>JAODXP020000066.1:446307-573807 GCA_027497455.2 Sardinella longiceps | reverse complement strand
GTGTGTGTGTGTGTGTGTGTGTGTGTGTGTGTGTGTGTGTGTGTGTGTGTGTGTGTGTGTGTGTGTGTGTGTGTGTTGTTTCTGAGAAACATTAAAGACAAACTGTGGTCCTACTTACTGCTGAGCCTGAGTCTTTATTTATGTCTTTGCGTCTCACTCACGCGCGCGCGTGTGTGTGTGTGTGTGTGTGTGTGTATGTGTGTGTGTAAGTGTGTGTGTCTACAGTGCACTGAAGTATCTGTGTGAGTGTGTTTGTGCTGGCTTAATGAATGCATGATGTGTGGTAGCATGTGTATGTGCATGCGTGAGTGTGTGTGTGTGTGTGTGTGTGTGTCCTCACGTTGGGTGCATCTGAGGACACTGATCTTGAGGTCCAGTCTCATCGCTCCATGTTCAGGTCGTCCTCTGAGTGACAAGTGACCATTATCACGCCTCCGGCCCGTCTGCCTCCGTAAGTCAGTAAGTAAGTCATTAAGTCATTAAGTAAGTGTGAGAGAGTGAGTGAGTGAGTAAGTAAAAGTGCCCAGCTCCCTGCCTTCAAATTCACAACTGACCCTGATCTCAATGCTAGCCATCGCCATGGAGATCCACATTGACCTTTGACCCTGATCTCAACAGCAGCCATCGCCATAGAGATCCACATTGACCTTTAAACCTGACCTCAACAGCAGCCATCACCATAGAGATCCACATTGACCTTTGACCCTGATCTCACTGCCAGCCATCGCCATAGAGATCCACATTCACCCTATAACCCTAAGCATTACAGCAGACAGTTAGCCTGAATGAAAACAAAATGTATAGTCTGGCCACGATTGATAGACCCTCGGATAAGACGGCTAAAACGCAACTAACAAGCCGATTCAAACTACGCTAAGCCTGCCCAATGACTCCCTGTCCAGATAGAATGTTGTGATAGGCCAAACACCACAATGTCTGAATACAACCTAGAGCGTTGCGTTTGGATTTCAACAGTTCAGACACCACCGATGTCTGAGTACAACCTATGGCTGATGGCTTAACGTACTCGCTGAGTAAATTCAATTTGCTAGCACTAGAATACGTCTAGAGTTCTAGAGGATCAGAGAGAGATTGGTATTCATTCCACTGCTTTCATTACGGTCTTAATTAAAATCATGCATTTGGAAAATTAACACTACAGACAAAGACATGGGAGGGGGGGGGAGAGAAAGAAAGAAAGAGAAATGAAAACGACGGAACGAGAGAGAAAGGGAGAGAGAGAGAGAATGGAGAGACAGACAAAAAGGGAGGAGAGCAAGAGACAGAGAATGAAGAAAACAAAGACACAGAAAGAAATGGAGAAACAGAGAGAGAAAGAGAAACATAGACCCCAAGAGAGACAGAGAGAAAGAGCGAGAAAGAGAAAGAGAGAGCCCAAGAGTCACAGAGAGAAATAGAGAGACAAAGATAGAGAAACAGAGGAAAAGCCAGAGGGCAATAGAGAGAACTGAAGACCCACAGAGAGAGGGAGTGCCGGCAGATAGAGAAGGAGAGAGAGGGAGAGAGAGAGAGAGAGAGACAGGCAGATAGAGAATGAGAGAGAGATAGAGAGAGAGGGAGAGAGCAGGCAGATAGAGAATGAGAGAGAGAGAGAGAGAGCAGGCAGATAGAGAATGAGAGAGAGAGAGAGAGAGAGAGAGCAGGCAGATAGAGAATGAAAGAGAGAGAGAGAGCAGGCAGATAGAGAATGAGAGAGAGAGAGAGAGAGAGAGCAGGCAGATAGAGAATGAGAGGGAGAGAGAGAGCAGGCAGATAGAGAGAGGAGAGTGGAGGCAGATAGAGAATGAGAGGGAGAGAGATGGCATTTCCGAAACTACTCCCTAATCACTTCGGTGGAAGTCACCTCCGCGGCTTAAACGAGTTCCCTTCATAGTGGGAAGTGTATAATTAGGGCAAGATGCTTTCGGACGAACTTCCCTACAGTAGGCGTCAAAGGAACTGACGCAACATTGTTTTCATCCACCAGACATGCGGAACTAACATTTGAATGAACTGCTCCATCACGAGCGGTAAATAACAGAGCACACCCTCGAAAAGTCGGCATCGGTACTGACTCCACGCTGAAGGGTCTTATAACCCACTTCCACTTCGGTAAATTACTTTCGGATGGCACTCACCCTTCACGTGGACGCGCAAACGAAAGGGGAAGTGTGTCGGGGGAGGCACTAGGGACTGGTTTAGGAAAGGGCGAGAGAGAGAGAGCAGGCAGATAGAGAATGAGAGAGAGAGAGCAGGCAGATAGAGACAGGGCCGGACTGGGACCAAAAAACGGCCTGGACATTGTTGGCCATAGCGGCCCACCATGATTTTATTCAATAATAAAGAAGTGTTTAAAATATGAAAGAAACATGTGGTTCCGTTTTGAAAGAAGTTAACCAGGGGTGCGTCTCCCAAACATTTACGAGCTAACTGCGGCTTACCAACATAGTGGGAACCATGAAACTACGAGAGAGGTGTTCCCCAAAATGCTCGTCCATACTATGGAGGTGAAACCTCCATGTTACGATGTACGTAGCTACTATGTCCTTGTTTCTCGAAATCATGGTTCCTGCGCTATATCGTAAACAACATCGTAACTTGATCCGTACCTACGAGAGCTCTTCTCCTCCCGTAACAAGTTAGTATCTTACTACAACACTGTAGTCAACAGAGGGCGTTGAACATCCCATAGTTGGGTAAATTTGGACACAACGAAATTGTTGATTAAAAACACTTCAATGATGAGTAAGACTTGGTTATATACTGACAATGTGATTTCCTGTTAATTATTAATATTATAGGCCACGTTAGTCTCCTTGAGTATTTTCATGATTTAAATTAGGCAAGAGATAAAAAGCGTATTAAAATGACTGGTGGCGTAAATGGATAAGCCAGTGCGCCTTTGAGCCGTACAATGGTGATTCCTGCGTGTTCAAAACCACCTGTCGACGTGCGTGGGATCTGTTTCTGTTGTCCTCTCCTTTATTATTTAGGAAGAATTTTCATTTGGAGAAAGTTTCCAGGTGGTGATTATTGGTGATAACAGGTGTAATGGCAGGCCTATTCAATTAGGAAATTAGATGGTTTCGTTGTTAATGTGAGTGTTATCAATCGGTAGACGTTCAAATGCAAAGATAATATTGCATGGAACAAGCGGGGACAGGTGAATTGTTAGAGGCACTAATGCGTAAAATATGCCCAAGCAAATGGATAATTATTTCAGATTATTTATCTTGTATTGTTTTAAATATAATAATTTAGACACAGAGTAAGAAGATATTCTGTAACAATCACCTGGCATTGAACCTTCGACTGCTCTAATGAAAGTGAGTCATAGCTGTGCGCTTAACCCACTAGGCCACCTGCTGCACGTATATAGGAAGGTTCCTCACATCTAATTAGACTACTTGCCAATATAATTTCCTGTCGTTACTATTTCTTGTATTTTCACTCGAAGGTGAAGATAAACTAGACCACTTTTGGCATATGACTTGATTGAATCTTATATTGATCACAGGTCCATGTAACCGCCGTTATTAACTGACTATATCAACATAAATGTATAAACGGGACTGGCATGCTTCCTACCGCGAATGCGCCCGAATTGTCTCCGAGCACTTCCGAAAACATCTGCAAACATGGTCGTAGCCGTAGGAACTATGGTGGTACATACCAACATGGTAGAAACTTACATAGTAGTCTACCATGTTCGTAGGCGTTTTTGGGAAACACCCATAGCTGAGCACCTACCTAGTTCCCACGAACATCGTACTTTGATGGTAGAATGCTAACATTCATCGTTGTACGGGAAACGCACCCCTGTTCAGTTCGGGTATTTTCATAAGAGAGAAGATCCACAAGGCTGCATTCTAAAGAGCATTGATACAGTGAAACCTTTTTACCTGACAAATGTCACAGGTGTCCTGTTATCAAGAATTAATGGACACCCTGAAAGTATTCCATTCCACCGGGTGATGATTGTCCGTGTCACACTTGTCTTTAACTATTTCATTCATGACCCAACATAACCTTGACTACTGACACTAGGACATTCAGTAGGCTAATCAGTCCCAAAGACATTACACAGTTTTTATTCTGGTTTCACTTGGTCAAAGGTGGTGTAGTGGTAAAGGTACATGGCTGCCATATAAATAGCCTGTAAATTACAGGTTCAAATCTCACTTGTCACTGTTATTCTTGTGGGTGACTGGTCCTCATGTAAATGATAGTTTGTTCAATGTGAGTTGCATTGGATGAAAGCTTAAATGTGAACTGAAGACATTGTTTTAAGCGCAATACTATACTGACACCTGAGGACTTGTCTGAACAGGGAACATTCTACCACCCTGGAGGAGCCAGTGGTGCAGCGGTAGCATCAGAGGTCCCCATCCTCAAGGTTGCTGGTTCAATCCCAGCTCTGCCTGCTGACAAAGGACCTGTGGAGGACCTCCATGGACAAAGCCAATGATGATTCCCAGGGGGAGAGGAGCAGAAGATGGAGCTTGAAAGAGAAAGAAATGGGGGGGGGCTTACTTGGCCTCCTGAGGAAATACAGGATAGATGCAGGGGATTATGAAGTTTTCTAGGTGGTCAAACTTTGCAATTACTCTTAGCCCAGTTTCTCTCAAAACACACATTTAGTCCCTCTCAGGCATTGAACCTATATCCTCCAAGACAGCACACAAACCCACACTGCACACCAGCACTCTTCCACTGAGCCACCTGGTAGTTGGGGACATTGTCTATATGAAGTCTAGTTGGGAAGGCTGGCTGTATCAAGTCTAGTTGGGGAGACTCAATATCAAGTCTTGTTGGGGAGGATATCAATATCAAGTCTAGTTGGGGAGGCTGGCTATATCAGGTCTGGTTGAGGAGACTGGAGACTAGCTGTATCAAGTCCAGTTGGGGAGGCTACTTACCTCACTCACGTCAGATGTAGCGCTAACACGCGAACAAACGGCTAAACGGTTTATTCTGAAATTTATTGAAGCATATTGATAAGATTATCATTGTATGCATGGACCAAACCTCCATCAGAAGTGCTATCTCATACCAGTTGATTGAGTTTGTTTGTGTGTGCAACCACTAGATCCATCCATCTTACCTGCATCTCTTAATAGTTTGTAGAAGAATCTCTCGTACAGTGAGGTAGAAGAATCTCTCGTACAGACAACAGATTTGATTCACTTTCACTATAATCCCTTAAACTTTCAGATGATGCAGTCAACGATAATATGAAAGTAAAATCCAGCCCGTTCCATGTGTGAACTATCGGGTGGTGCCCATCTCCATTTCCCTAACCAGAAGCCACATGGCTGAAAGTTGGACACATTGAATGAACATTAGAGATTTCATTGGACTAGCCCAGGGGTCGGCAACCCGCGGTTCTTGAGCCGCACGCGGCTCTTTAGCACCCCCTAATGGCTCAATGGAGGTTTTACAAAAATGGAAAAAGTAGGTTTTTTTTTTTTTTAATATGGTTTCTTAGGGACTAAACATGACACAAACATTCTTATGTTGTAAAAATGTATGTAGTTGTAAATATATTTCATTTTATTTGATAGGCTATTTAAGAAATTTGCGCTTCAAATGTTGGATGCCGTTTTTATCATTCGAACGCAAGCTGACAGTCAGGGATAGAGCGAGGCACGCTCTCCCACTTCTCATCCCTGAGAGAGTTCAAAGACGCCCATCACAATCACACACTCAACAGTGATTATTTGCAAGGTGCAAGGTCCGATGATGTAGCCTATGCTGAGGGGGAAGAGAAGGATGCTGCTACGTTTGACAGTTGCACAGACTTCGTGGCATTTGCGAACTTATGAGACGAGGATAATGCACAGAAATCGAAGTTTATCTGTCTTATTTTCGACTGACTGAAGCCAGCTGCTTTTTAATCGCAAACTGCGTTACTCCTTTGCGATTGTAATTTATTTAATCTCTGATGCTGAGTAAGGGAGAGAATTAAAAGATTGTTTTATTTATTTTTCTCATTTGCACTGACTTAGGCTACTTAACTTGGCATTTGACTTACTTTTTCAAAAGGCAGCCGTTTTATTTTTATAATTGCAAGCTGCGTTTTAACAACAGGCTGCTGCTGTTTTTTTGTGCTCTGTTGATTGTTATTGAACAGTAAGTTATATTGTTATTGACGTTGAAGAGAACATTTAATTTCCACAGGCTATGCACTTTTTTGTTATTGAGACCTAAATCCAGTGCAACAAAAACCAAAACACTATAATATTGTAATGGGAGTTAGGCTAAACTTGAAGCAGCAATAGGCCTAACGTACATCAGTAGTCACGTGGTGCGTAATTCTCTCAAGGATGCGCTGCAGGAAAATAAACATTTAATCATGAATGTTCATTTTGTATTTGTAGCCTATAGTCATTTTAATAGTAGACATACAGCTTATGTATTGACAGTCTATGTTGCCTTATATATAAGGCTTTTAGACTTTTGCGGCTCCAGACAGGTATGATTTTTGTTTTTTTGGGCCAATATGCTCTTTGAACATTTTGGGTTGCCGACCCCTGGACTAGCCTAATACACATCAAGAAAATTATGACTGAATTATGACAGCACCAGCCCAAAAATGGCCATCGCCCCACCGGGCATTGTCCAGTATGCCCTTTGGCCAGTTCAGGGAGAGACAGACAGAGAGAGAGAGAGAGAGAAATGGAGGGAGAGGCAGAGAGAGAGAGAGAGAGAGAGAGAGAGAGAGAAATGAAGGGAGAGGCAGAGAGATAGAGGGAGAAGATGCGCAGGGGGAGTACAGGCAGATAAAGAAAAGTCAACAAGTCTGAGAAAGGTCAAGACAAGACATAGAACAGGAGGATGAAAGGAGAGAGAATGAGAGAGGGAGAAAGAGAATGAGAGAGGAGGAGAAGAGCTGAAGAAAGAGAGGAATGCTCATGGGGGTTAAGAGAAGCACTGAGAAAGGATTCTCTCTCTCTCATCACTCTCTCTCTTTCCACCCCTCTCTCTGCTTTCTCTTCAAAGCCATATAGTTCTTGTACCGTCGCTCTCAGCTCTAACGCCAACACCCTCCCTCTCTCTGTTTCTCATCCTGTATCTCTCCCTCTCTCTCTGCTGTAAGGTCAACACCCTCTCCACTGTCTTGCTCTCATCTTTCTCTCTCTCTCTCTATCAATCTCTATCTCTCTTTCTCAGCTCTCTCACACGCTCTCTCTCTTTTCAGACTTTTATCCTGTTCTTCCTCTCATATAGGTTCTCTTCTCGTCCCTTTTAGCTTGTGAACACACACACACACACACACACGCACACACACACACACACACTTAGGAGTCCAGCAGAGGTCTCTTTCCTCCATAATGCATACTGCTTACATTTCTAATGGCTTACAATTCATCCATACTTAATTAGTGCACTTCAAGTAGCCAGACTACTGTCTGCCTGCATGCATACTCAAGTATGGAGCCCTCTCCACCAGTAGTGCCTGAAGGGCGTGCTGTGTCCTAATTATCCTAATATTACTCACACACACACACACACACACACACACACACACACACACACACACACACACACACACACACACACACACACACACACCTACGCTAGTCTTAATGGATTTCACTGTAGCTCATAATTATGAACAGGCTATTTGTGGTTCAGGCGTCTGATGGGGGGCTGATGTGGACGGAAGGATAGATGAGGTTACAGCTCCCTCTTGAGGATAGGAGTGGTAGTGGTGCTGAATACAGCTCCCGTGGAGGATAGGAGTGGTAGTGGTGCAGGTTCCAGCCCCCTCTGGAGGATAGGAGTGGTAGTGGCGCACTGACAGGTACAGTAGACTGATGTAGATGGAAGAATAGATGAAGTTACAGCCCCATCTAGAGGATAGTAGCGGTAGTGATTCCCTGACAGAGGGACTGGTAGCTGCACTCTTGAAACGAGTGTGTTGGAAATATTTGGGCATATTTGTGGAATGGCAGTTTCAACAAATTTCAGAACGGGAAAATTACACTAACACACATGATGTGACACAAGTTTAAGACATTGAGATGTGTTGAAAAACAACACAAATTGTGTCATTTTCAACACGTGTTTGAGTGTGAGTTCACAAATCTCTCTGGAGGATAGGAGTGGTAGTGATGCAGGTTACAGCTCCATCTGGAGGATAGGAGTGGTAGTGTGTGTGTGTGTGTGTGTGTGTGTGTGTGTGTGTGTGTGTGTGTTGGGGGTGGGTGAGTGTACTGAGAAAGTATGTGTGTGCACTCAACCTGGTTCCTCTGTCTCTCTCTGTATATGTGTGTGTGTGTGTGTGTGTGTGTGTGTGTGTGTGATTAATAAATCAAGTAGTCCATGTTTGAGCTCTGAGTGCTTGTAGCTGTGTGTATGTGTGTGTGTGTGTGTGTGTGTGTGTGTGTGTGTGTGTGTGTGTGTGTGTGTGGTGTGTGTGTGTGTGTGTGTGTGTGTGTGTGTGTGTGTACATAGTGCACTCAACCTGGTTCCTCTGTCTCTCTCTGTATATGTGTGTGTGTGTGTGTGTGTGTGTGTGTGTGTGTGTGTGTGTGTGTGATTAATAAATCAAGTAGTCCATGTTTGAGCTCTGAGTGCTTGTAGCTGTGTGTGTGTGTGTGTGTGTGTGTGTGTGTGTGTGTGTGTGTGTGTGTGTGTGTGTGTGTGTGTGTGTGTCCATGTTTGAGCTCTGAGTTCCTGTAGCTGTGTGTGTGCGTGTGTGTGTGTGTGGTGGTGGTGCATGTGTATGGGTATGTGTGTGTGTGTGTGTGTGTGTGTGTGTGTGTGTGTGTGTGTGTGTGTGTGTGTGTGTGTGTGTGTGTGTGTGTGTGTGTGTGTGCATGACACAGAAGACAGAGAGAGAGTTATGTCTGTGTGTGTGGAGGCAGACTGCACGTCTGTGGAGACTGAGACATGCAAACTGAGATAAACCTTTTGCAAAGACTACTCTCCGCATTCAGACACACACACACACACACACACACACACACACACACACACACACACACACACACACACACACACAGGCAAACTCTTTCTCATAAAAAAAAAAAAAAGGTTTCTCTACTGGCGGTTGAATGCTGATCTGAAGTCAATGAACAGCCTTTTATCCAGATCATTGGAGCAGTTAGGACACTATGCAAACTGCATGGGATCCAGGTAGCTAGGACTTGATGTGTTTCATGACTAGTCATTCAAAGCACTTCATGATGATTGGTGTAGGGTAGCTAATCTGCACATTTTCTGGTGGCACTTTCCGTCTTCTATAAATGGTTATTAAATGGCTTATTAACATCAGTAAGTAGTTATATAACTGTTAATAGATAACAATTAATAGTTAGGTAACAGTAATTAACAGGAATCTTACAACATATTTAATTACTTAGTAAGTTAAGTTAGTATAGTTTGTTATGGCTAAATGATAAAATGGAAAAATTGGTAGCACTTTATAATAACCATCTTCTATAAATGGTTATCAAATAGATTATGAAAATCAGTAAGATGTTTATTGGAAAGTTGGTGGTTTCAATCAATGAGATGAATAAATTCCATCAAGTTTTACCGTTTTTTTTTTAATTTAGCCATAACAAACTATAAACTAACTTTTAACTTACTAACTCACTAACTATGCTGTACAATTTCTGTTAATTACTGTTACCTAACTGTTACCTGTTCTCTATTAACAGTTAAATAACTACTTACTGATGTTATAAGCTATTTAATAACCATTTATAGAAGACAGTTATTATAAAGTGGTATCCATTTTCTCAACCCATGGCCTGTTTTGTGGTCCAGTGGGTTTCCATGAGTTGACTCTCAGCAGTTCTCCTCATTTCAGAGAACAACATCTGGTCACTAGTAGGAGATGTGGCTTTCCTTGCTACCCCTGGTCTCTGACATTTACTTACTGTGTAAGCAAAACCACAAGAACTGTGATGGACACAACACATCCATCCCACTCACTCTTCTCCCTGTTGTTATCAGGCAGAACATACCATAACTGTCCAGAATGGGGAAGAGCTTATTCCCCCAAGCAGTCAAGACAGCTGAACAACAGATGTAGGGCCTCAAACACTCCTGCATTCCAATTGTTAGTATAACTTACCACGCAAATAATCTCCCTTCAGAACGCTATTGTCTTCTCTGATTGGCTGCTAGGTGACCATTATTTCCAGAAAACTGGCTATGGAAGTAGTTCCAAAAAAATAACTCATCTAACAACTGATTACCGTTCCATATGAATGCCTTTTAGAATGGTTACTATAACAACAATAAGCAGCCTTGTAGATCTACTTTCAACTGAAAATAGTACCCAAACCGAACAGGTTAGCTTCTTTTAAATTTGAGTTGCATATTTCTTTTACGTTTTATACACTTCTTGAGATAAATAGAAACGGGAGATAAGCGGGATAACGACCTCCGAGGTGACCAGTTCTACAGAATAATTGGCTTGGCGGAATAACTCTGTCTCCGCGCTGCGCACGTCGCCGGAGTTCTAGATTCCACCTCGCCAATTATTTCTGAAGAACTGGTCACTTCGTCGGCCATTATCCCTTACTTAAACTCTCTAGCTCTTCTGGTGGTCAAACATAATATCTTGGCAACGCTTTGACGTATGATAACCAAACTTGGTATATGGACCTAGGACCCTGTCCTGATAACATCTGTCCACTTTGCCAGGTCTAGCGACAGGGAGAAGTGTGGGGGCCGGGTTGCAAGTTGGGGGATAGGCTTTTGCTGTTTATATTTTATATTGCATCTGTGACCACATTGCTCTCCGAGTGCTTTTCTAGTTGTGACATGTAGCATTTTGTCTCACTCTATACGCTGTACATGGTTGAAATGATGATTAAAACCACTTGACCTGACCTTTCCACTAAATGAGTACCCTGAGGGTAGTGATTTGAGTTAATACTTCTATTACTTGCCTAAATGACATACAAGTTTTTAATGATGTAGTGGGTGCTGATTGTAATTATGAAATGTTGTTACTCCAATATCTTTTAAAAACTAGTATTCGTACAGATGTTACACTTTTATTTTAGCAAACTTTTTTTTTCCAGTACCCCTGGTTTAAAAATAGGCCATTGAGAGGTTGAAAAGAATTTTGCTACAACATTGTTATAGAAAATCTTTATCTTGTGCTCTTAATTTCACTTCAGATGGTTGATATTATGCCTCAGCCAGGGTTCGAGTTAGGTGGGAGCCAGTGGGAGCTGAGCTCCCATAGAGAGAGGTCTGGCTCCCATGAAAGCAGCAAACTCAAACATCTGTGGGGGCTCTGACAATACAATAGTATAATATTTTACTGACAAATAAAGTTATCATAAGCGGGGATCAAACCAAGCTATGGAAGGTGGAACCGCTTATGGAGTTGCGAGCGCGCTAAGCGCTTATTTACAGGGGTGTTTTTGATCATCTTTTCTTTTTGTGTTATTGCCTTATTGGCATGCTGTTATTATGTTCTCTGGTGATAAAGGGGCACGGTATGCTTGCGCAGTTGCAATGTATAGGTTGTAAACATAAATCAATGTCTTAATTGATTGTAAACCATGATTTGGTTGTGACCGATAGTTACCGTGCGTAACAGTCGGGGTTTGCCTCTGACGCGAGAGGATCTAATGATGGTATGTTATATTGCCTAGTTTGTGGGCCTTGCCCCTGATTATTTTCAGTTTGATCAGTGTTTTGTTTGTTTAGTTTGTTAATTTGTTATGTTATGCACCCCGCCGGTGGCATAATATAAAATAAAAAGAAAGACGTCTGCATTATTCCGTTTCCATGCCTTGAGTCTACCACCCGCCGGACACACTGCGTTACAATGCCACTGAAAATGTGGCCGCTTGCTTGTTTCGGTTTTAGCCTACTTCAATAAAGCCAAACATAGGCCTACTGTAGCTCCAGATAGTAAGATAATGCACGGCTCTCCCTAGGTCAACCTCTCTCCTAGATATTGCTTTAACCAGGCTATTCCGATCATGCTGCGCATGATGTAAACTTTATTGAGGATTTCGCGCAAGTAGCATATTCACCGAAATTAATAAGTGCCAGTTCACCGTTATGCATAACATTCAGCCAGAGGTCCGGGAGAGAGAGATAGAGAGAGACATTGTCAACTTCTCACATTGTAAGGTCAGTGCTTGCTTCCCATTACATTCAAAAGTCCGCAAAGCCTTTACCGAACTCATGCGCAGTTGCGCAGACTGGAGAACGAAAAAAAAAAAAAAAAAACATCCCACCATGCAACACCTTCTTGACCCCTATCAGTTTGCGTATAAGGATAGGAGGAGTACCGCGGACGCATTATGCACTACATCACATCTTATAATTAAGCACCTTGAAAACACCAAGGCATATGCCAGCCTCCTTTTCATGGATTTCAGCTCTGCTTTTAACACGATTGTGCCTCATTTTTTATTAGAGAAATTACAACGAATGCATGTCAACCCTACTATGATTAAATGGTATAATGCATTTCTCACAGATAGAACACAGCAGGTCAGGATTAACTCCACATTCTCTGATACACTCACAATCAACACAGGAGTCCCACCCCATTATTGTTCATTTTATACACAAATGAATACAGAAATCATTACTCAAACAACCACATAATCAAATTTTCAGATGATACAATCATCCTTAGTTTACTGACACAGGATTCTGATGCTTTTATCTACCAGTCAGATGTAGATAAGGCTGTGTTGTGGTGCAAATCCAATAATCTGGTATTGAACGTAAGCAAAACAAAAGAAATCATATTCGACCCCAGGTCCATAGGTAACCATAAGTTGATCAATCTGAACGGGGAGCCAGTGGAGCAGGTATCCACTTACAAATACCTAGGGGTTGTATTTGATTCTCAATTGAAATGGGCTCAGCATGTTGAATTTTTAAGTGCGAAAATCAGCCAACGGCTACATTTTCTTAGGAGGTTGAGAGTTTTTGGCATTGAAAAAGAAATAATGATGGCTTTTTACAGGGCTTCAATTGAATCAATCATCAGATATGGGATTGTTGTATGGTTTGGGAACCTTTCTGTGAAATTGAAAGCTGAATTACAAACTCTCATCAAGAGGGCGGGGAAAATAATGAGTATGTCCCCTCCCACATCATTGCAAGCCTTATTTGACGAAACAGTAAAAAGACAGGGTTTGAAGATCTTAGAGGATGATGAGCATATCTTGCATGGGGAATATGAGATACTGCCCTCAGGAAGAAGATACAGGCTCCCATACTGTAATACTAATAGGTTCAAATTTTCAATGGTCCCTTGGTCAATTAAGCTACTAAATAGCAGGTCTTGATGGTGTATGTGTGTGTGTGTGTGTGTGTGTGTGTGTGTGTGTGTGTGTGTGTGCGTGTGTGTGCGCGTGTGCGTGCGTGTGTGGTGTATCTTTTCTATTTTTTTTTTTTTTTAGTACTTTCTGTGCTATAGCGCTAGGTCAGAGTATGTGCAATATCTAGGTTTGTATTATTCCTTGGATGACTCAGGGCCTAAAACTGGAACGTTGAGTGTAACACTAACAATGGTTGTCTGTTACCCTGTTTATATGTTTGTTTGTGTCTTTGTCTTTTTAAGTCTGTTGTGTTGATCTGATGTTAACTGTGAATCACACTTGCTCATGTCCACTCTGAATTTCTCTCCCGAAGAGACAATAAAGGATAATCTAATCTAATCTATAATATGGTCCATTCAAAGCTCAATAACATTTTTTCAGAAAATATTGGCTCTGCTGGCACCTGATATCCTACATCTACGTAAAATTACGGTTCCATTGATACCAAATATGCTTTGGCTAAATTTACTTCCACCTTCAACCCTAATTCGCTCAGACTAAAGTATTCATTTTAAACTCTATCTTTACTATTATATATATATATTACAATTACACGAAAAAGTAAACCTCACCTTAAAAATTCATGTCTCATTTACATGGACATACAAATTATTTCAGAAAACTTCCTGCTACGACGGTCTTGGAAGGCGCTGTATACCGCGCGAGTTCCAGTGCAGGGTATATCAGCCTATACTAATGTGGTCGGCATCTCAGATCTCGGCTACACGTCCATGCCGCCTCTGGAAGATTCCATGGCTTCGCATCTGTGCCCATTCGCTGCGCCACGGTGGAAGTCAAAGCCTCTTTACCCTCGAAGCCATGTAGGATAACCTCTTCCATTGCGGAGAAAGCCTACATCACAGCGGGGCAGACAGGAGCAGCCCTGAATACCATGGCGGTCCTGCAAGCCTATCAAGCAGAGATGTTGAAACGACTCGCGGAGGGCGAGCTCGAGGGGAAAGAGGACGCTCTCGATGAGCTACGGCGTGCTACTGATCTTGCCCTCAGGGCTACGAAATGTGCGGCTCAGACGGCGGGTAGGACGATGTCTAACTTGGTGGTGTTAGAGCGACATTTATGGCTCAACCTCACGCAGATCCAGGATCGAGACAAGTCATTCCTCCTGGACGCACCATTATCGCCCAGCGGTCTTTTCGGAGAAGCCATCTCCGTTTTGTCTGAAAAGTTTGAGGCTACGCAAAAGCAGTCTGCAGCTTATCAGCACATGCTCCCCCGTAGGCAGCCCCCTGCCAACCAGCCCGCTCGCCCCCCAGCTGATCAGCGAGGTGGACCGCCGAGAAGATCCCATTCAGCGGGCTCTCACACATCCGCCTCGGCGCGCGCGCCGCGTGGTGCGGAGCGAGCGGAGCCTTCGTCGCCTTTCAACCCTCCGAAGCTCGCGGCAGGGAGAGGCTGGGCACGGCGAGAATTTAGACCAGACAATGCAAGGGCTGCGCGCCCACCCCGGTCTCAGCAAGGCCCTCCACCGCGCTCTCAGCACTCCTGACATGCGCCCAGGGCAGAAGAGACGAGGGGAGCCACTGGAACTGCCGTTTTCCCTCTGTGCCAAAAGGCCACGGGGATCGCCAGGTCAGCGGTCTGTGCCCCCGCTACATCCCTTGTTAATATCAGAGGTGCCCTCGGCTCTGCCTATTGCAGCACGGCTCAGCCCTCAGTCACAAGCACAAACACACACTGTTCCCCCACATGTAAATGTTCACAATGCACATCCACTCCCTACCACGGTACAGAGTGTAGATATGAACAAGCCCTCAATAAAGATAAAGCAGTCCCCCCTTTCATTAAAAAACGGGTTTCCTCTTTATCAACAGCGCAGTTATTGGCGCGAGATAGCCAAAGGCTCAGATTGGGTTCTGAAAGTGATAGAAAAGGGTTATACTCTGCAGTTCGCACGGCGCCCCCGAAATTCAGAGGGATAATAGACTCTGCGATAGGTTTGTCCTACCAGAAGGCGCGCATTCTAAAGCAGGAAATAGCTTCCCTGTTAGAGAAGCAAGCAATAAGACAGGTCCCCAAAGAGGAGGCGAATTGTGGTCATTTCAGTCGCTACTTCCTCATTCCAAAAAAGACGGCGGTCTCAGACCTATATTGGATCTGAGACATTTGAATCGGGCTCTGCGCACGTACAAATTTCGTATGCTCACCACAAAAAAGATTCTCGAAGAGATACATCAGGGGGATTGGTTTGTGAAAGTGGATCTGACAGACGCATTTTTTCATGTGGCAATTGCGCCCAGACACAGGCGGTTTCTCAGATTCGCGTTCAGAAAGAAATCGTACGAATTTCAGGTGCTACCCTGTGGAATTTCTCCCGCCCCTCGGACGTTCACAAAGTGCGTAGAGACGTCTCTATCCCCGCTGCGAGAAGCCGGGATGAGAATATTAAATTATTTGGACGACTGGATCGTTCTAGCAAACTCCAGCGCGCAGGCAGAACATCACGCCTCTCTTATGATCACTCACCTCCAAAAGTTGGGGATCAATTGGGAGAAGAGTGTGCTCGTCCCGAGCCAAAGCACATCTTTTCTAGGCATGGTGATAGACTCGAGGTCACTGACAGCTCGTCTCTCTGCAGCGCGCGTTTCGTCCCTCCAACAATGCATAGGGCTGTTCACAAGGGGCAGCAGCTGCCTGCATATCAATTTCAGAGGCTACTGGGGTTAATGACAGCGGCCTCACCTGTGATTCCGCTGGGTCTGATGAGAATGCGACCAGTGCAGAGGTGGTACAACGCGCACCGTCTGCACCGTCTGCAACACAAGCGTTTGGTAGTCACTCAATGTTTGTTGCGTGCTCTGAGTCCATGGAAAAAGGAGGGCATTTTCCACGAAGGGGTGAAAGTAGGAAGAGTATTTTCTCGTGTCGTTTTGACAACGGATGCCTCGATGCAGGGATGGGGGGCTGTGTGTCGGGGGTACTCTGTGAGGGGGACATGGAGTGCAGACCAGAGGTCTTGCCACATAAATGTGCTGGAAATCCTGGCGGTCCAGCTGGCACAAGCATTTCCAGGCGCTCATAGTGGGGTCGCACGTATTAATAAGATCGGACAATACAGCGACAGTAGCTTATATCAATCATCAGGGGGGCTTGCGCTCCTTAGCGATGATGAGAATAGCGAGAGATGCTTTGTTGTGGGCCCACAGTCACCTGCTATCGCTCAGGGCCACACATCTACCTGGGAGGTTGAACGTGGGAGCGGACATGCTGTCACGAGGAGGACCGATCTCAGGGGAGTGGCGCTTGCATCCGCGAGTAGTGCAATTAATTTGGCAACGCTTCGGCCAAGCGCAGGTGGACTTATTTGCTACGAGAGAGTCGACTCATTGTCCTCTATGGTATTCAATACGGGACAGAGACGCGCCTCTCGGGATAGATGCACTGGCGAGCCAGTGGCCGAAATTGAATCTGTATGCGTTTCCCCCATTCGTTTAATTCCGGCAGTGCTGGACAGGGTCAGGTCCGAGAAAATCTCACTGATTTTAGTAGCGCTACGTTGGGAGAGCCAGGTGTGGTTCGCGGATCTCATACAGCTGACGCACGGCTCCCCTGGGAAATCCCGGTGCAGAGAGACATGCTTTCTCAGGCGAGGGGATCGGTTCTGCACCCGTCCCCGCAGAAATGGAAATTGTGGGTTTGGCCCCTGAAAGAGAATATTTATTGAATGAGAGCTTATCTCAGGCTGTGGTAAATACCATTCAAAGCTCACGTGCAATTTCCACCCGCTCTCTGTATGGCTGTAAATGGCGTGCATTTGAACGCTGGTGTGTGCAGCGAAGGGAGGCGCCTACCCACTGCGCAGTGGGTGTCATTCTCGAATTCTTGCAATGTTTGTTTGATAGGGGCTTGTCGCCTTCTACCTTGAAAGTGTATGTTGCCGCGATTTGAGCCTGCCATATTTCAACGGATCAGTCATCTATTGGAAACCATCCTTTAGTGGCTAGATTTATGAAAGGAGTGCGGAGGTTGCGCCCGGTTGAACCGTTGCGTGCACCGACCTGGGACCTGCCTTTAGTGCTTCAGGCTCTTATGGAGCCACCGTTCGAGCCATTGGTTTCTGTCCCTCTGCGTATTGTTTCGGTAAAAACGGCACTATTACTCGCGCTTGCTTCGGCTAAGAGAGTTAGTGAGCTTCATGCCATGTCCTCGCACCCATCATGCATTAATTTCAGTAAGAATGATATGATGGTTACTCTGATACCGAGACCGGGGTTCGTCCCAAAAGTTCTCACCCCTCTTCTTACAGGCAAAGGCTAGACTTAACGGCGTTCTCTCCCCCGCCCTTTGGGTCAGCGGAGGAGGAGCGCTTACACAGGTTGTGTCCAGTGAGAGCTTTGAAAATGTATTTAACGCGCACACAGGACGGGCGTAAATCAGAGCAGCTGTTTGTCTGTTACGGCGGACGCCAGAAAGGTTGTGCCCTATCTAAGCAACGCTTGTCGCATTGGTTAGTAGAGGCTATTCGGTTGGCTTATGAGAGCGCAGGTGCAGATCCTCCACAGGGGTTGAGGGCTCATTCGACTAGAGGCATGGCCACGTCTTGGGCTTTTACGCGTAGTTTGTCGTTGGAACAGATATGTGCAAGTGCTAGTTGGAGTTCACCTAGCACTTTTGTACGATTTTATAATCTAGATGTTTCTAGAGCACCATTGGCTCACAGCGTGCTTGGGGTGGCCGCTGGCCAGAGTTTGATCTGAGTTGTAGTCTGTGTTGTCTCCGAAACGGACGCACACGGCGGTGTAATTCTGTTCCCATAGCGTCTCTGACGCAGCGTCTCGTGACCGATATGAAAGGGAACGTCTAGGTTACGTATTGTAACCACGGTTCCCTGAATAAGAGGGAACGAGACGCTGCGTCTCCTTGCCGTGCGCGGCCGCTTGGTCGCGCTGAAGGCATCTTAACAGGACGCATACAGGCACTGCATGGTATTTTATATGCGCGCAGCACGCACATGTGACGTCAGTGCCTGAAGCCATCTGATTGGCTTTTGGTGTTATACAGCTTCAGCAGTCGCCCTGGAAGGGCTCATTCCCATAGCGTCTCTGACGCAGCGTCTCGTTCCCTCTTATTCAGGGAACCGTGGTTACAATACGTAACCTAGACGTTTTTAACAGACTAAAGCAGTTAAATGCATTTTATACTTTTATATGATCATTTTTCAGGACTTTGGAAAACCAAACTTTGAAAAATTTCCATTTTGTACATTCCAAATTAGAAATAAACATACATAATTGTAGTTTCAATGCAAATGAGACATTGATACATGTTGTTCAGTTGGTGTTTAATATATTAGAACAATAATGTTTTTAAAAAGTAACATTGTTTTCTAAAAAAAAGCTGGAAAAGCATTTTTTTCGGAGTTGACACACATGACGGAGTTGACAAAAAAACTGTAAAATAGAAAAATTAAGCATTGGAAATGCTTCATTGTGAAGTTGATGTCCATTATGGTTATTATTTGCAAAAATAGTTTTTAGGGGAACATTTTAACTCAATTAGCATAAACGTCAACTCCGTCAGCTAGCACAATCTGACGGAGTTGACCAAAATCTAATGGAGTTGATGCCTTACGGAGTTGACAAAATTGCTACTTTTTTTCTTGCTGTTCAAAACTTGTAAATTCAAGACACCTGGCTTTTCCCCAGTAGACAACTGACTCTGCAACCTAAATAAAACTGGCAATATTTCTTTCATATTTTATAATTAAGGTTATTATAGCCAACTGACGGTGTTGACAAATTAAAGGTGTGACGGCAATTAGATCCCCATTGTGTGTTCAAAATATTATAGCAAACAAACTTTTAAAATTTCACCTGTGCTACTTTTGCATCCACCAAAAATAGGAAGTGCATAAGAGGGCCTGTGGTAAACAGTTTAACATAATTTGCCTGATTTATTCAGGATTTTAAAAAATACTGACGGAGTTGACTCAAAGTGAGGACACCACTTTGATAAGCACATTTTAGTTGAAAATAAAATTGAATGCTCTCTTAATGTCATTTGTGGTATTTTATGAAAGCATACAATTCATTTGGTATGAATATTTCCTACATCTATTGCATTTGAAAACACTTTTTCCAGTGTTTTACACTGAGACCTCTTGATGAGGACAGGATAAATATATATATATGTTTTACTGTTCAATGAGGCTTTTCAAGATAAAGGCAATATGTGAAAATGAAGAAAATGTGTTGTAAATATGGCCTACTGCATAGGTCCTCTGTTGATTTTCTAATTATAGGATAATTGGATAATTGAGAACCCTGTTCTCAAAATATAAAGAGCAATTCTGATTTTTATTATTAATGTATATGTATTTATGTATATGTATTTTAGAAATACCAACAGTAACATTTTACACCATTATAGGCATGAAATTATGTTGAACACTTACGGAATATGAGAGATACATGCAAAAATAACATAACTCCAAATAGACAATTTATTGGTAAAAGTCCACACATCATTCAAATCAAGCCCGACTCTGGTCTGCATACTGAGAGTTGCCCTTGCGAAAATAGAACCAGGAACTACGCGAACGAAGGTGCCTCTTGTTTGCTCAAACTCTGTTTATGGGTGTTTACCGACATCTCAACCTTGCCCGCAGTTCTTGAAAGTGTCCGTCTTCAGTCATTAAAACTTCTGGGTATGTGTAACTGAGAGGTGCAACCGGAGAGATAAATATGCGTCTTTATGGTTATTAGTCCAGATGATATGTGACAAAAAATAGGTGAAGTGTTCACTTTTTCATAAAAGTATGAAATTTGGTATACTTGTACAGTTTGGTGCCCTGAACAATTTCAGAAATGGAGCCATCGCACAAATGGCTCGTGGCGGCCGTGGCGGCCATTTTTCTTTCCACCATTACCGAATACAGTACTTTTAAGCATATCTCTTGAACGGAACAAGGAAATGCAAAAAATGTGATGGCTACCCCTATGTTTTCATGGTCAAGGTTTTCAATGACACCAAACATGATATTGTAAATGCCTTTGGGTTGCCATGGTTACCATCTCAGCTCTCCGCCATAATGGAATTAATACATTTTTCTTCATAACTTGAGGACCAGACATGGTAATAAAGAAATGGTGATGTCTACCCATATGTTTTTATGGTCAAGGAATGCAGTGAGACAATAATAAGCAGTATATAAGGTTCAAGTAAATGGTTCAAGGTGAATTCAGTGACACTGTGGATTACAATGACATCTGAAAATATTCAGAATGAACTTTCAAGCATATACTCCTTGAGCCAGAGGGGTTGGTGGTTACCAAAAAGTGGCAAAGGCTACCATACCTTTTATGAAAGCCTGGAATATCAGCTTTTCAATGATGTATGATGGCCATCAGAGAGGAGTAATTGTTTTGAGTTATTGCACACAATGTAAAACTTGATAAAGGAAATTATGCATATAAATCTAGCAGAATGCTGAGATAGCTGGATATGAAAAAATGGTATAACAACAAATGAAACATTGATTCCTATGTTTTAGGGTGTGGTAAACCCAATTATGACTTAGTCATTACTGTAAAAGGTTTGACACTTTGTTTTACACAGATTGCATCATTTTTCTCTCTCTATATCCCCCATCCATAAGAAAGGAAAGATCTTTTTACACTGCTCAAAAAAATAAAGGAACACTTTTTTATTGGGTATCACATTAGCTCATTGGTAGTAGTGTGAGGCAGATACAGAAGTCCAACTCCTCCAGGATGGCACATCCACGACATGCCATAGATATGAGATTTAATTTATCTCCAAAACACAACTTCCAGAACTTGGAGGACATTTTCAGGAGACAGGCTAGAGAACACCAAAGCTGGCAAGTCTGCCTCTGGTGCATGTACTTTCCACAGATGAGAGCAGGTTCACCCTGAGCACCTGTGATAGACATGAAAGAGACAAGTTTCCTCCAGATGTGTTGCAAGAGTATGCAGGCAGTACATGGAGTGTGAGGGAATTGGTACAATTAATGGCCCTCACCATCACCTGACTTAACCCCTCTGGGACATTATATTTTGGCACATTAGACAGTGCTAAGTTGCTCCTTAGACTTTGCTGAAGCTCAGGCATGCCTTTACACAGATCTGTGAGGACATCCCACAAGACACCATCCATTGTCTCTTTTGGAGCATGCCACAGTGCTATCAAGCATGCATGGGGACTACAGAAATTAAATATAGGTAAAATGGATTAGCCTGAGATATCATTATTTCACTTTGAGTTTGGGGGTGTCTACATAATAAGCCCTTGATAGGCTGAAACCTTATTTCAATGAAAATTATGTGGCATCCTTTTGTTCCTAAGGCATTGCCCTATCCATATCTGCAGATCAAACACAACTTTTTTCTTGTTGAGATCTGATATATTATTTTTAAGTGCTCCTTATTTTTTTCAGCAGTGTATATTCTTTAAATTTGCATTTCCCAATAATGAATTTTAGTTATTTGCAGTAGTAAATTTGACCAAGAAATATCCAACCTGATGCAAGCCCTCGATCCAAACATTCCTCACATCATGTATGCATACTGAATGCCATTTCGTTACACTTTGGTCAGAATCACAATTGCCTGAATTTCATTGTGCCAGATCTATTCATTCTATACACACTCATATAATTTGCAGCAAGTGTTCAACTTCTGCAAAACCATCTTAAGCATGTTTTATGTTGTGGTTTTGGTAGAAGATTGACTGAATCAATAAATGTGTTCAAAGCATTTGAGAATTTGGTTCATATAAACTGTTTAAGTATTTGTGATTAACTGCATCTTTCAAATTTGAATTAGCCTGGCGATCACCAAACTAAAGTCACAAGTGATATTTAGTCTGGAGACCCACCTATTGCTTTTCCCGTAGTGGAAGTGTCGTTTACGATAGAGCCAATTATTGGGCGCTAGGAATGTCTGTCATAGCCTCTGTATGTAGCTTAGAGGCAATACCAGAGCCACCAGGTGACAAAATGCAATCGAGCGCCATGCTAGTCCCTTTTTGTTACAGTATGTGATTGGATACCTAAAGCAGGGCAGAAAAAGGCCATGAGCATGGGAACTCCCAGGCTAACTTTGGCTATGTTCAGACTGCACTCCAAATCTGATTTTTTGCATATCTGATCAACATCAGATCTCTCTATCGACCGTGTTCACATTGCTTGTCATATCGGATCTCCATGTCCGCTAATCACCTGCCATATCCACGTTGGTTACTATGGTACCCTGACGCATCATGCCCACAAATAATAAACAAAACCGCGGAGGGCAGAATGTTGGTTGTTTCTCTCTCAGATGGTTAAGTGGGGCCGTAGCACACAGCCACAAGTAACAAGGAAGTGTCAGAGATGGAAGAATAGCGTTACTCATCTTTATTTCAGTGCATCAATGCAGTCCAGCACAGCTGTTAGTTGCCTTTCTGATGCGTGGTTGAAAACTTTCACTGACGTTGCTTTCCACACGCGAGGTAAACCTTGCTTTCCACACGCGAGGTAAACTCCAACTTGCGGCAAATCCATGACGCGCACTGACACGTTGTTATAGCAAACGATACTATTTTTTAAAAGGAGAATTAACATTGATCTCTCACTTCCGTCCATCTGCATTCCACGTGTTGATGTTTGTGTCACGTGACAAATGACGCAAGTGACACGGTGAAATCTTATCCCATGTGGAAAAGCTGTTCAGATCGCAGCATATCCGATATGAATCGCAATTGACACCACATGGGTATGTAGGGCGTAACAGATTCGGAAAAATCGGAATTCATGTGGTTTTCTGCTGTTCAGACCACCCGAAATCAATTCTAGATACAATCTGGATATGAAAAAATCGGATTTGGGATGCCAATCTGAACGAGGCCTTAGAGTATGAAAAATGATCCTGATGAAAACCAGTCAGGTTCCCGAATCCTGCATTCTCATATTTTTAGAGAATGACGAGGATCCTGTTGTTGGTCTGTTGTCATACTGCTAATAGGCTAATGATAATGACTCTAGCCAAAACAAGTATCCAAAAAGAGAGATGAAGAGGAAGAAACTTGCAATGACCTCCATATACAAAACGATTCCTTTTTTGGGGGCCCTCTCATTGTTGCCCCTATTTGCTGATACTGATTAACAATGCCCTCTGCTACTTCACTGACCAGATCATTATCAGAGAGGACCTAATGTGATGCCCAATAAAAAAGTGTTCATTTCATTCTTTCATTCATTCTTTCTTAAGGATGGGAGGAATAGAGAGAAAAATTATGCAATCTTTGAAAATGTCAAAAAATGTCATCAACCATGCCAAAAAGTCATGACATTGACCTTTTACAGTAATGACAAAGTCATAATTGGGTTTACCACACCCTAAAACATAAGAATCAATGTTTCATTTGTTGTTATACCATTTTTACATATCCAGCTATCTCAGCATTCTGCTAGATTTATACGCATAATTTCCTTTATCTAGGTTACATTATGTGCAATAACTCAAAACAATTACTCCTCTCAAATGGCCATCATACATCATTGAAAAGCTGATATTCCAGGCTTTCATAAAATGTATGGCAGCCATTGCCACTTTTGGTAACCACCAACCCCTCTGGCTCAAGGATGAAAGTTCATTCTGAATATTTTCAGATGTCATTGTAATCCACAGTGTCACTGAATTCATCTTGAACCATTTACTTGAACCTTATATACTGCTTATTATTGTCTCACTGCATTCCTTGACCATAAAAACATATGGGTAGACATCACCATTTCTTTATTACCATGTCTGGTCCTCAAGTTATGAAGAAAAATGTATTAATTCCATTATGGCGGAGAGCTGAGATTGTAAACATTGGCAACCCAAAGGCATTTACAATATCATGTTCGGTGTCATTGAAATCCTTGACCATGAAAACATAGGGGTAGCCATCACAATTTCTGCATTTCCTGGTTCCGTTCAAGAGATATGCTTAAAAGTACTGTTTTCGGTAATGGCGGGAAGAAAAATGGCAGCCACGGCAGTCACAAGCCATTTTTGCGATGGCTCCATTTCTGAAATTGTTCAGGGTACCAAACTGTACAAGTATACCAAATTTCACGCTTTTATGAAAAAGTGAACACTTTTTTCACATATCATCTGGACTATCTGGGTTTGTGTAAATAGGGTCTTAGAACGGAGGAGCAAAACAGTCTTACTACACACACAATGTCTGCTTCACACTTTTTTGCAAAACTCTACATAGTTATATAAATAACAGACACAGAAATCGGTGCCACTTTATAATAACAGTCCCCTATAAATGGTTATTAAATAGCTTATTAACATCAGTAAGAAGTTAATTTGAAAGTTAGTAGTTTCATTCAATAAGATAATTTCATTTCATCAAGTTTTTCCATTTTATCATTTAACCATAATAAACTATAAACTAACTGTTTACCTAACTGTTAACTATTATCTCTTAACAGTTAAATAACTACTTACTGATGTTAATAAGCCATTTCATAAAAAAATTATAGAAAACGGTTATTATAAAGTGCTACCCAGAAATCCCAGGTTGCCAGGTCTCGTATTAGCAATTGAAAGACACTGCCCTCCAAACTACTGCACAAATGAATCCACAGAACCACATAGCCACTGACTGCAAACACACTCTAGGACAAAATTGGAAACGCAATAAACATGTGTACTGTGTACATACATACTGTAGGTCTATTCATGACAAATCTTCTCTGAAACTCTTTCTTTCTCTATCTCTCCAAAAATATACTATAGCATGTTCACAGCAATATCAAGCATAGGTGTGGTCTTATGTGTTGCAGTTCATCCATATCTTTTGTCACCTAAATGACACATACATAACAATGTCTGGCAAAAGGTCAAGCACATGCCATTTCCTGAATAGGTTTTTTTTTTTTTTACAAATGTGTCACCATAGTGTGCTTACAAAATGGTGTTTTTACAATTGTGTGCATGTGTTTTGACTGAAATGTGTAATTTTGCAAACAATAGGAGTTATGGAAATTTAGTGTGGTGTTTGGTTAATTGTGTGTTTTTTTTTTTTTTTTTTTTTTTGTAAAGTCCTGTTTTCAAAATTGTGTGTAAACAACTGAAAAATAAACCTGTATATGGCTTGACATTGAGGTATGCCCCACCCTCTACATTACAATAAATCCCAAAATTAAGAACTTGCAATTTGCAAAATGGCCAATTTTTGGTTACATGTAGGCCAGTGGCCCAAAATGGGCTATTTAGCTTGGACTGAAAAGCCTGGAAACTATAAAAAAAAAGAAAAAGTTGTTTTCAGTTTCATTTTGACAGTGTGCACTACATCTAAAGATTAGATGTTCAGCTGTGACATGGTTTGAGGTTCAATATAAGATTTAATTTTTAACCAGCACACAAAGACATCTTCTCATGAAGAGTAGAAGACACCTGTTCATGTGAAGATGTCTTTGTGTGCTGGTTAAAAATTAAAAGGAAATATCCGGAGTGAATCAACAGCCCTACTGTTTTATAGTGCCAAGGGTTATTGATAGCCACCTCAATCACTGAATTTTGTGCAAGTTTTATTGGACCTTGTCCACAGGTTTATTGAACAACTGATATAGTTCTAGAAAGTAAAACAATAACTCAGTAGCCTACTTTAGATAGGCTTAGTTGTCAAATGACTTTTTCTCCATAAAGAGAGATGATCCAATGAGTCCGTTTCATGAACCTGCACTGTAAAACTTTTTAGTCCAAATTGACACTATTTTACTGGCAGCAGTTTCACCAGCAGCATACTGTATTTTGTCTTTTGATGTGTTTTAATTACAGCATTTCATTGCAAACAGAGATACAGTGCACTGTAAAAAGTCAAACAGTGTAGTACTTAATTTCTATTGGTGGAATGAATATTGCATTTCCCAGAATGCCATCCTGTTATGATCATCTTAAGAGTCTGTTTCTGTAAGACTCGTGGTTTACACGGGACTTGATACAAAGCGATGTCAGTCTACTTTCATTTTTTTTTTTTTTTTTTCAGAGTAGAGGGACTTGCCCTTTTAGTTTTAAGATGGAGATGGTCAAATCTTAAGAATTTGGGTGAAATGAGATGGAATGATTCTATAGACAAGCCATCCTGCAGGGCCTGCTTTTTCTGAAACACGGTCTTAGGCTCAAACAATTTTCCATGAAAGCATTTCACATACAAATACGCTTAACTGTTAAACTAAGCTTACTAAAATTCCTACATTTTTACCAAAAACACTTCCTCCTAGCTTACTAGATTGAGCTTGTCAAGATTTCTGTTAAAACTAAAAGGTCGAGTCCCGAGGTATCTATATACTGTATGTAAGAGTGACTGAGACTTCATTGTGATAAGATGATATAGGCACACGAAAGTAGTCTGGTTCTCACACAGACCCTTCGTGCTTCGTGCATCTTCGTTCAACTTCGTGAGCTCACACGAGGTTCTGGTAGAGCCTTGTTGAGCCCGAAGTCTCAGTTTACCCCATACGCGAGCCCGCCATAGATCCAATCACAATCGTGGGGCGGGATGTTAACAGGTATGACGTAGCAAGTAGTACGTGACAGGCACATTGAATTTTCCAATCAGGTTCGAGATTTTTTTTGAATACAACCCCCGCCCCGTCACAGCAGAAAACAGCTAGGCAACCGACGAAATTCCAGATGGATGAGAAACATCCATCTGCGTGAGAACCAGGATAACACGAAAGTAGCACAGAAATGAAAAAGCTCTGCTGTCTAGGGCCCTCCGCCCATGGAGCCGTATGCTAATCCCAGAGGTGCTTTCATGCTTTAGAAGTCTATGGCCTCTATTATGTGGCCAAATTTCACAAATGTAAAACAAACGCTCACTCAGATATTTGCATTTGAATTCCAGAATTGTCATTTCCATCAAAATTGCATTCAACTTTCCTGTAACTCCAAGAGCCAAAATATGTTTAAGAGAAGGCTTTTAAAGACTATAAAATGTGATTTTCAAAAGCGTGGCAAGGGTCTACTCTGGGAAAAAAAAAAAAATATGAAAGTAGACTGACATCGCTTTGTATCAAGTCCCTGTGTAAACCACAACTTTTATAGAAACGACTCTTAAGATGCAATCATAATATGTGGACAGGATGGCATTCTGGGAAATGCAATACTCATTCCACCAATAGAAATTAAGTACTACACTGTTTGACTTTTTACAGTGCACTGTATCTCTGTTTGCAATGAAATGCTGTAATTTTAAAACACAGCAAAAGACAAAATACAGTAGCCTGGGAATTCCCATGCTCCTTTGCACGCTTATTTCATTTCACTCTGCAGAGGAGCATGGAGACCATGGCCGTTTTTCTCGCTTACTTTCGGTATCCAATCGCAGAACAGAAAGGGATTTGTACGGCCCTCAATCGCATTTTACGTCATGTGGTGGCTCTGGTATTGGCTCCGAGGTATGTACAGACGCTATGATAGACATTCGTAGCGCCCAATAAACGGCTATGGACAATTGTAAACGATGCTTCCGCTATGAGAAATGCAATAGGTAGGTCCCCAGACTAAATATCACTTGTGATTTTAGTTTGGCATTCGCCAGGCTAAAAATACAGTATGCTGCTGGTGAAACTGCTGCCAGTACAATAGTGTCAATTTTGACTAAAAAGTTTTACAGTGCAGGTTCATGAAACGGACTTAGTGCATCATATAGGATAGGATAGGATATGAAATCTGTTTATTTGAAAAAGCAGGGACAGTGCACAATAAACATTTATCCTGAAACATAGGAGAACATGTCATGCGCCAGGTTGTAGCATCAATCCTAATTCGCACCTGTGGTCCCGGGCAAGTATATTAAAAAGACATTAAATGAAACACAAAATAAAATAAATAAGACAGGACTACAGATTATTTAGATGGCCACAGTATAACCAGCAGGCTAATAGAACAGGGGCGCCAGTAGCCCACCCACACTTTCCTCCCCCCTCCCCAGATACACACCCACAAAGTAAGTTGAGCACAATCCAGCTCCACACACACACACACACACACACATACACATACACACACATACACAAGCACACACCAAGCACATGTGCATGCATAAACGCACACACACAGACAGAAACACACACACACATCCATTCACTCACACATAATTTAAAAATGTGTGCAACTCTGATTACTCAACATCCACCTCTTAGTCAAGCAAGAAAAGGTATGGGAATTCTGAGTGTAACAAACTTTTTCAAAGGGGGAGCAGTAGCACTGTAAATGAGCTTATGTAGCAAAGATATATTTGAGTGTTTTATTAGATTGATAGATTTTCATCATGTGTTTTGAGACAGTTTTTGTATAGAGATTCTAAAGGTTTTATAACGGTTTTGCTTGCTTGAGACCAAGATGTGATGCAATATAGAAAGTGAGGGATGATCATAGCATTTAAGTATGTGCTAGATACCTCAGTTGTAAGGGAATTTCTTATATATCTAAAGTTAGGTAGATTAAATTTAGAGTATTGCACAACTTCTTAATGTGGTTTTTAAAAGTAAGATTTGAGTCAATAGTTACACCCAAGTATTTAGATTTGTCAACCTGTTTGATAATTTGTTGATTTACTACAATTTTAGGATACGTTTTAAGTTTAGACCTAATAGAAAAGAACATAGATACTGTCTTATCCACATTCAGTGTAAGACATGAATCCTGTAGCCAGTCACTAACCCTACACATTACACTTGTTAGCTTATTTGCCACATCTGTATCACTTCTTCTACGGACATACAAAACAATGTGATCGGCATACATAATAATATTCATTCCCTTGCATACAGACGGTAGATCATTAATATATAAACAAAAGGGCAGGGGCCCAAGAATTGACCCCTGTGGGACACCCATGTTGGTGGCAAGTGATGAAGATAATGTGGCAATTACTTGCACACATTGTGTTCGGCTACTTAGATAGGACTTAATCCAAGTTTGGACATTTGTGGATATATCATATTTAGTAAGTTTATGAATTAGTACTTCATGACTTACTGTGTCAAAGGCTTTGCGTAGATCAAGGAAGACTGCTCCCACCACTCCTCCTTGATCTAAGCTAGATTTAATTTCCTCTAAGAAGTAGCAGCAAGCTGTTTCAGTGGAGTGTTTTTTCCTGAATCCAAATTGCATAGGATGTAACAGGGACTTAGAGTCTAGATGGGCAATTAGTTGTTCTGCTACTACCTTTTCAATGACCTTAGACACAGCTGGGAGAATACTAATGGGGCAGTAGTTTGAGACCACATGAGTATCCCCAGATTTGAATACCGGAGTGATAATGGCAGATTTTAGGATACTAGGAAAAATATTTTCACTGAAAGATTTATTTATAATCATAGCTAATGGGATCATAATTGATGTTTTGCATTGCTTTATAAATGCTGTATCCCACCCAAAAATGTCTTTAGCTTTGCTATTTGCTAGAAGGGAGATCATCTTTTCCACTTTCTCTGCATTAATTGGGGAGAATTTAAAGGCAGAGCCATCACTGGCTGATGGTTGTGGAAGCTCAATTTTTGGGAAGCTAAAGCTCAGTTCTCGAACAGAATTAACAAAATTCTCATTAAAACATTTACCAACAATCTGGCTATCATCCTGGATATGGCCATCTATCATTCATTTTAAGTGCCGATTTCCAGATTTTTCCTTTCCAAGAATCTTATCAATGCTCTTCCAGAGCTTTTTAGAGTTTCCCTTTGCCTCACTAATGATATTGAGAAAAAAGTTTGCTCTAGCTTTTAGGATTTACTACTGGACTCATGCCATTCAACCTGTTTTAATTCATTTTCAATGAGGGCCATGTCTTTTTGAGGAATAAAAGGCATGGGCTTTCCTCTTGTTGCGCCCTGATCATCTCTCTTTATGGGGGAAAAGTCATTTGACAACTAAGCCTATCTAAAGTACGGAGTTACTGTTTTACTTTCTAAAACTATACCAATCAGTTGCTCAATAAACCTGTGGACAATATAACTTGTCTTACAAAACATATAGAGAGTGCAGGTTTTGAAGTTTAATGTATGACTTAATTTATGACTTAAATCCTATACTGAACATCTAATCTTTACCTTATGCAATGCACACTTGTGTAATGCACACCTCCATATTTGGTGATCATTGTCAAAATGAAACTGAAAACAACTTGTTGTCTTACAGTATATAGCGTCCAGGCTTTTGACCACAGCATCACTTTGCCTGGAGAGAAACAAAGGTGAGGCAGGTTCTCTTTTTACTTACATTTTATTGAGATGTACTTTTCTGTTACACTTACTGTACAGTACTTTTTACTGGCTTAAGTATTTATCATTGTGTGTATTTGTGTGTGCGTTTGTGTGTCAACTTGTTTTAATTAGGCTATCTGATGGAAAATTTGCAGTACATCTATTTAGGACAGTGCTATGTATATTCAACATGACAGTGTGCAATAGAATGGACTAGTGTGCAATTATTGTAGGACTGTGTGCAATCCCTGTTTCAACAGTTGATACTTTTAGGACTATTCTCCATCAAATACTGTACATATCAGACTATTCTCAAACACTTTATATAGCTTGTTTTGGAAATAAATATTTTGTTTTTAATGATATTTTACTAAACCTTATGACTTTCAAGAATTGGGTAGCCTTGTATAACTTGAACACTGCATTCTTTCTGATAGGTGTAGCCATTAAAAATACAATTCACTGAACATAGGTTTGAGATAGATACAGGCAGGATAGTCCATCCCCATACCATCCCCAAAGTGTGAGGGTGGGGTCAGTGTGGGGGAAAACAGTGGTTGATTTAATGTGCAGTTGAATGGACAGAATTGCTTAACAAAAATAGATCACTAAGGAAATTTGGTTATATCATATTTAGTAAGTTTATGAATGAGTACTTCATGACTTACTGTGTCAAAGGCTTTGCGTAGATCAAGGAAGACTGCTCCCACCACTTCTCCTTGATCTAAGCTAGATTTAATTTCCTCTAAGAAGTAGCAGCAAGCTGTTTCAGTGGAGTGTTTTTTCCTGAATCCAAATTGCATAGGATGTAACAGGGACTTAGAGTCTAGATGGGCAATTAGTTGTTCTGCTACTACCTTTTCGATGACCTTAGACACAGCTGGGAGAATACTTATGGGGCAGTAGTTTGAGACCACATGAGTATCCCCAGATTTGAATACCGGAGTGATAATGGCAGATTTTAGGATACTAGGAAAAATATTTTCACTGAAAGATTTATTTATAATCATAGCTAATGGGATCATAATTGATGTTTTACATTGCTTTATAAATGCTGTATCCCACCCAAAAATGTCTTTAGCTTTGCTATTTGCTAGAAGGGAGATCATCTTTTCCACTTTCTCTGCATTAATTGGGGAGAATTTAAAGGCAGAGCCATCACTGGCTGATGGTTGTGGAAGCTCAATGTTTGGGAAGCTAAAGCTCAGTTCTCGAACAGAATTAACAAAATACTCATTAAAACATTTACCAACAATCTGGCTATCATCCTGGATATGGCCATCTATCATTCATTTTAAGTGCCGATTTCCAGATTTTTCCTTTCCAAGAATCTTATCAATGCTCTTCCAGAGCTTTTTAGAGTTTCCCTTTGCCTCACTAATGATATTGAGAAAAAAGTTTGCTCTAGCTTTTAGGATTTACTACTGGACTCATGCCATTCAACCTGTTTTAATTCATTTTCAATGAGGGCCATGTCTTTTTGAGGAATAAAAGGCATGGGCTTTCCTCTTGTTGCGCCCTGATCATCTCTCTTTATGGGGGAAAAGTCATTTGACAACTAAGCCTATCTAAAGTACGGAGTTACTGTTTTACTTTCTAAAACTATACCAATCAGTTGCTCAATAAACCTGTGGACAATATAACTTGTCTTACAAAACATATAGAGAGTGCAGGTTTTGAAGTTTAATGTATGACTTAATTTATGACTTAAATCCTATACTGAACATCTAATCTTTACCTTATGCAATGCACACTTGTGTAATGCACACCTCCATATTTGGTGATCATTGTCAAAATGAAACTGAAAACAACTTGTTGTCTTACAGTATATAGCGTCCAGGCTTTTGACCACAGCATCACTTTGCCTGGAGAGAAACAAAGGTGAGGCAGGTTCTCTTTTTACTTACATTTTATTGAGATGTACTTTTCTGTTACACTTACTGTACAGTACTTTTTACTGGCTTAAGTATTTATCATTGTGTGTATTTGTGTGTGCGTTTGTGTATCAACTTGTTTTAATTAGGCTATCTGATGGAAAATTTGCAGTACATCTATTTAGGACAGTGCTATGTATATTCAACATGACAGTGTGCAATAGAATGGACTAGTGTGCAATTATTGTAGGACTGTGTGCAATCCCTGTTTCAACAGTTGATACTTTTAGGACTATTCTCCATCAAATACTGTACATATCAGACTATTCTCAAACACTTTATATAGCTTGTTTTGGAAATAAATATTTTGTTTTTAATGATATTTTACTAAACCTTATGACTTTCAAGAATTGGGTAGCCTTGTATAACTTGAACACTGCATTCTTTCTGATAGGTGTAGCCATTAAAAATACAATTCACTGAACATAGGTTTGAGATAGATACAGGCAGGATAGTCCATCCCCATACCATCCCCAAAGTGTGAGGGTGGGGTCAGTGTGGGGGAAAACAGTGGTTGATTTAATGTGCAGTTGAATGGACAGAATTGCTTAACAAAAATAGATCACTAAGGAAATTTTGTTATATCATATTTAGTAAGTTTATGAATGAGTACTTCATGACTTACTGTGTCAAAGGCTTTGCGTAGATCAAGGAAGACTGCTCCCACCACTCCTCCTTGATCTAAGCTAGATTTAATATCCTCTAAGAAGTAGCAGCAAGCTGTTTCAGTGGAGTGCTTTTTCCTGAATCCAAATTGCATAGGATGTAACAGAGTCTAGATGGGCAATTAGTTGTTCTGCTACTACCTTTTCAATGACCTTAGACACAGCTGGGAGAATACTAATGGGGCAGTAGTTTGAGACCACATGAGTATCCCCAGATTTGAATACCGGAGTGATAATGGCAGATTTTAGGATACTAGGAAAAATATTTTCACTGAAAGATTTATTTATAATCATAGCTAATGGGATCATAATTGATGTTTTACATTGCTTTATAAATGCTGTATCCCACCCAAAAATGTCTTTAGCTTTGCTATTTGCTAGAAGGGAGATCATCTTTTCCACTTTCTCTGCATTAATTGGGGATAATTTAAAGGCAGAGCCATCACTGGCTGATGGTTGTGGAAGCTCAATTTTTGGGAAGCTAAAGCTCAGTTCTCGAACAGAATTAACAAAATTCTCATTAAAACATTTACCAACAATCTGGCTATCATCCTGGATATGGCCATCTATCATTCATTTTAAGTGCCGATTTCCAGATTTTTCCTTTCCAAGAATCTTATCAATGCTCTTCCAGAGCTTTTTAGAGTTTCCCTTTGCCTCACTAATGATATTGAGAAAAAAGTTTGCTCTAGCTTTTAGGATTTACTACTGGACTCATGCCATTCAACCTGTTTTAATTCATTTTCAATGAGGGCCATGTCTTTTTGAGGAATAAAAGGCATGGGCTTTCCTCTTGTTGCGCCCTGATCATCTCTCTTTATGGGGGAAAAGTCATTTGACAACTAAGCCTATCTAAAGTACGGAGTTACTGTTTTACTTTCTAAAACTATACCAATCAGTTGCTCAATAAACCTGTGGACAATATAACTTGTCTTACAAAACATATAGAGAGTGCAGGTTTTGAAGTTTAATGTATGACTTCATTTATGACTTAAATCCTATACTGAACATCTAATCTTTACCTTATGCAATGCACACTTGTGTAATGCACACCTCCATATTTGGTGATCATTGTCAAAATGAAACTGAAAACAACTTGTTGTCTTACAGTATATAGCGTCCAGGCTTTTGACCACAGCATCACTTTGCCTGGAGAGAAACAAAGGTGAGGCAGGTTCTCTTTTTACTTACATTTTATTGAGATGTACTTTTCTGTTACACTTACTGTACAGTACTTTTTACTGGCTTAAGTATTTATCATTGTGTGTATTTGTGTGTGCGTTTGTGTGTCAACTTGTTTTAATTAGGCTATCTGATGGAAAATTTGCAGTACATCTATTTAGGACAGTGCTATGTATATTCAACATGACAGTGTGCAATAGAATGGACTAGTGTGCAATTATTGTAGGACTGTGTGCAATCCCTGTTTCAACAGTTGATACTTTTAGGACTATTCTCCATCAAATACTGTACATATCAGACTATTCTCAAACACTTTATATAGCTTGTTTTGGAAATAAATATTTTGTTTTTAATGATATTTTACTAAACCTTATGACTTTTAAGAATTGGGTAGCCTTGTATAACTTGAACACTGCATTCTTTCTGATAGGTGTAGCCATTAAAAATACAATTCACTGAACATAGGTTTGAGATAGATACAGGCAGGATAGTCCATCCCCATACCATCCCCAAAGTGTGAGGGTGGGGTCAGTGTGGGGGAAAACAGTGGTTGATTTAATGTGCAGTTGAATGGACAGAATTGCTTAACAAAAATAGATCACTAAGGAAATTTGGGACAATTTTGGTTGGTCTTTGTGAGCTTCGTTAGCTTGTCAACTAGCCATCTTCATTCATCATCACAGTAAATTTAGCCAACTTTAGCTTGCTAAACTGAGTTAATCAGACTCATCATTGCAAGTTTTTCCACCTGTTAGTCCAGTTCCTAATGTCATTTTTTCAGAATATTTTGGGGATTTTGTAAATCATACATTTTCGGAAAGGTAATTACATACTGAGTCAGAAAACATTTTGATCTCTGAAGCATGAAGGGGAAACTAATTCACCCTACATATATTTTCTGAACGCTTACATCCTCAGGATGTGAAATAACATGGCAAGTGGTGACAGTGAGGTATGCCCATCCCTCCTCATTAAGCCCAAAATGAAGAAATGTGATTTTTTCAAAATTGCTGTTTTTGATTACATTTATACCAGTGGCATTTAGGGGAAACATATTAGACCCCATTAACCATTTATTTTCTGAGAGCTTATGCCCTCAGAATTTCACCAATATATATTTTTTTCACCTCCCACCCCCATCCTTATTTTCAGGCTTATGCCTATTTGGGGGGGAATGGAAAATTTGGTGCAGTTTCCATACAGAAGTGCCTATGGAATGTAGGAAAAAGTAATTAACCTTGATAGGTCATACCTTTTAGAAAGCAGTAGGCCTCAGGATATCAGAAAACATTAAGACAGGTTCCACCCCCCTCCTCCCTTTGATATCCATCTATAGATCACTTGGTTATGGTGATATTGGCATATAGCCAATGCATTTGGACCTAAGACAATAAGAAGAAAGCTGATCTACTCTGTATAGTACACCTGTTTTGAAAGCTCCACAGAGTGTCATATAATATAAATTGAGACAGGTCCCAACCTCTTCATCTCTTCACTACCCATGAATACAACAATTTGTATTAGTAATTAGTAATATGGGTACAGTATAGCTCATTTGCATACTACAATTAATTTACAGAAAAACTTGTAATTAAAAAAATGCTACTTTTCATGGATACTTTATAGAAAGTTTTATTTTGATTGGACTACAGGAAAAAATAGGCCTATTGAGATATAGGCCTATTGTTTTGTATTGCCCATTTTTTTAAACTTCAATATTTCTGATTCCTTAGAATATAACCTTTCCTAAAATTCACCTAATCCTCAAAAGAATACTGCAAAGGCCAACAGTTGACATAAGGAACTGGACTATGTGGCACAAGTAGAGACCAGTCATGACATTTCCATAAGTGTTACTGGAATTAGCAAATCATAACAAATGACTCATGAAAGGTGGAAACTTTATGATTTTCAAAATGTACAACTTCAACTTTCTTTATTCTTTATTTAAAGTATAACCCCTTTAGATAGCATATCTCATTTTCGAGGGGTCCTTACAAAAGAAAAGAAATGGCCACATTAGAAACAGGAAGAAAAGACAATACAGAAAAAAAAACATTAACACACAAAGACACCTACAGTACTCTCACATAACAATACACACAACAACAATGCTCCCTAACACCGGCCCATCCCACCCACTAACCCACCCACTGATGTTACACAAGTTAAAGTAAAGTTAAGGATCAAAGATCCTAGCCTGACATAGCCCGACCATAATACTGCTGTTCATCCATATTCATGGTCTGGGAACGGTCCTCTTGGGCGTGTTTATATCGGTAGAGAGTCTACCGGCCAATAAGCGACGCTGATTAGACGAGCTGTCCAATTGTTTCAAACCAAAAGTGAATACCCTTTTTTCAAATATTTTGACTACACTATTAATGATTGAGATTGGCCTGTAGTTATTGGTGTCAGAAACATCGCCTCCTTTATAAAGAGGGGTGACTCTAGCACATTTCCATAATAGAGGTGTTTCACAGGTTGAAAAAGAAAGGTTAAATAAATCAGCCATTGGAAAGCGATTTTAAAGAACTTAATGTTAGCCCATCTTGTATTCTCTCTTGCCTTAATTACTTTGCGGAGATTGTAGCTGGCCTCTTTCTCCTCCTCTTTGCTTCCAGAATTGAGAACTCTGTCCCGTGCTGAAAGAGCTGCCCTTACAGTGTTATTGAACCAGGGTTTATTATTGGGAAAAATACGGATGGATTTTGTGGGAATAATGTATACGGCACACCTCTTTTTTTCTTTTATTTTTTTAAAGATATTTTTTTGCCTTTAATCAGATAGGACAGTATAGAGATACAAGACAGGAAACAAGTGGGAGAGAGAGATGGAGTGGGATCGAGAAATGGGTCCCTGGAGTAATGGTCTGACGCTCTAGCCACTGAGCCAAGGTGCCCCCGTATTCGGCACACTTCTGTATAAATCCCATAACTGTGTCTGCATATTCATTAATGTCTGTGGATGCTTCCCAAAAGACATCCCAGTCAGCCAGTTCAAAACAGTCCTGTAGCTCGGCTTCTGATTGGTCAGACCAGCAGTAGATCTTTTTTATTGTGGGCGCCGTCTGCTTCAGCCTTTGTTTATAGGCTGGTAACAGCAGAATGGAGGCGTGGTCTGACTTCCCGAACGTCGGGCGAAGGAGGGGTTTGTAAACATCGTGGAAGACAGTGTAGCAGTGGTCCAGAGTATTATTGCCATGGGTTTTCAGTTTAATATGTTGGACATATTTAGGCAGGACTTTTTACCTTTGTCTGTCCAGGGTAATTGCAAGCCTGTCAAGTTTGGTGTTCAGAGAAAAGACAAGTTTATTTTGTCACCTGTGTCCTTTCAGTTAATCCTGTTATTCTGCTGGTTGGCTAGCTACTTGAATGTTTAGTATAGTTGCCTTTCCATTTTTTTTCTGGACATATCTGAAGTTCAATTGTTCTCAGTAATATTCTTGAATATTTTCTGTGAATTCCTCTGAGGGAACTTCTGATTAGTGAAGTGGCATTATCTGTTGCTTTTATCTTATTTTTCATGAAAGATCTTTGTGATGTGCTGTTTGCAGTGCCTTTGGGAAATGAGCAAATTGGGCATGTTTAAGGAGAATGGAGTGTAGTCTGCTGTAGGCTTCCTGTATGAAAATGTTTATTTATTTGTATGTAACAACAGCCAGAATAGTGCATGTTTTACAGACTACTGATTGTCCTGCCACCTACTCTTTGTATTGTGTTGGAGAGACAAGGGGTTTCACTGAGTGTGTGTATTTCCATGATTTGCCTGCCTTCTGACCTATGCACAATCATGGCATTTTTTTTTTTTTTTTTTTTTTTTTTTTACGACATTTAAGGTTTAAAATCTGGCCCTTATGAATTTCTAACTGAATAGCCCTGTACTAGATCATGATAAGAACAAATGCACAGGATCAAAAGAGTACATAGAGTGCATGTAATTCAATTTGGTCTATTTTAGATAGATAGATAGATAGATAGATATTTATTTGTCCTTACGGAAATTTGTTCTGCGCCACACATAGCATCTGATACAATATAATTACTACAACTTGACAAGACAAATACAAAAAACACTTATTATAAACAAGCACCACCACTCCCCACCCTCCCGCCCCCACACAACAGACAAAAACACAGACGTAGCCCCTTTACACATGATACACAATGGAGTAGAAAATGAAAGTGCAATGTTACATTTATGGCCTCAAGTTTAGAGACTTAAAGTACAGAGTGCTATCTGGGGTCTTGTCTTCTTGTTTAATAACCCTATGCTGATAGGAATAAATGACTTTGGGTCCGATTTGTTAAGAGTGAGGGCAGCCTAAACCTCCTGCCTGATGGCAGTAACTCATATGCCTGATGTAGAGGGCGTGAGGTATCATCACAGATGGCTTGGGCTTTCTTTGCCACCCTAATTTCTGTGGTCATGGCCATGCCCTCTAGTGGTTGAGAAAAAGAGGAGAAAAAAGGTGATTGCTTCAGTGGGTGAAGATAAATATCCAGGGTCAGGTGCTCTTCAGGATCAAAAAGAAAATATATTCAGGAAAAGAGAGAGGAGATCTGAGGCACTCTGCCGTATAAAAGTCCTTTATTAAGGAAATGGACCAGCCGACCCTCTAGTGGTTGCCCAGCAATCTTGCTGGCCATATTTACAATCTTGTGCAACTTGTTTTTGTTAGCTGCAGACAGGGAGGAGTACCAGGCAACAGAGCAAAATAACAAAATGCTCTCAATGAAAGAGCGATAAAAAACTACCATAATGTCCCCATCTACCCTAAATTGTCTTAGCTTCCTCATAAAGTGTAGCCTCTCCAACCCCTTTTTATAAATGGTGTCAGTATTTGAAGACCATGTTAGCTTGTCATCTATTATTGTTCCTAAGTATTTATACTCAGTGACAACATCAATACTTTCCCCATATATACTCATGTTCTGATGGGTATGGCTACCTGTTCTGAAATCAATTATTATTTCCTTTGTTTTCTTTGTATTTAAATGAAGACAGCTGGACTTGCACCAGTCTGCAAACTGGTCCACCCAACCCCTGTAGTGGGTCTCGTTGTTATCTTGTATTAGTCCCACTATTGCTGTATCGTCAGCAAATTTAATTGTGACATGATTTGGTGTGTTACTCCTACACTCGTTTGTGTAGAGGGTGAACAGCACTGGTGATATTACACTCCCCTGTGGGGCTCCAGTGTTGGTTACAATTTGGGAGGACACTGCTTCATTTACACGAACACACTGTGTTCTCTCCGTTAAAAAAGACTCGACCCATCTGATTAAATTTGCATTCACCCCTAAATGAAAGAGCCTTTCCATCATAATATGGGGCCTGATTGTATTAAATGCAGGGGAGAAATCCATAAAGAGAACCCGTGCATATCGTTTGGGCTTATCCAAGTGCCATAGATGTTATGAAGCATATACTGTACAAGAGGGCATAATCTGTGCTCCGCCTATTTCTGTAGGCAAATTGCAATATTACATTGCACATCATTTAAAACATATTTCAGGACCAGCCTCTCCAGGGTCTTCATTATGATTGATGTTAAAGCAACAGGGCGATAATCATTTAAAACAGCCGGTTTTACCACTTTTGGTAATGGTACTATCAATGAAGATTTCCAGGCCTTGGGAATGTAGTGTGTGTCTAGGGATCTTTGGAATAGGTACTCAAAGATGGGGCTTAGTTGTTCACTGCACCCCTTCTGGACCCTTCCACTTATTTGATCAGGGCCAGGGGCTTTTTTAGGATTAATTTTATTGAAGGTTCTGCGCACCTCATCAGCTGTTATAGTAAGGGGGGTACCCTGTTGTAATTGCTGTCTAATGGCTGCACGCTCAGCAAGGAAGTCTGATGTTTCAAATCTTGCATAAAATGCATTTAACTCATTTGCAAAAGCTTCATCATCCCCATTTGTTTTAATAAATCTTTTCTTCTCTTCTTTCCCAATCATTGTGTACATCCCCTGCCATGCATGCTTTAAGTCATTCCCCCTCATTTTTGCTTCAATCTGTTGTTTTGCTTCAATCTGTCTCCCTCTTCAAAAGCCCTCCTTTTCTTCCCCAGTGCTATTTTTAGGTCTTTATTTACCCAAGGTTTGTCATTTGGAAATACTCTAAAGGTTTTAACTGGAATCACACAGTCCACACAGAACCGAATATAATCAGTCACAACTGTATTCAGTTCTTCCAAATTGTCACTTGTGTCTAAGAAAGTGTCCCATATGGTACAGTCAAAGCATCCTCTAAGGCGTTCAACAGACTCATTTGTCCATCTTTTGATTGTCTTTGTCTCTGGTTTCCTAGACTTGAGCTTCTGTTTATATTGAGGCACCAGTTGGATAACGTTATGGTCTGAGTCGCCAAGCGGTGGTTTTGCCAGACATTTGTAAGCGTCTTTAATATTTCCAAAACATAAATCGAGTGTTTTGTCCTTCCTTGTCGGGCACTTGACATACTGATGATAATTAGGTAGAATGTTTTTAATTGTACATCCATTAAAATCCCCAAGGATGAATTTGTGGCTTTTTGATTATGTGCCTACACATCTCAAAGGAAGGTGTGCAAAATTAGACCTCAGTATCTCGAATATTTTATTATCACTATGTCTTTGAATGCACCCACCCCTATTTCAAAAAAGTGCCTATGAGAATTTTTGGCAACTTCAAACTAAAATACCACCAACACTGTTGGAGACTCAAGCATGCCTTTGTATGTAACAGTCCAGGTTATAAGCCATCTTTTGCATCTGTGAAATTCAGGTGCCTCAAACATGGCTTAAATATTGCTGTTTTTTTTTTTGTTGTTGTTGTTTGTTTTGTTTTTTTCATTTGTCCACATGATGGTGCTGTTTTCAATTTCACGTATTTCTGGAGGGCTTATACATGTATGTGATTTAAGGAGTTAATAAATGGCATTTAAGATACAGATATTTAGACTACAAATAGATACATGTCAACATAATAACAATTGTTTCAACCTTTTTAACTGATGCCGCACAAAGATATGGTTCTCTAATTTCAAGGTAACGCTTTAATTTACAGCCCCTGAAGTACTGGGTAAGTATTAGTAAGTATTAGGTAAGAATGGTGTAACAAAAAAGTATCAAGGGATAAATTACTGAGTACTTACAGCGTAAGTTTGCTGGATTAACACACGTTCACACTTATTTTACAGCCCGTGAAGTACTGGGTAAGTACAGATAAGAACAACGTAACAACAGAACTTTATGTGTATTGCCATAATTACAAAATAAGGGGTAGCCTAGATGCGTAGTATAGCCTACAGGAAAGGCATGTGTGGATTCACTTCATTTTACAGCCCCCACATCCAATACTAGGGTGTAGTTACAAGTAGTTTTGGGGTATTTAGGTAATGCCACTGTACTTGTTCTTTACTTCTCAATAGGGTAGCCTACTTAAGTGGTGTAGCATCAGTGTGCGCGTCCTATCTATACAGAAGGTGCGTGAGGGCCGAGAGCGGTATTGCAGACAGATATAGATTATCTTGCAACGGCAGCAAGTCTGTTGTTTGATCACTAAGTTGTTTGTTCAGCGTTAAACTAATGAAATAAAGTCTACCTTATTTATATAGAGGCTCACAGAAAACCGCGAATGATGAAGGGTAAAATCTCCCGCGAATTTAGAGAAATAGTCTTGTTCCATTTGGAGTGGAATAATCAGCGCAACCGAGGGATTTATTCGTTTCATTTTCCATGTTGTAAATAAAACGCTGACTATGCATGCTACTGTACACCACTTACTGTAGGTAGGCTACCCTATTGAAAAGTAAAGAACAAGTAGCCTACAGTGGAATTACCTCAATACCCCAAAACTACTTGTAACTACACCCTAATATTGGATGTGGGGGCTGTAAAATGATGTGAATCAACGCATGTATTTCCTGTAGGCTATACTGTGTATGTAGGCTATACCCATTTTGTAATTATGGCAATATTACACATAAAGTTCTATTTTGTTACGTTGTTCTTACCTGGACTTACCCAGTACTTCACAGGCTGTAAAATAAAGCGTGAACGTGTGTTATTCCAGCAAACTTACTGAAAGTACTCAGTAATTTGAGTACTTTCGGATGAGACGTTAAACCGAGGTCCTGACTCTCAGTGGTCATAAAAGATCCCATGACGCTTGTCGCAAAGAGTAGGGAGTTTCCCGGTGTCCTGGCTAAAGTCCCAACCTGGCTCATTCAATCTGGCCCCCTAATCATCCCCCCACTGTAATTGGCTCATTCATCCCTTCTCTCCTGTCCCTTCCCTCACTCTCCACCTCAAGCTGGTGTGTGGTGAGCGTTCTGGCGCCGACTGTGATGGCTGCCGTGCATCACCCAGGTGGGTGCTACACATTGGTGGTGGTTAGTGAGGTCCCCCCTTCCACTGTAAAGCGCTTTGGATCAACTGAGTTGTGTTAAAATGCGCTATATAAATACACTTGACTTGACTTGACTTGACTAATTTATCCCTTGATACTTTTTTTGCTACCCCATTCTTACCTAATACTTACTAATACTTACCCAGTACTTCAGGGGCTGTAAATTAAAGCGTTACCAATTTCAATATCAATTTCATATTCATGCCAAAAGAAACATACTCTTATCAGTACTTTAGGAAATTAGGCCTATATTTCAAAACAGGACGTTCCAATGTGCTCACATCTTTATGATTGAGCAAGATTACCTGTTTGCACAAGCAGTGAGAGGCCCCAAAACAAGGCTCCAAAACTGAAAACTTTGAATAACCACCTAATGGCTGTCGGTTGAGCTAATGACCAGCATAAAAGTATGTTTCAAAAGTGTTATACCCTAACCCATGCCATATTTTGCCAAATATCAGAGTGCTGTCTTGAAAGCCCACCGAAATATGGATAGGTAAAGTTGTACGTTTTGAAAAACATCAAATTTCCACCTTTCCTGAATCATTTTAAGAGTCCCTAATTTTTATTTTGGAAAGGTCAAAAATATTTAATTGTTATTTTTAGGTATCTATCCCATATGTCTACCCATGATTTTTTTTTTTTTTCATTGTATCATTTCAAAGTAAGGACTTGCCCTTGTAATTACTGATGTATTAGTATAATAGAGAGCCATGTTTGTGTTTGTCTGTCAAGTGAGGTTAGAATGTTGCAGTCCGTCAAGCAAACAAGCCAAACCTGGAATTGTGACTTACATGTAAAAGCCCAAGGAGGTTATATAAACTGGAGACAACGACTAAGTCCCGCCCTCCATAGAACTGAATGGCCGAGGCTAGGCTAGTAAATGCGGTGAATTGACAGTCAACGCCATAGTGAACACTGGAGGTAACAGACCACGGCCATGCCCATGCTGCCCATGTGCAAAGTTCCAAAGTTGGAAATGACGCATGGATTCACGTTGAATCTCTTTGCAAAAACAGTAGTCCTTCAGTCCAGACGGTGGTGATAATGCACCTAGTTTGTTTGCCATACAACAGGAGGAAGAATGTTCTGTCGAGAACGTGCCTGAAGTGTCATATCATTTATGACAGTACACTTTTTTCACAAGCTTCTCAACAAATAAGCAAAGTGTAACCAAAGATCATGAAATATTGGTTTTTCTCTCACTGGAGAAATAGCATTTCGCATGTAACCGCCCACCAACTTGTAAGTGCATAAGTGCTCGTGCCCAGCATGACTCTCGTGTATGCGCTGCCATAGTTCGGATTGTGACTCCATACTTAAATATGGCGATACTAAAGTGCCGCCGCTAATCTGCGCGTTCTTGACCCCCCTGTAAAAGCCATTTCTTCTTCTTTGATATATTGGCGGATCACATCTCTTTGGTGCATACCACCACCCAATGTATAGGAGTGTGTATAGGGACCTAAACCAGAGACTTTATTATAGGAGGAGACACAGCACTCACTGTATTGTCTCATTGAAATGCATTAGAAAAATCTGTTATGGGAAGATGGCTGACCTCAGAAACTGGAAGTCCTGCCTTGAAGTGAAAAGAGCCAATCAAGTTGTTCAAAGCAGCATGATGGACGCTTACCTTTTGTTTATTATGTTATTTGGGCAATGTCCGTGACGATATTAACGCCATTCAATTACTATTCAAACAATGATTCAAACAGTGTGCTTGTTAATTGCATGCAACCTGCTCATCTGGAGATATGAATATCTCCCCATTAATGTAGATAGGGCCTTGCACTTACTAAGTCAAAATAACTCCCCGAAGGTGTATCCAAGATGGCTGCCGAGTGAACGGACTTGCCTTAGAAGGACTTTGCCTAAACTAAGACATGGGGAAAAAGAGATCCTAAAACATGGGCTACATGATAGGTGGTCTGAAATGGACGCGTAGTAGACATCTTTATTTGGATAGTTGAAATGTGGTCTGAACAATGTTGCAGTGTCATGAACACTGGTCAGGCCATTAAATTGTGATTTCGAGTTAAAGTTCGTTTAATCTTAAGAGCGAATTGGGGGAAGTGTAAATATGGATGGAAAAGTAGAATTAATATAATGTTAAATACTGTATATTGTACAAAATATTTGCAAATTCTAGCATTAAACTAATAATGTAAAATCTAATTTCTTTATTTTGTTCCACCAGGAAATGTGAAACACAGAAGACAATCTTTGAGCTCTGAATGGTGGCTTTTTTGGCTCAGACACCTTTAAAAAGATAAATGAGCATTTAAAAGTACAAGTAGAATGGAATCATTAAAAAAATATAAGGCGCAGATTAATGAGCATCTAGTGGATCTTGAGAAGATGTTCAAGGAGGGCAAAGATCGAAACGATGCTGAAGTGAAGGCCACTGAGGACAAGATTCGCACTGCTCTGGATATCCCGAGGGAAAGCTGGATAAACACTGGCCAAACTCTGAAAGATGTCATTGAGAACTTGCATAAACAGCTTGATACTGTCCAAAGTGGAAAAATTCTAGACAAGGATGTATTGAGGAATGCCTCTGGAGGTCTGGCTTTGGAAGGGGTTTACAAGACTGGGAATCCTGAAGATTTGCTGAAGAAAAGACAGCAGCTCATTGAGGTTCCAGATTCATTTTCACTTACTCGCCCTACTCAAAATTCCACCTTTGAAGAAAGAGAATTTTCATCCCACAAATCTGAAAAAACTTTTCAGAAAGTCATGGAGAGCAGTGGTCATAGCTTTAGCAGCTCATTTCCAATTGGATTTAAAGACCTCAGCCTTGGAGTTGAGAAAAATAAATTGAATGAAGTAGAAGAAACAAGTTCACATTCTCAAGAAGAGTCATACATCCTCCATACAAAGTACAATTACATTCCACTTGCATGTTGTGTTTTACACAAGAATGAACTCAGGCTTTCCAGTGCAGCTCAAACGGCCCTGAGAAAAATTGAAATTATGAGTTCATATGAGAAACCACAAGCTGCCCTAGTGAATTTTTTTAAGAGATTTGGGTCTCACGTGAACCAGGGCCCTATACACTTTGGTGGAATTTTTTGGTGGAGAGCATCGGCATCAGGCTTTAGCAGTAGGGATCTGTCAGAGGTTAAAAAACTGACTTCTGAGTCTGTGAATATGTACTGTGGTGGTGGATTTGGATTTGGTCCACTGTCTGTCTCTGGCAAAGTAGCTACATCTTCTTCACAGCTGAAAGGATCTCTGTCTGGGAAGTACAGAGAGGACCTGATGAGTCAAGTGCATCTGTCAGTCAGTAAAACTGGTGGTCCACCTGAGATTGATGACTACTTGGTCTGGAAATCCCAACTGGCAGCCAATAATAGATCCTGGTGTGTTATTGACAGAGGAGCCACACTAATTCCTGTCTGGGAAATAGTAATGGCCTCTCACAGACATGATTTCAAAGATGTGTCCAAATTAAGCAGAGTATTGATGGACGCCTACGAAGAGATCACTGGAGAACATGTGGAGAACATTCTTTCTCAAGTGGATGAAGCAGAAGCTCTGATGGAGTCAATGGAGACATGGGATGCCACTAACTGTGAGCCTTACTTGACAAAGTTATTAGACTTCAAAACCATACTCTTTGAGGAAAATAGATCTCACAAAGTATGGCTTCAGAAATGTCTCTCAAATAAGATTCTTCAAAAGTATCTGTTTGAAGTGGTTACAGTAAACCGTGAATCTGCAGCTATGAACTTAAGACATCTGTTGCATACTCTGTTAGGTTATGATATTTACAGAATTCCAAACTTCGAAAACAGAAGTCAAATTATGAACTGGGCATGCCAAACTCTGGAACACTCAGAGGAACATGCTTCTATAATTGATTTCTTGAAACTAGAAAAAATCTTACAAAATGCTAAAGAAGAGGTAGAAAACAGCACATGTGCTATCAGTTCTTCAGATCAGGAAGTTAAAGCTAAAATGACAACTACAAAGACTATAACTCACTCACTGAATTCATTATGCAAGACGTTGGAAAACAGTAATAATGATGAAGCAAAACTGTTGATATTGTCAATAATCACAGTTTTAGGATACAGCAGTGAAAATATGACATTCAGTCATCTTTTGGATATAAATGAAATTGAATTCCTGCAATATGAGCTGCAAAATGCATTTTTTATGCACTCCTCCCTTAGAGAAGAGTGTCCCATAAGGGCTCAGGCCAACCTGCTGCTGACAGCTCTAACTGTTTCCACTGACAAAGACAAAGCAATTCCACATGCTGAAAAGAATGAAAGACTTCAGTTCATACTCACAGAATTAAAGGACAAGCTTGCAAATCCAATTGAATTGTTGCTTGAAGAAGTTGAGAATGACTGGGAATTACTGGAGAAAGCACTCCACTCCATCACACTGGGTTGGCAGGAGGATACAGGGAGCAGAGAGAGAGAAAATGAGGTAGTAGGGCAGATGGAAGCTGTGGCAGTGAAGAGAGTGGAAAAAGATGAGCACAATGCACCAGTGTGTAACACAGATGAAAAAATTGGAAAATGTATGAATTTGCCTCAGACACTGTGCTCAGAAGACTCCTTCCCCAAGCAGATGACAGAATCCAGTGTTCTCATCATAGACAGATTATCTCAGAGTGAGGACCAAGCAGAAACTCTGATTCAGTCAATGGAGACTTGGGATGCCACTAACTGTGAGCCTTACTTGACACAGTTATTAGACTTCAAAATCAAACTCTTTGAGGAAACAGGATCTCACAATGTGTGGCTTCAGAAATGTCTCTCAAATAATATTCTTCAAAAGTATCTGTTTGAAGTAGTTACAGTGAACAGTAAATCCGCAGCAAAGAACCTAAGAACTCTGATGCACACTCTGTTAGATCCTGACATTTACGAAACTCCAAACTTCGAAAACAGAGGTCAAATTATGAACTGGGCATGCCAAACTCAGGAACACTCAAAGGAACATGCTTCTGTAACTGATTTCTCTGAACTACAAAGAATCTTACAAAGTGCAAGAAAAGAGTTGGAAAACAGCAAAGACACCTTCAGTTCTCCGTTCTCTGATCAGGCAGAAAAAGCTACAAAAACTGTAACTCACTCACTGAATTCATTATGCAAGACATTGGAAAACAGTGATAATGATGAAGCAAAACTTTTGGTCCTGTCAATAATCACAGTTTTAGGATACAGCAGTGAAAATATGACATTCAGTCATCTTTTGGATATAAATGAAATTGAATTCCTGCAGTCTGAATTGCAGAAAGCATTTAGCAATTACTCCTCCCTTAAAGAAAAGTGTTCAATCAGGGCTCAGGCCTACCTGTTGCTGACTGCTCTGACTGTTTCCAAAGACAAAGCAATTCCACCTGCAGAAAAAGAAGAGAGACTGCAGCTCATATGCACAGAATTAAAGGATAAGCTTGTGAATCCCATTGAATTGGTACTTGAGGAAGTGGAGAATGACTTGGAATCACTGGAGGAAGCACTAAACTCTATCACACTGGGTGGACAGGAGGATAAGAGGAGAGAATTTATGAATTTGCTTCAGAAATTGGGCTTAAAAGACTCCTTCCCCAAGCAGATGACTAAATCTAGTGTTCATGTCATAGACAAATTATCTCAGAATGTGGAAAAGCCCAAATCAGAGAAAGATTTAAGCTCTCATTATCTCTACAAACTCATGACGCTGGACTATAGGGCTAGGTATCTGTATGTAAAATCAGAGGACACTGACATGGTTTTTGGTCAGGAGGAGACTGTAAATGATGCTGATGATGGTGATGATTTCTTTGATTGTGATGACAAGCCAGACATGGAGGTGAGCAGAAAACATGAACATATTCACCCCATGGATGTGCATATGGCCATATTCCACTGCTCCAGTGACTTCTTGCGACAGTTTATATTCACTAAACTCTCTGCTTGCCAGTTTAGTCTGCCCTTCCTGGTACCCAACCCCTGCACAGATGAAGTGGAATTCCCTCTCTGGGCACTCCGACATATTAGGAAAGCATGGCATAGCAAAACATCAGACAGATATCACAACTTACCAATGTTCAGCACACCAGTTCCAATTGTTTCCTTCTTAAGACTGGGTGTGTCCGACACCAACTCCAAGTCCCAGATATTGAATGATGTGATCACCAAACAAAAGCATCCAGTGTTTTTCAACCGGCATTGCAAAGGCAGCACTCTGAACAGCCTGCTCATGGATGGAGTTGTGGAGATTGCTTGGTACTGTCCTGGAGGGAAGGAGGATAATGTATTTGATGACTGTGTGGCCTTTCTGAACCTTCATGGAGATGCAGCAGAACATCCAAAACAGCTGGAGTTTCTTCAGGCAGTAAGTACAGTCAATGTGCTCCTCCTGTCAGAACATCCTTTGAGTGAAAGTGCTAAAGAGATCTCACAGAGATTATCAAAGTCTCCCATCCCTTTGATTTGCTTGTTCTCAGGCAAGGATAAAATCCAGCCATCAAAAAACCCTACAAAGGTAAGACTGGCTGCAAAGAACAGGAATCAGGCTGAATTCTCAGAAGAACTGGTCTCAAGCATCAAACGGTGTATCAGTGAATATAAACATACAGCAAGTATTGAAAGGTGCCTTGAAGAGGCAAGGAAACAACAGTTCATGGTGGATGAGGACAGAGAATCAAGTCAAGAGGGACGTGCAAAAGCTGAGACATTAATGTGTGTTCTGAAGGATATGGAAGATAATATAAATGATCATTTTCCCACTGTGAAGGACACTATTTTACCACTACAAGGGAATCTTTGGCATGAATGGTGTACAAAAAACAAAGAGCAATTTCGACTTAAAACCACAAAGGGAGTAAGTATTCAAAAGAATCTAGATGAGATTGAATTAAAAATGATACAAATCCGACAAAGACAGCTAGAAAAAGCCACTCCTCTCAATGCCTTTATGAGGTCATTTCTAGAATGCTTAACATGTGTTCAGTTTGAAGACACACATATGTACATGTTGCAGTGGCTCAGAATCCTTCTTGATGATTTAAATATTGGTCAGCTCGCTTTACTTGAACAGGACTATTACTCAACTTGGAAAAAACTGAAAAATGTACCCAAAGGTAAAGGCAAAGCAGCCCATGAAAATCCACTGCAGAAAAAACTGGATGATATAGCTGATAAAATGGCAGCAACTACATTTGGAATTCAGCACATTATGAGAGAAATCAGTCAACTCTATGAGGCCAATCACATGTCCAAAAAAAGGAACTTCCAAAAGTAGGGGTAACTATGCTGATTTCTGGGTATCCACTTGAAATAATGGATGGAGATACTGCCCATGTTCCTTTAGAATGGATTAAGGCTGTCCTGGATGAGCTCAGGAATACCCTCGGAGACAAAAAGGTGTTTGTTTTGTCAGTTCTAGGACTTCAGAGCTCAGGGAAATCCACACTGCTGAACACCATGTTTGGTCTTCAGTTTGCTGTGAGTGCTGGAAGATGCACCCGTGGAGCCTTCATGCAGCTTCTAGAGGTGGACCAAAGCATCAGAAATGAACTTGGATATGACTTTGTCCTCATTGTGGACACAGAGGGACTCAGATCTCCAGAGCTCAGTACAAAGGTATCACTGAATCATGACAACGAGCTTGCCACATTCATCATTGGAATTGGTGACGTGACTGTAATCAATATCATGGGGGAGAACCCCTCTGAGATGCAAGACATTCTTCAGATTTGTGTTCAGGCCTTCCTGAGAATGAAACAGGTTAAAATCACACCTAGTTGTATTTTCGTTCATCAGAATGTTGCAGATTCATCAGTTGCAGATAAAAATATTGAGGGGAGGAGACGTCTCCTGGAGAAACTGGATGAGATGGCTCAGATGGCAGCTAAAGAGGAGAATATTGATGACATTACTTCCTTCAGTGATGTCATACAGTTTGACATTGAAACTCAAGTGTTCCACTTCAAGAATCTTCTCGAGGGAGACCCTCCAATGGCTCCAATTAATCCATCCTACAGTCAGAATGTTCAAGAGCTGAAGAAAAAACTTCTAACAGTGAGGTCATGGCAGGAGAAATGCAAATTTTCTTCACTGTCAGAATTCAAATGTAGAATCTCAGACCTTTGGTCAGCGCTCCTCCAGGAGAACTTTGTGTTCAGTTTCAAGAACACAATTGAAGTGATGGTTTACAGTTGTTTGGAAGTTAAGTATGGAGATTGGTCATGGGAACTGAGAAAGCATTCCCTGAGCCTTCAGACTACACTGGAAAATCAAATCAGAAGCAGCTTGATTGAGGATGTGCCCATAGCAACCCTGATAAATGACATTGACGAAGTTTACAAGCCACTAAAATCTCAAATAGAAAAGTATTTCGCAGATGACAAAAACAAAGAGACCCTCATAAAGTGGAAGGCAAATATTGACTTACGCTTCACAAGCCTAAAGAAAGAGCTAATTGAGGGCATCAAGAAAAAATGTGAGGAATTACTTACTGCCAAGAGAAACAGATCTGAACTGGACCTAAAGAGAGCCAAATACACAGACCAGCTGACCGAGCAAAGCAAAACACTTGCATCTAAACTTAAAAGTCAGCATGTGACAGATGAGAAAATGAGAGAGGAATTTGACAAACTCTGGATTAACTGGACAACAGAAGTGTTGGATAACCAGCCCACTGAGCAATTAATCATGGTGAAACCTAAAGTAGAGGAGGTCCTGCTGAATGTGTTTTCTAAAGAAACAAAAATTGTTGAGAAAGTAAAACATGGAACATTTAAATTTGATGCTGACACGCACATTAATCGAAGTGTCTGGAAAAAAATAAAAGGCTTTTTTAGCACAGGCAATTTTCACCACAGTGTTCGAGAACTCCTGGAAATGGCTAGTCGTGCAGTAAATTATTACATCACTGACAAGGAACATGGCAAGAAAGATTTTGAAAAAAGCTTCATCTATGAAATGTTATCAGATATCAGAAAGAACATTGATGAATTTGAGAAGGTGCCAGATAATCCAAAATTCACCAAAGAATTTAGGGTGGACTTGTCTATCAAGCTTTGCCTGGGAAATGTTGGACGACTTCAAAAGATGCATGAAGAATTCAGGATTGCAAACCAACCACTTACATATCTTCAAAGCCAGAGAGAAACATATTTCCAGTCTTTCAAAAATTATTGCAGAGAAGCTTGTTCTGTAACAATATTTGTTGATTTTCTCTGTAAAAACATCACACATGTGGCTCAGAATGCAGCAAATAACAAAACTTGTCAGCAAATAGCAGATTTGTTAAAGTGCAACAATCCTGCTCTCAGTGGTAACCGATCAAATTTAGAGAATCATATTCTGAAAGATCTGGCAACACAGGAGAAATCCAGTCTGTATGAGGAGTATATTTTTCAGCCAAAGACATATTTTAAAAAGTTTATTCAAGAGCAAGTCAACAAATTTTGCTGTGATGACAACAAGCTCCGTACTTTATATCAGGACAATTTTCAATGTCTGATCAATCAGTTATTAATATCAAGCACAGCTGTGACCACAGAAGTGAGTGAAAAGAAAGGCAATGCTTCTATGTGGCTCGATTTGTTTATAAAAGAGGTGAGAGGGCTGTTAGTCATAAAGAGAGAAGAATTAAACAGCATTGAAAAGGAAGACATCACAGACTGGGCATTCCTTGAAGACACAATGGCCACATCTCTGGAGGAGATGTTTAAGGATGTAAAGATGGATCTGAAGAGTTTAAGAGAGGTGCCCACTTCAGTTCTGTTTCAGCAGCTCCAAGGCTGTTGGGCCCAGTGTCCTTTCTGCAATGCCATCTGCACCAACACCATCCCAGATCATGAAGGAGAGCAGCATAGTGTTAGGTTCCATCGGAGTGAGGCAGTGGGGGAAGGATGTGGCATGGCACAGACCATTTTTCCATAGAATTCTGTACCACATCAGTCGTCAGTGATGACCGCTTCCTGAAACCAGAAACAGAAGATGAATGGATCCCCTATAAAGAGTACACAACTGCTGGAGAGCCCTACAGCAAATGGCGCATCACTGCAGATGGCAGCACTCAGAGCTACTGGAAATGGTTCCTTTGCCATTTCCGTTCAGAGTGGGAGGCAAAATATGGCTATAAGTTTACTGGCGAAGGACAAATCCCTCCAGAATGGGAAACAATCAAGAAAGAAGATGTTTTGAAGGAGTTGGAACTTTCAGAGAAAAAAAGGTGCCCAATAACCCAATACCATCAGACTAAATCAAAACATTGCTAAGCCATTGTAAAAGAAAAATTTAAATGCTTCAATATGAATTTGTGGTATGCAGATTGTAAAAATGAGAATTCACTCTACATAACAGAAACTGAACTTATAAGACGTGTGTGCAGAAGACTTGTGTGCAGAAGTGTACGGATCTAAGTTCTGAGAGAGGTGAGGCCCACATGGAAAAATAGATGTAATTTCTTTTTCAAGCTGGCAGTGGAGGAGTGGTGTGATTCTGTTCACATCAATTCAAAACAAAATGGACAAAAAGACATGTCTGCACCTTGTACACACCCCAAACAGAAAGGATTTGGTGTGAATGGGACCTACAGTAAGTTTTTAACCAAACTGTCTTTACTGCAGGCTGCGACTGCATTGTGACTTGTAAGACAACTGACGACTGGAAACTTCCAAAAGGATGACTTCATTAGATATCAGAGCGCTCTGAAAGACAAGTGACATATTAGGAATGCTATTCAGTCTCATACATACTATATGCAAGAGTGGCAAAATCACAGGGGCAAATGCAGGCACAGCAAGTGACTATTGTACCACACCGGTACAACAGGCCTTTATGGGAACAGGTCAATCACCTACTATACTGTATGGGTCACTGGGCCTAACACTTCTCAGCCCCACATCAGTTTATGGAGCCAAATTAGAGAAAACACTGACAGATGGTGAAATGTATCTAACCAAGAGAGATACTGAACAACAAGCAACCGCAAACAAACAGCTGCAATGGCCACACTTGATCAGCAAACTGAGAGCTTCTCTGCTGGTATAAGGGTTATAGAAAACAATTTAATTACTGCAGTAAATCTTTTAACAATATTATTTAATGATTTCTTAATTCTTTTTAAGCAATGATGTTACTTTTCATTGTTTTTTCTTCAGTTTTCTCCTAGTAGAAGTTATAAGAAATAATAAGACTAATCAGTATGTTTAATAATTTGAGACATACATTATAAGCTATGACCATACTTCAATCATATGAGACAAAACCAACTGTTAAAAAAATGTGTGTTCAATGTTTGAATGCTGGGGTTTTATTCTATGTAATCACTTTTTTTATTGTATCAGTCTTTTATCAAATTGAAATGTCTATATGCAGTTCGTGAATTGAACAAAGAAAAACTATACAAGCGCACAATCTACCAACAGCCTTGCTTGACCAGCTAATTGCATTTAACCATAGACAATTTGCCCCTCATCTGAACTCAGACTCTGAGTTTAAAGAAGTTAGATTAATTCAGACTAATACTTTGTCACCTTTGGTTGTAACAGCTCTTGATTACCTGTATTGCTTGGCTTAAAGTTTTACATTAAATCAGCCATCTATATTTCTCTTTTACTCTAAGCAGTGTCTCTTGTATTCTTTGACTTTTTAAATTACAATCTTCACTTACAGTAATTTGGAGGGTTGATAAGAAAACATCTATTGGTGTTAAAATTAGTGCTGGCAAAATTAACTGATTAATCATGTGATTAATCCAAAAAATTTAACTCGGATTAAAAAAATTAACTCAGATTAATCCCGATGGATATGGTTCCACTTTCATGGCATGTGTTATGTTCAATTTCAAATGGAAAATGGCGCGGCTATCAAGTCAAACTATACAAAGATTATGACCAAGCTCCTGACTGTCCAACAACATGTTTGGGGAATCCTTGGGGGTAGGGGACAGGTGTGAATTGCCCCATTTGAGACGAACAAGCCTACTATTTAGTATCAGGGCCTTTACAGGTCAAAATAAGGATCCAACATACCCTAGCATCCAATTTCTTACTGGAGGAAATGAGTTGCGATTAAAAGTGATTAATCATGATTAATCATTGCAAAACTTTGTGATTAATCAGATTATTTTTTTTAATCGTTTGACAGCACTAGTTAAAATAGAAGTAGACTATAGACTACCTGGCCTGTCCTAATTGGTTAATATTTACTGTTTTCTGTAGTAAGACAGTGGAGGCAGCCAAAAGCAGAGTTAGGTAGGGTGGTGAAATTAATATTTTGTAAATAACTAGACATACTGTAATGTAAGTGATGGCAGTTGTTATGAGATAGGAATAGGCATACTGCTTTCTGACATAGTCACACATTCTACACAAACTAGTGCATTCATGTGTCCATATGGAAAGCAAGTGGGTCACCACTTGCGTCATAGGGTGTGGGACCTCTGCCTGTGGCCTCCAAGGATTGGCCAGTAGTCTGGTTCTGTGGTGGTTCTTCCATAGGGTCATCAATGAGTTCGCATTCTACATAACAAGCCTGTTGGCCATTTTACAAGCTTTTTGACCTTTATGGTTGTATTCTTCCCCTTTGTGCTTCTGTATTTGTATGTGCACATTTTTGTTCATGCAAATACTCTTCGAAAGTTACATATTTGATACATTTATGGTATCATATTCCGAAGGGATTAGGACCCAAACGCAGGCCTTAATTAATGAAACACACTCAGGAACACAACAAACAGCAACATGACTGAAGACAATGACAATGAGGAGCAAAGGGTCCAGGGGTTTAATTACACAGGGAAAGACTACATTCATGGGTCACAAATGGGCCTGGCAGGGAACCAGGTTCCAACATGGAGGAGGATCAGACCTGGCACCATTAAAATACACGACAGCAATAGTAGATGCATTCCTGTAGATGTATGCTAATATACACACACACACACACATAGGAGTGTGAAGTTGTCCTACATTTTCATTTACATTTAGTGCAAGTCTATGTTCCCCCAAACAGCACAGTATTAAATGTAATCATGATGAACCCTTCTCCCTGTTGTTTTCATATCCACAAAAACTGGATTATCCATAATTCTCTGGTGATTTTATTAGTATTGTTTACCCCATTCTTTCATCATGTCACCTAAGCCAGCTCCTATACTTACAAACTTAACTGTTTAGTAATTTATGTTATTGGTCATTGTCAGAGTGTGTAGTAGTAAACGATCGCATAAATTATTAGCATCCCGTGTGTGTGTGTGTGCTCTCGCTAACTGCTCAGGTGTCAGTAGTTCTGGCTCCTGGCTCTTTTGATGATCACCCTGAAAAGAGAAGAAAAGCATTTTGGACAATCACATCTGAACATCAGCATAGGTCTACCTTAAGGTACGAAATATAAAGGAGAAATCCAGTGTGAAAAGGACTTGGGCTCTGTTTGAAACATGAATTTGTTGAATAGCCCACCTCCATTCACCCCTTGCATTCCAAAATGCAATGGTAATAGGCTACCTTGGGCATAGCGTTACCCAAATAAATTTACACTCTTAACAAAATCCAGTTGTTCCATACTTCAGTGGTAGACACCTGTAGGTCTTTGCATTTAAAACAAGGTACCGAGAGGGAGGTACTTCAGATAGTTTATTTTCAGAAAACTGATTGTACAAACAGTAGCCTATGTTGAACGCAAGTTTTCCAGTTTCTGATACAAAATTAAATCTGTAATTTAGTGGATTAATTTTGCAATTCGTTCCCTTATCATACCTATTCCTTCTTACTCATCAATCGACTTATTGTGACATAATTTTAAGATGATTTAAGATGGCATATATTTCCCTACATTTACAATTGCATTGTACATACAACGCTACTTATCATTATGCATTGGCACCACCTACTGGGCGCATGTAGTACAACACAGACAAAGACAAAAGATGAGCTGCTCAACTACAGTTGCAAGGCTGGTTTTCCTAAAGGAATCAGTAGATTGGGCAGTGAAAGTGATTGTTTTCACCACAACAGGTCAGTCAACTAAAATAATGATTTCTAAATAGTTTTATGACTATGGAAATGCTGCAAAGGGTAACTTTAAGCAATGAGAAAATGTAATTGAATAGTGAAATTGGAACTTGGCTGCTGCACTCTGTACTTGGAGAAGCAGAGGAGCCGTCAGCAACAAGGTCTTTCCTCTCCAACTACAGCTACTACGGCCAGACAACTCACCTGGCAGAGATTGATGAAGCAGTCGAAGCAGGATTTATCATGGGGATGCTACCCCAAACTGCTCCCCAGGCGGATTAAGAGCTGCCCACTGTTCTGTGTGTGGATGTGTACACCTGAAGCAGTGTGAAGCTCTGAAGCTCACAGCTCCCAACAACCTGTGTGTGTGTGTGTGTGTGTGTGTGTGTGTGTGTGTGTGTGTGTGTGTGTGTGTGTGTGTGTGTGTGTGTGTGTGTGTGTGTGTGTGTACCCCCGGATGGGTCAAATGCAGAGAAGAAATTTCCTTCCAAGGACAAATAGTGCTCAGCACACACCTTTTCCTGTGTTTAACTAGGCCTATGGTGTCAGACTGCTGTGTTTTAGTAAAGTGTCATGATACTATTGATACACTTACTATTCACTGAGGTCAAGGTGAAGTGGGTGGGTAAAGGATGTAGGACAGAGATTCATCAAGCAAGATTAATGGGATTGATTCATCAGGTCTGTCGTCAAGGGAAAGATCCATCATATCTGTCGTCATGAGAGATTCATCAGGTCTGTTATGTGGTAAGTTCATGAGGGGAGTGGCCTACCAAGTAAAGCGAGATGAAATATTATTACACTTAAATCATAAAAAGATATTCAAGACAAGATACATACATACAAGCCTAAGTATAAATAGCAGAACTTTGGACTACCATCTATGGCTTGACTATGGAACTAATCTTTTGGCGTAATAATCAAGGAACTTGGACAAATGGAGGGACTATTTTCATTTTACATCAGCCCAGAAAATTACCACGTTTCATTTGCTGTTGTTGTCAATACAAGTTGCAACTAGGCCTACAAAGGATACAAGATTGGGGACACTTTTAAAAGACTATAAAGAGATGCCAATTGTCTAATTTGAATAAATGATTTATGCTAAGATGACTGGCTGAACTGGTGTAAGGTAAAACTCAATAGTTTTAACTTGAGGAGAGGTGCCAAATTAGTGTAGGTTATTTCACCAAATGGTGGCGTTAAATCACTTAAATCACAGTATGTGCTGCAGTGTATAGGCTACCTTCAATAGAAATTGTAATTGAGAGCCACCTGCTGGCGAAATATCAGTTTTTTAAGCCATAAACTGAAAGTAAAACTAAATAGCCAATCGGTCACTTTTGGCTGTTACATTCGAAGGCAATAGTCAGACAAGGAAAACAGGTAAGTGAGTATTTATTTCTGATTATATCCTAGACCTAGCTACCTACACACTACTTTTAGAGTTTTTTTTTTTTTTTCGTTCGATTTAGTGCAGTCAAAGGGACCTGCGCCATTAGCCCGAGTGTATTGGGTAAGAATAGGCCTAACCTAGCCTACTTATCTACCTGTTGTTTGAACAATTAAAATATGTCTACAACTGATATTCAACTGATCAATTTGTTTGCATAATCAATGAATGAAATGGTAGCAAACAATTAAGGAAACAACACTTGGCCGACAAACGGGATTGAACATTGAAAGCCTTTGAATCGGCCCGTTCCTGGCGCTAGGTAGGCTAAAGAAGTCGTAAGCGGCGCGCTTGGGGCAGAAATAGCCAAACATACTCTGTCGAGACACGGAGTGAATCCCGGAGGTTTGTGTTGGCCCCGCGTACGGCGAGGACGATATGCTAGTAAAATATTCGGTCTGTTCTCTTTTGGAATGAGACTTTGAAATCTGTGACCTCACTCAGGTAATCGTTTAATATGAGGCCTATGATAGTGGTGTCATCTGCAAACTTTAACAGCTTGGTAGTTGCAGATGTGCAATTGTTTGTGTAGAGAAAGAAGAGGCTATAAGCATTTCATGCATGATTTTTCATTACTTTCATGCCAAATTATATAATAGTACTTTGAAGAGGTCAGATGTCTGTCTGTGTGTGTGTATGTGTGTGTGTGTGTGTGTGTGTGTGTGTGTGTGTGTGTGTGTGTGTGCTCGCGTGTGCTCGCGTGTGCGTGTGTGCAAGGTGCAGTGTGTTATTAATAAGTGCCAAAGGTCAAGTGTAAGTGTGTGTGTTGTGTGTGTTCATAAAAGTTGACGATTGACTGAGCACGAGTGTGAGTCCAGAATGTGTCAAGAGTGGTGAGGAGTGAATGTTTGTGAAGTCAGTGTAGTCTGAGTCCATAGTAGGATGTGGTCATCCGAGTGCAAATTTGGTAATGTCAGTCTTGAGTAACTTATGTGTGGTGAGTGCAGGTGAAGTTAAAGTCTCCAGAACAAAATCTTGCAAAGCTTCACAGTTTTTAGCTTACATACATGTTGTACAGGTTTAAAAAAAAAAAATGTCATGTTGGTGACGTCAATACTTGTGCCCTTCATACCAAGGAAGGTATGGTGGCATGTATTTTAGTGATGCTGGCACCTTAGGGTTTTAGCGCACTCACTTTGGTAAGATATCTTTCAAGTGTTCTTAGTGCACTTAGTGAGCGTCATGAGGAAACTAAACCCTGGATTATGCTGCTGATTTGATATGTGACTTAGGGGCCCTATCCAGACTTGTCTGCATATGAAGCATTTGTAATCATTTGTGTCAGAAAATGCACTATGAATGCTTAGAATATTAATTTTTGAATTCTAGAGTATATGAGACTATACTTATGAGACTATACTACGGATTTCTTAGGTATTACAGTTAGAGTGGATTCTGTTGATTTTCATTTGTAAGGACATGGTTATATTGCATGTAATGTCTATTTCTATCTTGTAGGACATGGAATAGTTCTGCAGATGCACCATGTGACCCATCATAATGAGCAACTTTGAAACCAGAGGCTCATCAGTGGGGGCTCCTCCTGCAGGCCATAAAGAGGATGGCGCTCCTCTCAAAGGAGGGACACCGGTTACTGAGAATGAGATCACAGAAAGGTAGGTTGAACGTCAGTCATAATGTACTGGAGAAAAAGTTCATAGTTCAGTTTTCCAGGGCACTACCTAAGCCTGCCTTTGTGCAGAAACCTATGCAGACCTATTTTCAGTAGCATGCTTGTGAGTCTCCGATGTCGAACTGGATCCCCAACGAAGCGATGTACATCGTAGGGCTGTGGGTCGCCTCCCACTTCAGTTGTGAGATCTCCCTGTGCAAGCCTATACTCTCCCTCTCTTCCTCCCTCCTGATTACATCTGGAGACCATCACAGTTTTTTATTTTTTTTATTTTTTTAAGATATTTTCGGGGCTTTTTGCCTTTAATCAGATAGGACAGTATAGAGGTGGACAGGAAACTAGTGGGAGAGAGAGATGGGGTGGGATCGGGAAATGACCTCGGGATGAAGTCGAACCCTGGTTTCTCGGAGTAATGGTATGACGCTCTAGCCCACTGAGCCACGGAGCCCCCCAACATGTTTTATTTTTTAATTATCATAATTTTCTTTATTTTATTAGAATACCGTTACTTTTTGTTTTATTTTTTTACCTATTTTATAGCTTTTGTTCATTTAGCCTATTTTACTTTTCCTGCATACTATCATATATTCTTAATGCAATTTCACTACATGCTTGCAGTAGTAGGCTATGCATGTGACTAATAAACTCTTGAATCTTGAACCTTGAATAGATTTCGAGTAATGTGCAACTGACTTTCAACCAGGTTTGTCTGAATCTTTCACAATCCCCCTCCACCAAAATAGGAATTGTGAGCTTTGCAAATCTTTGTCTCATAATACTTGTGACTATGTTGCATAGAAGTTAAAAAAAGTAGTATGTAGCCTCTTTAGTGGCACAAGGTGCTTTTTATTTTGCTGTGAGGAAAATGCCCACGACATCTCTTCGCTTCGCTCAGTAGACTCGCTGTGACAGCGAAAACTAATTACAGGTCCATATGAGCTGCCGGTCTCCTTTAAAGGTAAATTCTGGAGCATCTCAACCTACAGTCATGATAAGACTTGGTAAAAGAAAGATAACGGCCAAACCAGCTAATCAGTTAAAGCTAACTGAATGGGGCAAGGAAAATAAAACTGAAATTGAGGTTCAGGTAATGTTAGCTGCCATTTCACTATCCTGTCTATGTTGTAACACATTGTATCAATCCTGTTCCTACTGACCACACTGGTCTGGGTTTGAAATGTTCTGGAATTTTACTCTTGTAAATATGTATTCCCTAAATCAAAGTCTGTTTCTCACAGAAATCCCCGTGTAAGTTCTCCAGTGCCCAGTGTGATGTCCATGCAGAGTGAACAGTCAAAAGGAGAACCTCCTACATTACAAGAGGAATCAACAACAAACATACGGTGTTTATAACCACTTGATGTATCTTTATTAGTTAAGGGTTATTTGGGGATGTGCAGAAACCTGTTGTGTTCATAGGTATCATAAGCTCTATATGGCCATCTATAGAATTGTCAAAAATTGAAAAATGTTTGGGGAGAGGTTCCAGAGTCCTTTTACAATCCTTAATCAAGCCAAGTTTAACACACCCATGGTGTCAATTTCTAAATTAGATTTGATCAAAAATTAGTCATATTTCATAGGTCATACATTTTGTCTCTAATTTGGCACAGATTGTCTGGTTGTCTTAAGTGTTCATTTAATGCAATAAGCCACAAATAGAAAATTATCTCAGCAACACACTAATATAAATGTATTAAATTAAAACTTTATAGATAGACTCCAGACTTGGTTGTGAGGAAACTGAGAGGAAAATTTGCATTATTGCCCCAAAGCATTATTGCTTCTACCTATTAGGAAGAGATGTTAAAGGAAAGGTTTTTAGCACTTTTAGGTCTAGGATGAGATAGAACCATCAACACCAACATTTTGACGATTGGTCCCGTCTCGGCTGTTTGTTATGTATGAACAACTTGAACATCAGTTGTTTATTGACAGACTTGCCTTCTTCTACAGAATTGATTTTTCTAAACCACCTCCTTCCATGTCTGGTGTGTCCTTGCACAGTGATGACTCCATGAGACAGCCGCCTGTATTTGCAGGGGAATTGCCACATAGCACAAGGTATGCTGTTGCATCCATATAGAGATCACTCATACATATACATACGCAACAAGTGGCCAGTATCTCTGTTCAGCTTTTCCATATATTTGTTATACCTGCATTGTCAACCCATATACATTCCATAAACCATTGGTTCTCAAACTGGGGTCCGAGGACCCAGAGGGCTCTGCGGCACATTACCAGGGGGTCCATGAAAAAGCTTACTACAAAAATAAACTTGTGTTATAGAGATAGAAATACTACTAAGACACTTCCATTGCTTAAAAGAATATTCCCCTTTTTTAAATGAAAGTAGGTTATTCACCTGTCTCACCTGGAGTTACAGATACGTTTTACTAGTCTGGCAACCCAATTTTGACTTTAACTTTTTGTAGCATAGACGCTGGAATGGAATGTAGCCAAAGAGTTGTTTTCTGGCAACTTTACATTCCAGTGCCTATCAGAGTTGTATAAAGTACTGGAGTAGAGGAGTGGAGTAGAAGTAAAAGTACTTAAGTGGAAGTACTAAAGTATTCAAAATGTTTTGTACTTAAGTATCGCAAGTAAAAGTATTTCAAAAATTGCTACCCAAGTACTGAAAGTAAAAGTAGAAGTACTGTATATTTTAAAGAAAGCAGTCAAAAGTTTGAATATCATATTGTTTTACATTTATTTGGCTTAAATAGTCTGTTTGGCCATGAACTAAGTAGGGCCAGGGATGGTCACCACCATTCCCCTCACTACAATCTTTCGAAGATAAAGAAGTTCTTCTTCCATCTCGAAATGGAGCAATTGACCCTTGCTAATTGTTCCCAATTGACTGCATGCAGTACTGCGAAAGGTCGAGGTGGAGCATTAAGTCTCTTATACCGCTTGAATCGCCCAATAATGAAAAGGGAAACCTGGTGATGGTCTGGTCTGGCATTGATAGGCTATCATTGGATGTGGTATGATTTGTAACATTTTTTATAAAAGTAGCGAGTAACTAATCAGCACATCAAAAATGTAACGAAGTAGAAGTATTAAATTAATCAAAAAATGTAGTGAAGTAAAAGTGGAAGTAGGAGAAAAAAAGAGCAGTTCAGTAAAGTACAGATACTGCGTTTTAGTACTTAAGTAGGCTACTTAAGTAGTTTTACTTCATTACTATACATCTCTGGTGCCTATGCTAAGCTGAAGCTAAGAAAAATGTATAATTGGGGTTGCCAGACTAGGAAAATGCATGTATGAGACTGAATGCTTTTACTCACAAGTATAACTCCAGGTAAGGGGGCAAATAACTAATGTTCTTAAAAAATGGCGGGACTTTAAAGTGAAAACTGAGTAAGCATGTATTTTCAAATTTAGTCTGCACAAACCTTTAAAAGGATCCCCGGCTAGTTGGGCATGTTAGCGTTATAAGACTAGCATTGGCGTCAATTTTAATTGACGTTATTCAAAAACATCAAAAATACGACGTTTTCAAAGAAAATGTTTACTAGTGAAATGAATTTCAGCTTCTAATAAAGTTCCATTGTTGTTACGCCTCAATGACTTATGGGTAAAACGTGACGACAAATGGTTGCACTGCTTTCGGTCAAGCTGGTGCTACACATGGACAACGTAAATATTGATCCTCTATCGTATCCTCACCTCTCCTATCATCTTCCAACATCGTGTGCTGTCGTCCGTGTTGTTCCCTTAATTCATGGTGGTGTGGGTTTAAACGGCAAACTTCACAGAAGATGTATTTTACTTTGCAATAACGTCCTAAACTGGTCCTGTAAAGCCATGGAATTTTGCTGGACAACCATTTGATGTCACGATTTACCCATAAGTCATTGAGGCGTAACCATAATAGAACTTTACCAAAGAAATGATTTTCAGGTTCTAATAAACATTTTCTTTAAAACCGTCGTATTTTTAATGTTTTGGGTAATGTTAATTAAAATTGACGTCATTACTAATCTTATAACGCTAACATGCCAAACTAGCCGGGGATCCTTTTAAAGACTTCCTGTGTAGTGTTCTGCCAAGGGATGGTGAGCTCAGTACAGTACATCTTGTGTTGTGTGGTGGACCAAAGGATTAGTTCTTGCCACAGACTTGTGACTGCTAACTCTGGTGGAACTGAGTGGCTTGCTGTGACATGAAAGCTATAGTTTTAGCTTTAAAGACTAGATCAACATCTTTGAAGCAACCAGGATTCAGGTTTATTGTCTTAGAGTTACATTGCCTATGGAGAGGCAACGGAGTGACAGGGTTCCATGAAAATTACCCCATCTCTGCCTTAACAGAGGTGAAGGTCAGCTTATATACTTTATTTCAAGAAAGAGGTGGGGAATGCAACCCCCACCCCACTAACACTTCACCATTTGGGCAGAAAACAACATTTTGCATAAGGTCAAATATCAAGCTGTTAGCAACAATACGGGAACAGGGGGTCCTTATCTAGTGGACAGGAATGGTGTCAACTGTCTCTTACCACTGTCTCTAAGACATTTACACACACAGTGGGGGAAGGCCAAGGCATTAACATAGGGGTTGGGAGTACCAAGACACAAGCATACTGTAAGCTTACTACAAAATGAGCATAAAACATGACAATAATACAAGACGTACAAAATGGAATGAAAACATTGTGTAATATTAATTACTATCAGACACCTTACCCTTGACATAAAACCATGATTCTTGATTATAGGGGACATGGACTGAATTAATTGGGTATTGTACCTCGTTTGTCTGATGTTAAAATACATTATATTCAATTGTATTTTGTCAAAAATAAGATAAAGTGATATTTTGCAAGCCTGTTTAACACTTCATATTTAAGATGTGTATTGAAATGGCTTTTTTGTCTAAACACCCCACTCTGGTCACCACAATTGAACTGCAATGGCTTTGTGCTTTGCGACATCACTGGTAGGCTTTGTTCTAATTCGCCCGTGTTTTGGTGGCTATTTCTAAATTTAAGATTTCCATATGAACATGTTCATGATGCTGTAACTCTTTGACCATGCACAACCTCTCTTAATTCATCAAAGCCAATGTAAAAGTGTTTTTCCTTTCCATGTATCCATTAAATTGTGATAGTATACACATAATTTGGGATTCATTTATTCAGAAATGCATCCATCTGATTTAAGATTTTCTGATATAAAATAAAATGATAAAAGAGCAATTAAAAGTTGAGGGACAATGTACATTTAAAATGTTATGTATGAACACCTTAAGACACATGCCTTTTTCATGTAAGTATAAAACAAAGAGATGTTTATTTATAGTCTTGTTTTCTTCTACAGAATTGATTTTTCCAAACCACCTCCTTCCATGTCTGGTGTGTCCTTGCACAGTGATGACTCCATGAGACAGCCGCCTGTATTTGCAGGAGAATTTCCACAAAGCTCAAGGTATGCTGTTGCATCCATAAAGAGCAAGAGCAGAGATCACTCATACATATACATACACAATAAGTAGCCAGTATCTCTGTTCAGCTTTTCCATATATTTGTTATATCTGCATTGTCAACCCATATACATTCCATAAAAAATCTGTTCAGGTCTTTGGGCTGACATGAGTTAGCAGAATAACTGTTATACCAATCATGCAGTGTTAAACAGTCTTGACGTAGCACCAGCACTCATTTAAAGCTGTATTCGGCAAGTCTGGGGAAAATCTAGGAGTTAAGACCGATTCACACATAACCATGCTATTGTCCACATCAAATAAACATTAAAATTAAGTTAAATAAAATAAACAAAGAGTATAGAACCAGCGACTCTCCACCGTTGAAGTTGAACGATCTCGTTAGTAAGTGGAGCGCGCAGAGGGGAGGGTGAAGTGTGCATGTGCACGATGAGGGCAGGGGTAATTGACAGCCAACCTAGCCCTCCCCCTGCATGTGATTGGAGGAGCAGTACCGGGAGAGATAGAACTTTAGAAATTGTCCTATGGGCTGTAAGAGCACCAAGAAGAGTCTGATTTTTTTTCCTAAATTAATTTTCTCATGCAGTACTATCAGACTTGTCAATTCCAGCTAATATTACGAAAATAATGGTGCTGAATGCAGCTTTAAGCTGTTTTCACATTGGCAGCTGTGTGCATCATTTCATTAAAACTTTGCTTTGCTCTGCTCGTTTCTGTGCATTACCACCTGCTGAAATCACTATTTATCTATGTATCTATTTATCTGAAGTCACTATTTATCTTTATGTGCTGGAACGAGTAATATTGCCTACAAGAGACAGAAAAGACATAGCCTAATAAATCAACAACTTATGCAGGCCATGGCCACTGAAAGCTAGCCTGGCTAATAAGCCGACTGTTGACTCCGTCATACAGTCTGGAACAATGCAATTGAAACATGTTTCCGTTTGGATATGACGTATTCTCTCACCTGGCTCTCTCTTTGGGGGAAGTATGTAGGATGGCGTCGCCAGGCTAACTGAAAGCAGCTGAGAACGCTACACTTTTCAATGGCATTAAACTTACCAAAAATAGACCAAATGATTCTCATGAGCTTAATGCTTTATTGGTCCCAAAGTCAAAGATCATAATCAGACAGTCCAATTGCAATAAAGTCCAAAGCAAAAAAGAAATCCCTTGCCCAAGGAATGTCGGCATGCTTCGAGAAGCCAAAAAAATAGAGCAATACTGGGGTTTACCTCCTAAAGTTTACAGTATGCCATTAAAAAAATATCGTGGTAACTTCCAGTTGCCTAAATCCAGTGTCTTGAAAATTAAGGAATTTGCAGTGTAATCCAAACCAGGTGTCTTTCAAATGATTAGCACAATGTTTTAATAGCATCTTCTCCACAACCTATGGCACAGCATCTGAATCAAACTTCACATTAACATGCAGACCCTAGGCCAGGGCTATTCAATTGGCGGCCCGGACACGGCCCAGATGCGGCCGACGTGATTCATCACCTTTAAAGGAATAGGCCATCCCAAAACGAAATTTAGTCTCTTACCATATTCCCCTGTGTTGGATAAGTGACCAAAAGTGTTTTTCTTTCAGACCTGTGCTTCTCCGTATCCAGAAGCGCAGCGTTAGCTTAGCATAGAGCGCCGTAATTTGGAGTTTCCATTTAGCCTGTCGTTCTCAAAATAGTCATAAATGAACTCAAGATTTTTCCTAATTTCGTTGTTTCACCTGTACATTCAAACCGAGTACAAATGCCAATGCCATTATCACGAAGGGTTTGCCTAAGAGTGACAAAGTCTTGGGACTATATTCAGGCGAAAGCACAGGCAAAGCACCGCTGATAGGCGTACTGTCATCACAGCACCTGAAAACCCCAGAAAGAAAGTACTACGGTAACTTTTCAGGTGCTGTGATGACTTTACGCCTATCAGCGGTGCTTTGCCTGTGCTTTCGCCTGAATATAGTCCCAAGACTTTGTCACTCCTAGGAAGTGTTGGGTGTAATGCGTTACAGTAACGGAAGTTACAGTAACGTAACTACTTTTTAGCAATAAAAAAGTAGTGTAACGCGTTACCGCTGAAAATTTGGTAACGAAACGTAGTTCCTTTTCCAATACGGCCCAACGTTACTTTTCCTATGGACATATTTGAGAGCGGCACCGATTCTCTGTTCCATGTTGCGCAATAGCGCCATCATTTAGCCTAATAGAGACCCTTGAGTGACTGATGGCATGAAGAGAACAAGCAGCAGCGAGAAGCAGCCAACAATAACTTTTGAGGGACTATGCTCATTACTTCGAACTCAGAGTAGAGAATAGAGACAGGTCTGGCTCCCATGAAAGCAGCAAACTCAAACATCTGTGGGGGCTCTGACAATACAATAGTATATAATATTTTACTGATAAATTAAGTTGTCATAAGCGGGGATCAAACCGAGCTATGGGAGGTGGAACCTTTTTATGGAGTTGCGAGCGCGCTTCCCGCTGGGAAGCGCTTGTTACGGGGGTGTTTTTGATCATCTTTTCTTTTTGTGTTATTGCCTTATTGGCATGCTGTTATTATGTTCTCTGGTGATAAAGGGGTACTGTATGCTTGCGCAGTTGCAATGTATAGGTTGTAAACATAAGTCAATGTCTTAATTGATTGTTAACCATGATTTGGTTGTGACCGATAGTATGTTACCATGCGTAACAGTCGGTGTTCGCCTCTGACGGGAGAGGATCTAGCCTAATGATGGTATGTTATATTGCCTAGTTTGTGGGCCTTGCCCCTGTTTATTTTCAGTTTGATCAGTGTTTTGTTTGTTTAGTTTGTTTGTTAATTTGTTATGTTATGCACCCCGCCGGTGGCCTAATATAAAATAAAAGAAAGACGTCTGCATTATTCCAGTTTCGGTTTTAGCCTACTTCAATAAAGCCAAACATAGGCCTACTGTAGCTCCAGATAGTAAGATAATGCGCGGCTCTCCCTACGTCAACCTCTCTCCTAGATATTGCTTTAACCAGGCTATTCCGATCATGCTGCGCATGATGTTAACTTTATTGAGGATTTCGTGCAAGTAGCATATTCACCGAAATTAATAAGTGCCAGTTCACCGTTGTGCATAACATTCAGCCAGAGGTCCGGGAGAGAGAGAGAGAGAGAGAGAGAGAGAGAGAGAGAGAGAGAGATTGTCAACTTGTCACATTGTAAGGTCAGTGCTTGCTTCCCATTACATTCAAAAGTCCACAAAGCCTTTACTGAACTCCTGCGCCATTGCGCAGACTGGAGAACGACGGAAAAAAAAAAAAAAAAACATCCCATACCATGCCATTTTGAGGTTGTCATCACATTCATAAGGAGCCTGTATTGAGGCTGTTATTTACTACTGTTTCACAGGGCTTTAGTGTTGAAGCCTGTAGCCAAATATTTTCATGTTAAAAGCAGAATAAAGAGCATAAAAGAAATATCTGTTATGTCATCAATAGAACTTATTTTTTTTTTTGAAGTAACGTAAAAGTAACGAATAACGTAAAAAAGTTACTTTGCATAGAAGGTAACTAAGTAAAGTAACTGACTACTTTTCCAAGAAGTAACGAGTAACGAGCAAACACTACTTTTTAAAAGTAACTTCCCCAACACTGCTCCTAGGCAAACCCTCCGTGATAATGGCATTGGCATTTGTACTCGATTTGAATGTACAGGTGAAACAATGAAATTGGGAAAAATCTTGAGTTCATTTATGGCTATTTTGAGAACGACAGGCTAAATGGAAACTCCAAATTACGGCGCTCTATGCTAAGCTAAGCTAACGCTGCGCTTCTGGATACGGAGAAGCACAGGTCTGAAAGAAAAACACTTTTGGTCACTTATCCAACACAGGGGAATATGGTTCGTAAATTTCGTTTTGGGGTGGCCTATTCCTTTAAAACTAAAATATAGTCACCAGTCTCCAAAACTTAATATATACCTTATAATTGGCAGAATAGTACTAAATAGATAATATGTCCCCAAACTACGTCAATTTAAGTGGAATTAGGAAATATTTTTTTAAGGTATTTTCCACTGTTCATTCTAAGCAAGTACATGTAATTCCGGTTTTGACCACCAGAGGATTTTGGCGCTGTTGCGCAGCCTTTTTATTTATTTTTTAAGCCTGTTTGGTCTATTGATGCAGCATTTCTTCTTATGACAACTGTACTTATATTAGAGTCCTTGCGTGTTTACGTGTTATTTTAAATTTTTCTTTTAGCCTACCTGTTGGAGTGCAAAATAAATTCTATAATAGGACATTTAGGGATGAATAATTCACTTTAAAAACAAAGTTATGCTATTAAAATATTCTATTCTAGTAATTTAAAAATGTAAATTTTGTAAATAAATACTTTGTAGCTATTGTTAACATGCAAAGATATTGTAAAAACAAAGCAAATATGCATTTTTAATCAATGTGTTGCGATTTGATTATTTGAAAATAGTGACCGCGAAAAGTTTGCGGCCCAGCTCAAGTTCTTGGATTCTAAATGTGGCCCCCTTGGAAAACTAATTGAATAGCCCTGCCCTAGGCTATGTGAACTTGGCTGGCCCACTGAGTGTCATTTTAACACAAAGTAGGCTAGGGCTGGGCGATATTCCGGTATTACGACTACGATACGATATGTTTTTGATATCGGATTGTAATTAATAATATCGTCATATCGGTGTCATCTTAATGTTGGACCATTTTATCAAAATCCACTCGCTCTATTGTGTTTTGACCCGTCACTGCCGCAACCAGAGCCAGTTCTCTCACGTTGCTCAACAGCGCCCCTTTCATTATGCACGTGTTGCCAAATTGCAATTGCACCCTTTCAGTTCAAACACGGCGGAGACAGTAGAAGAAGCAGAGCTTGCATCAAAGAAAAAGAACATTGTCTCGCTTATATTTCCGCCATTCTAACGTTTCAGTATGTCCTGTGTTTGTAGCCTATTAGCCTGCTTGAAGTAGGCCTACTGCTAACTCATGACTACACACGCACTTACACACAGGTGTATGCGTCTAGTCTGCTCTGTTGCTCCGAAGTTTAGTGTAACTCCGATGTCAGTGAAAACAAATATTTTACCGACGCAATCATAGACGTTAACTCGCATGTTCCATATTTAGGTTGTTAATTAGCTAGATGATTAATGTTGTCGTGCTTAGAAATCTCTTCTCTTGAACGGAATACCCCGCAAATATCAGTTTCAAAATTACAGCGTGAGTGAGAGAGGACGGTGAAACAGTTCGGAGCGCAACTGAGGCTACGTTTACACTGGCAGTTCAAATCCGATTTTTTGCTCCCATGTGGCACAATTCCGATGTGGTTGACGACAGTGTAAACAGAAAAAAGTCACATGGAATCTGATTTGTCCAGATCAGATCCAGGCCTCCTTCATATGTGGTCATAAATCAGATACGTATCAGATATGTGTTGATGTGATGGCAGTCTAAACAGACAGATCGGATGTTCCCTACCAATGCGTCTCATACGTCATTAATTGGGAGTTTTTCTGCACCAACACGGAAGTTAGAAGGAGAGAAGTGACCTAGGCTAACTCTCCATAGCCTACACACTGCAGGGGAAACGAGGGGAAACAAGGATGAATTTCAGTAAAATTAACGAAAACATTTAGGAAGATATGAGTAGGGCAGCGGAGAAATACGTTTTGCTTCATTCCCTCAAGATTCATTTATGTCTACTCCGCGATTAACAACCACACAACCGTTCATCTTCTCCGTTTTGACAGTGATGTTTCAGAGTGCCCCTCTCATACATGCAATGAAGCTGACATGCAATGAAGCCGAGTGTTGTAAAATCTCCTGTGAATGGAGAGAAATAAAGTGCGCTACGGTTGTGTGGTTGTTGCGCTACACTTTATTTTTCTCCATTCACAGGAGATTTTACAACACTCGCTGGTGTTCATGAGCCACTTTAGAAAGACGATTGTTCGGGGGTTGTGCCTGAAGTATGTTAAGGATTAGCTTTCTACTTAGTCGTCATCATTATGATGGAAATAAGCATAGAAATGATTTAATGGCAGCAATAACATCCAGGTTCTGGCCACCTCTATTTTGAATGTCCCTTTGGTCAGGGCGGACGTGCCTTCTACGCATGCGGGTTGTTTCAAGTGTCTGGCAAGTGTAAACATGCACATCTGATTTGGGCACTTTTGAAAGTAGATGTAAACACGCAATCAAAAAAAATCAGATGTGAGCAGAAAATCGGAATTGGGCATGTCGGATCTGCAGTGTAAACGTAGCCCTAGAGAGAATGTTTGTGAGCGTCATTATAGCAATAGCATTGGCTATAGATATGCAGACGCATATTTGAACGTATACCCTCTGTCTCTCTCTCATCTTCAAATCACTTCGTCACTGACAGCTTTTTGCAGGGCAAAATGGCAATATGGCAAAATGCATTTTAAAGGTATGCTCATGCAATGTAGGTCTACTCATGTAGGCCTAGATCATAATGGCATTTTTTCATTGAGCCTGTTTAAAATATAGGCCTAGTAGGCTATAATTTAAAGGGCCACCATCCAATTTTTTTTTTTTTTTTTTTTTTTGTAAACTTGTGAACTAGGTACATAAAAGACAACATCTGTCTGACACTACTTGAACATGTTAATGATTTCTGATAGCAAAAATTATATCAATATCATGCTACAACTATTATTTATTATTATTTTTTTTTTTTTAATTGGTATTCACCTCCACCAATCCATGTTGAACAGGACGAAAATTAAAATAAATAAATAAATGTTAAATGTTGCAGAGCTGTTGGCCCGTTTCACTCTTCGTCGTTAAAATATCGATATATATCGTATATCGCCCCTTGGCCCCAAAATATCGGGATATCAGTTTTGGCTCATATCGCCCAGCCCTAAAGTAGGCTACTGTTAGATATTTTGTGCACTAGTCACAGACGAAAACCTGCTCCATACCAAGTCGAGCACAGTTGTGTAACCATGAAGTTTTATTCTAATAACGCAGATGAGATTGCAATTAAAGTATTTTAAAAATTAAAAATAGAGACATTTTTAAATTATGTTTTCAAGGAAGCACACAATGTCATATGTTGATTTCTGAAAATTTCCTGACAGAGGAGGGCAGATTAGCGCAACTGTGTCTCATTCAAGGTTACTATGCTAAACGTGGTACGGAGGAGAGGTGCATGGCAGTGCTGCTGACACAACACAGTTCTTTAATTAGGAGCTTAAAAAAAGAGGCCGGCCTGTGTCGGACGCAAGATTATTTTGGTTCACAAAGAGTCTGGACTGGATTTTCAGAATTAAATTGAGTGGTTCTGCCGCCAATTTGGAGACAATAAAACTGTTTGGAGCAAAGCCTTTTGGAGAGCTCCCTGACTAGTACGGAAGTACTAGGCAGCGCTAGCTTGGCTCCATGATTGGCTCCACAATAGACCCACTTTTTTGTTGCTATAGTGTTTACAGTGATGGACCCCAAGGTGTGCTCTGCTCAACTTGCCCAAAGAGAGCCTTCAAATCCTGCATGACCTGCATAGCCTCCTTTTGTGAAGACCATGTGAGGCAGCACTACACAACCCCAGCACTGCAGAGACACAGACTGGTGGAGGCCACTGCAGATCTGGAGCAGAGACTGTGTAAACAGCACCACAGAGAGCTGGAGTTCTTCTGCAACACTGACCAGACTCCAGTGTGTGCATTATGTATTTCAAGACAGCACCGGGGACATGCGATAGAAGAATTAGCAGAACATAACAAGGTGAGTCTCTTGTCCTAGTTCCATCAACTACCTGGAATGCACTGATCCTTCAATTACTTGGAATGCACTGATCAAGCACTTCTCAACTCTTGCACTTGCTCTCCTATTAGCAAATGACACTCCCAGTAGGCATTTACTTGTATTGTGTTGAAGCTTGATTGTTATCCCTCTTTTGTAAGTTGCTTTGGATAAAAGCGTCTGCTACATGCATAAATGTAATGTAAATGTAAATGAGTCATACACAGTGAATATACTGTAGATAGATAGTATTATTTCAGACAGGACACTCTCAGAATTAGTAAACAAAATTTTATTATTCTAAGTGCAAGGTAGTAAGCTTGGTCATGGCACCCTAGATCTGGTGATGCTGCTGCAAAGATGCAAAACTGAAGCTGCATTAAATACTCTGTAAATTGCTGCTGGGGAGGAGGGAGCAAATAAACGGCATCATAGTGCAAGAGCTGCATGAGTCTAGTTACGGAGACCGCAGAGAATTTAAACTAGGGCAGCGTATGGGAGCAAAGCTGGTTTAGGTTATGTTGTGACTAAGGACGTCACTCCAATTTTCCTGTATGAACTTGGTCATTTTATAAGGACATATAGAATTAATTTTGCATAATTTAACGTGCTTCTACCAGATGAAGGAATCTCAAATGAATCTGAGTCCTCAGGTGAAGGAATCTGAACTGATTGCTCAGAAAAGTAAGTTTTGTGACAATTCTTGAAACAAATTTTTCAAAAATATTTAGATATATGTACGGAAATATATATGGAATAAGTGTCATACTCTCCTCTTCAGCCTAGATTCATTGTCATGTTACTCATATCAGAGACAAACCTATTGACTGTTTTCAATGTCAAACAATGCCAAGTTTTCAGTATCTTCTCTTGCAAAAATGCTATGTGGTGTTGGAGTAAAGTGTTGGACTTACAATGTGTAAATATCTGATTCTTACCATGTGTAAATATCTGAAAGAAATTTGCTATTTCTTCTCAGATCTGCCTGCTCCTAAACCAATTATTATCAAATCAGTGAAGACTGACTCTGTGTGCCTGAGCTGGGGAAAACCTGAAGGACTGGCTGAGGCTCCTGAGTTTACTGTGACATGGAGAAGTGATGTAGACAGTGGAAGTCTAATAGTGCCTTTTCAAGAAGTAGATATTCAGAATCTCATCCCGGGAGAGAAATACACATTTACTGTGGCCACTCTTTGTGATGATAGCCAGAGTGCCTGTGTCTCTGCAACTGTGCGTACAGGTGTGTACCCCACTAAATTTCAAAAGTGCAATGCTTACTATTTAATGTAGTGCTGTAGATTGTATAAAGATGTACGTATATGAGGGCCCAATTAAAGTGCATCATATTGTGTATGTTGGGGCTGCACTAGAAAAAATGTGAATCTTGATCACAATTCTCTGCTCCATTTAGTTTTTTTCTTCCCAAATTGATATATATATATATACATATTCATTTGAATTTAGGCCCAGGATGATTCCTGTCTGCCCTTATAGATTTTTTACTCCATCTTTAAAATATTATAGCACTGAGGTTACTCTAGCTGTGTGTGTGAGTGTCTGTGTGATAGAATGTGTCGATCTTGTTGTGTTGGGTTTTGATTGGTGTCCAGGTGGTAATAATAATCAGGGGATTAAATAGTTTATGATTAAGGGTGTGTCTATAAATCCGAGTATAAAAGATTGAATTGTGAGTAAGTTGTGTCATAGAGTTCATGAGTGAAAAGTGTGGGTGAGAGAGTTCAGAGAGTTAGTTATTGATGTTTTGTTGGGGAGGGGAACTCACCTACTGTCCATTACCTAGTCTCTGAACTCTGTAGGCAGAAAATGTGTCCTGGGGGATAATTCACAATAACAAGATTTAGACATACCTGGGTGGAGATAGCCTTGACTTGGTCTCACAGAGGAAATCACATATAAATTACCATGCGGATTTATATGTTTTAGTCATCTTACAAAAGTCATAAATGCCGGACTTATTATCAATTGCCTTCTGCCACTTCTGACTTTGGCTCAGCTTTTGTTACTGTACAGACACATCTGCTTTTAAAGAAGTTGTGCAATAGCCGGCGCACACTGCCCCGACATCAGCCATCTTTGTGTATCGGGGCCGTCTTTGAGAACAGGCCTCCCAGCCTGTGTTGTGAAACCACTACCTTTGAATTTTCACCTTTTCCCACTTTCAATCACCCTTGCATCATGTTTGGCTGGCGATTGGGGGACAACCCACCGTCTCACGAAACATATGATGAACTTTTCATTAACAATTCTTGAAGCTCAACGCACCAAGGTGTCAAATTTCAGTATTCTTGGAGGTGGGGAAAAAGTGAAAACTCAAAGGTGTTTACTGTCCAGAAAGTGCTCAGAGCTTATAGCATAGAGTCTCTGTTGACTGCGTTTGTGTATGTCAAAGTGCTGTGCTGTGCCGTGCTGCTCAAAGCTGAGTTTATAGTCCAGGGTGAGTCCATGGTATTTGAAACTGTCCACTATTTCTACTGTTCTATTCTTGATGCAGGTGGGATTGTAGGTTGTGTCAAACAGTGTTCTGTTTTTAGCTCCGCCAAGGTCTGTCTGTCTGTTTGTTAGTTAGTTTGTTTGTTTGTAAGCAGGATAACTCAAAGTACTGTACGGATTTGGATGTAATTTTCGGACAATGTGTATATTGGGACAAGCAAGAACTGATTCGATTTTGGTGGCGATGGGTGATTGTAAATGTTATATTGTGTCTGTGACAACATTGCCTTGGCGGAGGTCTTCGTTCTCGGAGCGCTTTTCCAGTTTTTTTTTTTTTTTTGATCACAAGTTCCTTAGTTTTACTGATATTGCTATAACTATCTGAGACTGATGTTGCAGAAAGTTGTCAGTGCACGATTGTGTGAGGTGGGAGATGTTTGTATGCGGTGATGGGAGTTATTGTCATTGAGGAGTGCAAGAATAGACTATTTAAAGTATGTGGTGACGGGTATGGGACTAATACAGTCATGCAGTATGTGCAGCCAAGGTCAGTTGAACTGCTTACAGGTCTTGAACCTGCCACTTCGTCAACTACAACAAACCCACGACATGGGGGTCAAATGCTCTAACGGCTGAGCTGAACGTAGAAGCGTTCTTAAGGTTAGGGTTGTGAGGATTTAGTACATACTGCCGCCAGCTAGCCCAGGATAGTTGGTATCCATTACAAAAGTGAACTAAAATACAAAATAAATGTAACTTAGAAATCAGATAGTATGAAAGTGTGAATCGTGCTGCCCTACAGTATGTTCAAAAATAGATAAACAAAAATAAATATGTTGTATGTTATTTCAATGTACTCATGGTGGTAACAATGTTGTTACATTTCAGATATCCCTGCTCCTGTCAATGTAACTGTAAATACCACTCTAACATCCATGTCTGTGAGTTGGAGTAAACCAGAAGGAGTTGATGAAGTCTCATACCTGTTGACCCTCAGCAGTGGTGGGGATTGTACGAAGATAATTAATACCAAATCTCTTCAATGCTGTTTTTCTGACTTGGAGCTGGGGACTGAGTATTCTATCAATGCCTCCACTGTTCAGAAGAAAGGGGTTCGGGGCAAACCCATCTCTAAGACCATCATAATACGTAAGGAAATCTGTCTAAAGTTTTCTAACAACTGTTAAATACAACATACTGCTATTGCATGCTAATTTTCCCCATTTTCCTGTGTACCAAGACAATAGGTGTGATAGTGTTTTAGTGTTCACCTTAACTGTAGAAATAAAAAGTACAGCCTCTGAAAGTGAATGATGTCACTGACTGTTACAATTGAATCCCATTAATTTTGCTAATTGCGCTGTTTACACCTGGAGGGCATAGTAAATGTGGCTATTTACACCCAAGTGTGTGTAGCATGGGATTGCAGACACAAGAGTTTCTTTGGAATATATACGGTAATACTATTTTCACCCAAGTATACTCATGTGTAGCCTATGGAAGTCTTGATCCAAAATGGAAAGTGGGTGTGTTTGAGGCCAAGCTGAGTCTTCTAATGAGATTAAGGCTGTAGATTAAAGGAGTTTTCAATTCCAAAGCACTATATAACCACTGCAGTGCATTCCTCTCTGAATATGTGGCTCTGAAAGCTAATTATACACTGAGAACCATTTACAAGGATCTTGACATAATTTTGAGGCCAATGCCATAAGGTGGTAATGATGTTCAGATGGTCAGATGTGAATTCTGAACTTGACCAAATGCGATACTGAGGACAATTTAGCTGATGCTTGTTAGCTTCATCAGCTTATTAACATAACCATCTTCATTCATCACCACAGTAAATGCCGCTAACTTTAGCTTGCTAAACTCAGCTAATCAGACTTGTGATTGAAAGTTGCTATGACAGGACCAGAGACAGAGACCTTTCTGCCAGTGTTACTGGAATAAACAAATCATGGAAAATTTATTTTGTCTAAACCCAAGCCAGGCAAACAGGTCGTTATTAGACAAAACATCTAATATGGACTTTGTTCAAGTGCTATTTAGGGTAGACTGAGTACAGTTGAGACAGTTTTTGACACTAAAAACATATTGAAAACTAGTTATTTTTTACATGGTGCATCCTATAAGTCTTCACTACAATAAAACAAAAAACGTATATCCCTATGTTGTTTATTTTTTTCACAATTAACTCTTAAAGACAAGGTGGATTTTATCTCAACTGTACCCATAGTTCTAAAGTATTGTGTACAGTTGAGACACAGCATGGTACAGTTGAGACACATTGAGAATGCTGGGCTGACATGCCAAGATGGCTCATTTTTAAAATATGTAATTCTAGAGTTTCTTTTTAGTTAAATCCATACTTTTTTAAATCCATACTTTTTTAGATCAGCTTTAGAAAAAGAGATACAACAGGCACATCAAGTTTGAAGAGGAAAAAATATTTTTTCTTTGTTTTATCATCACTCATTTTATAAAATATAATGTTATCTTTACAGCCATCATGTTAGAAACTTTTAATAATATATAGTTTAAATATGAAAAATGTTTTATTCTATTGACATTTGTGTTGCATATTGCCTAAATTCTATCACAATATAGACACAGATAAACAACATGCAATCCAATGGGAATTCTACATCCAGGGGACAGTTGAATCGTCATGTCTCAACTGTACCCTGCTGACCATCTTGCACATTTTTCTAAATAATGCAACCAGCTTGCATAATATGATTATATGAAATATGTCAATTTATAGAGCAGAGAATTACCTTTTAAATGGTGTAAGATACGTTTAACAGTCTAGCAGGAGTATTAAGATATTCACTGTGGAAGGGACATGGTTAAGTGAAATTCTCACTATGGTAAAAATACTTTCCCCAATATCTTTGGACTGGAGGTATGCACAATATCCAAATTTTCCATGATTAAAGAGGGTACTAATGCCCATTTGTGTAGCAAAAATCATAGTTCTAGCTTGTTGTGCACGCAAGATATTAACAAGTCTCAACCGTACTCCTGTCCTAAATGTACTCAGTCTACCCTACATACAAAAGCATGTGGTTGAGTCTCCAACCGTTCTACTGGAGCCATTGGTCCATTTGACATGGAATGACCCAAGCCTCATTTTCAAAAACAAAGCTTTAGACAAATGGAAATGGGTCTGCTTGTGCTCAAACCTGTGCTTCTTAGAACAGGACAGCAGAATCATGTTCTGCTTATCTGTTTTAATCAAATCAAATTAGCAGACACACAAACACCAGACACAAGCAAGGGCAATCCATTTGCCTGGTATGCATAACACTCTACTGTACTTTCTATCTCTGCACCTTTTTTACTGATTTTTTTGAGGATGCATTTGCACCACAGCTCCATATGACAGCACATATCTGCCTACCATCAAACAATCATGAATATATAGTAAATGCAAGCAGGCTTGTGCAGGAGAGCTGATGCCGACCATGAAAAGCTTTTATTTTATTATAAGTTGCCATTTATCCCAATGAAAAGTAGCTTTCTGCAGCATGGTAAATAGGTTTTGAGACATAATTCATAGTTAGTGGATTTGGTGGTTTGGTTAGTGGAGTTCTCTAACCCTAAAATCAAATTCTTCTTCAATATGGATCCTGGAATTTGAAATTTGCTGCAAGACACTGAAATGATGGTTTACATGTTTTGCAAAAAAAATCATCTGATATTCAAACTACTCCATAAATCATAGGTTGTCATTAAATTTGAGACTTTGATTTGAAGATCCTACATATAGTGGTCAAGTTATCTAGTGAGTATTTTTCTTACAGCTGTGCCAGTCCCTGAGGAGTTGAAGGTGATTTCAGTGAGGGTAACATCTGCCAATCTCACATGGATCCGCATACACGGGATGGAACAGATTCCACACAGTTTCCAGGTCTCTTACAGCAGTGGAGGAACTGAAAAGAGCATCTCTGCAGATTCATGCAGCACAGAGATCTTAGGCCTGCTGCCTGGAACTGACTACACAGTGAGCGTCCAGACAAAGCTCAAGAATAATAGACTGAGTGATGCCGCTACAACTGAGATTCAAACAGGTGAGTCATGGTGAGGAAAAGTTACTGCGAAGCTGACTGAATAGGTTTGTTATTCATCCTCCACAATTTTTAAATAACTGTGCATTCATATTTGAGTGTAATGATTTCATGATGGGTTCTCTTGATGTATTGAAGAACGTGGAACATTGCTCTCTGAAGTAGTTAATTAGTATGCAAGTAACGAATTGTGAAAGATCTCTGAACTTCCAATAATGTAATTCAACTCAGAAACAAAACATCCATGTTTTATACATGCATGGTTGTATCCTGTAAATCATTAAAGTGGAACGAATGTTGATAACACATTGCCAAAGTTGTGAGCACTCTAAGTAAGCAATAAATCCCGAGAGGCCGGTGTAAATGCTGGTTTTAGCACGGGTGTTGTTAGGCACGAGGCGCAGCCGAGTGCCGTTAGATATCCGTGCTAAAACCAGCATTTATACCGGACTCGAGGGGTTTATTGCGCTTCTAAAACTGTTACCACGTTAACCGGCAATGGTTTCATTAACGGAAAACACAACCACGAGAAATATAGCAAGTTATTCCTTGATACCAATTCCTCCGCCAAAAAACATACTTCCTCTTACTGAATGGTTGCCAAGTAACGCATATGCGCTTCTCCATTCACTTTCTTATGGCGCAGCAGTTTAGAACGAAATGCGGTTGGAGCCGTGCTAAATGCCAAATTTACAATGGCATCGAACGCGTTTTCAACCAATCACAATCGAGGACCGGAACTATCAGTTTTAGAATGTTGAATTGCACATTGCTTAGTGGCTATAAATTATCTTGTGTCTAATGTTGAATTGATCAACTCAGAAAGTTCTACAATGTGCCTAAAGGTTTTTCTTCCTTCTCACAGTCGTGCCTGGACCAGAGAAGCTGGAAGTGGTTTGGGTGAAGGTAACATCTGCCAGTCTCAAATGGAGTCCACCACATGAGGTGGGTCAGATTCCACACAGTTTCCAGGTCTCTTACAGCAGTGATGGAACTGAGAAGAGCATCTCTGCAGATTCATGCAGCACAGAGATCTTAGGCCTGCTGCCTGGAACTGACTACACAGTGAGTGTCCAGACAAAGCTCAAGAATAATAGACTGAGTGAAGCCGCTACAACTGAGATTCAAACAGGTGAGAGTTATCATGATGAAAAGTTACTGCGAAGTTGACTGAATGAGTTTGTTATTCATCCTCCACAGTTTTTAAATAACTGTGCATTTCATATTTGAGTGTAATGATTTCATGATGGGTTCTCTTGATGTATTGAAGAATGTGGAACATTGCTCTCTGCAGTAGTTAATTAGTATGCAAGTAACGAATTGTAAAAGATCTCTGAACTTAGAATAATGTAATTCAGGTCTGAAACAAAACATCCATGTTTTATACATGCATGGTTGTATCCTGTAAATCATTAAAGTGGAACAAATGTTGATAGCACATTGCCAAAGTTGTGAGCACTCTAATGTTGAATTGCACATTGATTAGTGACTATAAATTATCTTGTGTCTAATGTTGTATTGATCAACTCAGAAAGTTCTGCAATGTGCCTAATATTTTTTTCTTACAGTTGTGCCTGGACCAGAGAAGCTGGAAGTGGTTTTTGTGAAGGTAACATCTGTCAGTCTCAAATGGAGTCCACCACATGAGGTGGGTCAGATTCCACACAGTTTCCAGGTCTCTTACAGCAGTGGAGGAACTGAAAAGAGCATCTCTGCAGATTCATGCAGCACAGAGATCTTAGGCCTGCTGCCTGGAACTGACTACACAGTGAGCGTCCAGACAAAGCTCAAGAATAATAGACTGAGTGAAGCTGCTACAACTGAGATTCAAACAGGTGAGAGTTATCATGATGAAAAGTTACTGCGAAGTTGACTGAATGAGTTTGTTATTCATCCTCCACAGTTTTTAAATAACTGTGCATTTCATATTTGAGTGTAATGATTTCATGATGGGTTCTCTTGATGTATTGAAGAATGTGGAACATTGCTCTCTGCAGTAGTTAATTAGTATGCAAGTAACGAATTGTAAAAGATCTCTGAACTTAGAATAATGTAATTCAGGTCTGAAACAAAACATCCATGTTTTATACATGCATGGTTGTATCCTGTAAATCATTAAAGTGGAACGAATGTTGATAGCACATTGCCAAAGTTGTGAGCACTCTAATGTTGAATTGCACATTGATTAGTGACTATAAATTATCTTGTGTCTAATGTTGTATTGATCAACTCAGAAAGTTCTCTAATGTGCCTAATATTTTTTCTTACAGTTGTGCCTGGACCAGAGAAGCTGGAAGTGGTTTTTGTGAAGGTAACATCTGTCAGTCTCAAATGGAGTCCACCACATGAGGTGGGTCAGATTCCACACAGTTTCCAGGTCTCTTACAGCAGTGGAGGAACTGAAAAGAGCATCTCTGCAGATTCATGCAGCACAGAGATCTTAGGCCTGCTGCCTGGAACTGACTACACAGTGAGTGTCCAGACAAAGCTCAAGAATAATAGACTGAGTGAAGCCACTACAGCTGAGATTCAAACAGGTGAGAGTCATTGATCTCTGAACTTAGAATAATGTAATTCAACTCTGAAACAAAACATGCATGGTTTACTGTACATCATGGCTTAAGTGATAAACCTTTCAACTGAGATGTAATACAGGCCACAGTGCACCTTCTCAGAGTTGGCAGGATGAGATCCTCAGGAGTTTTAACCTGGATCCTGTTTTCACTGAATAGAAAAGAAATACATTTTCGTATCTTGTAAATCACTAAAGTGGAACCAATGTTGATAGCACATTGCCATGGATGTTAGCACTCTAATGTTGAATTGCACATTGATTAGTGACTATAAATTATCTTGTGTATAATGTTGTATTGATCAACTCAGAAAGTTCTGCAATGTGCCTAATTTCTTTTTTCTTACAGTTGTGCCTGGACCAGAGAAGCTGGAAGTGGTTTTTGTGAAGGTAACATCTGTCAGTCTCAAATGGAATCCACCACATGAAGTGGGTCAGATTCCACACAGTTTCCAGGTCTCTTACAGCAGTGGAGGAACTGAAAAGAGCATCTCTGCAGATTCATGCAGCACAGAGATCTTAGGCCTGCTGCCTGGAACTGACTACACAGTGAGTGTCCAGACAAAGCTCAAGAATAATAGACTGAGTGAAGCTGCTACAGCTGAGATTCAAACAGGTGAGAGTTATCATGATGGATGGATAGATAGAGATACTTTATTTAACCAGAAATAAATTAAGGTGTTCAGTAGCATGCCATACATCTCAAAGGCACACAGAGACATGAAATGAAAAATGCAAAAGGAGATATTAATTTTATGCAAGTACAGTAAAAGGAAAACACGTTAAAGGAAAACACTTTAAAGGAAAAGCAGTGTAATGAAAAGAAAAAAGGTACAATGGTCTCCATGGGGCAAGTGATTGTCATTGGAAGGACACTGCCAGTACTGTCAGCGGGGAAAATAAAAATAAAGTACAGGCTAAAAATTATATTAAAAGCTTACCTTATTTGAACTGAAAATCACTTCGAAAAATAAGATTAATAAGATAAGATCTTGGTGGGTTTTCTGTATCTTGCGTGTGAGAATTTTTCAGTGACAGGCCTTAAATCTACTCCTACAAGCATCAAACACTGTGGGGTCATTCTTTGTCAAATGGACCAATGGCTGATTCTCAAATATTATGTGCCCACACCTCTCAAGGAAAGGTGTGCAAAATTATAACTCAAATATTTCTATGGATACCATGCCTTCGAATGCACCTTCAAAATTCTGTGACAGGAATAGTGCACTTGTGCTGTGATCACTTAACTTCCAATGGTGCGCACAAGTTCTGACTTGATGGGGTGGATCTTAGCATAAATACTGCTCATTCTAACTCACTTTCAAATGGATAAATACCAAGTTTTGTGTGGGAATGTGGGTAAATACAGTATTCTGTTGTATGATTGTAATATGTGGACAGAATTGTGGCATTTTGGGAAATGCAGTGTCCATTCAATACTTAGATGTGAAATTGACATAAAATACCCACAACAAATAAATTGAATTGACCTCATGACCTTGATCTTGTCTACTCATTTTCATTTGTTCATGCCTCAGCTGTGTAAAAATGCTGCACAGTAAAATTGATTAATCCATTTATTCACTTTTTTCAGTTCGTTGGACTCCCGTCATGGCCCAGGTCAACCTACTGCGAGAGACACCTTTACATGATCTGCCAAAAATGAATGACCACAATGAACCAGTGCAGCACGCAATTGAAAAGGCCATAGAGTTTATGAAGTTACTTCAGAGACTAGGCCTAACAGATACCTACCCCAAAAAGATAACCAAAGCCAGTGTCCTTACCATAAACAAACTGTCTCTAAGTGTAAATGAGCCCACAACAGAGAAAGATTTGAGCTCTCATTATCTCTACAAACTCATGATACTGGACTACAGGGCCAGATACCTGTTTGTGAAACCAGAGATGAGCATGGATTCAGAGGAGGATATTGTAAGTGATGATAGTGATTATTTATTTGATTCAGATTTAACTAACAAACATGCAGGCATTCATCCCATGGATCTGCACATGGCCATATTCCACTGCTCTAATGACTTCTTACGGCAGTTTATTTTCACCAAGCTCTCTGCTTGCCAGTTTGGCCTACCCTTCCTGGTACCCAATCCCTGCACAAATGAGGTGGAGTTCCCCTTGTGGGCACTAAGACACATCAAGAAGTCATGGTGTAACAAATCACAAACTTCATCCGGCAGCAGTGGGAAGTACCACAACAAACAAATGTTCAACACACCAGTGCCAATCATTTCCTTCATTAGATTTGGAGATTCTAATCTCAACTCTAAGTCCCAGATATTGAATGGTGTCATTAACAAACAAAAGCATCCTGTGTTCTTCCATCGGCATTGTGAAGGCAGCACTCCACACAGCCTGCTCATGGATGGAGTTGTGGAGATTGCTTGGTACTGTCCTGGAGGGAAGGAGGATGATGTATTTGATGACTGTGTGGCCTTTCTGAACCTTCATGGAGATGCAGCAGAACATCCAAAACAGCTGGAGTTTCTTCAAGCAGTGAGTACAGTCAATGTGCTCCTCCTGTCAGAGCATCCTATGAGTGAAAGGGCTAAAGAGATCTCACAGAGATTAGCCAAGTCTCCTGTCCCCTTGATTTGCCTGTTCTCAGGCAAAGAGAAAATTCAGCCACTGAAAAGCCTTACGAAGGTGAGACTGGCTGCAAAGAACAGGAATCGGGCTGAATTCACAGAGGAACTGATTTCAAGCATCAAACAGTGCATCAGTGAATATAAGCAGACTGCAAGCATTGAAAGATGCTCTGTGGTGGCAAGGGAAAAGAAGTTCATAGTGGATGAGGATAAGCTATCAAACAAAGATGGACGTGAAAAAGCTGAGGCATTAATGATGGTTTTGAGGGATATGAAGGTTAATATGAATGATGATTTTTCCTCAGTGAAAGAAACCATTTTACCATTGCAAGGGAATCTTTGGCATGAATGGTGCACAAAAAACAAAGAGCGATTTCGACTTAAAATCACAGAAGAAGAAAGTGTTCAAATGCATTTGAATGAAATCACATCATCAATGACACAAATCCGACAAAGACAACTAGAAAAAGCGACTCCTCTCAATGATTTTATGAGATCATTTCTAGAATGCTTAAAATGTGAACAGTTTGAAGACACACATTTGTACATGATGCAGTGGCTCAGAATCCTTCTGGATGATCTAACTACGGGTCAGCTGGTGTCACTTGAACAGGACTATCACTCAACTTGGAAAAAACTGCAAAAAAAGGAACCCAAAGGTGAAGACAAAGCAGCCCATATAAATCCACTGCAAAGACAACTTGGCGGCATAACTGATAAAATGGCGGCAACTACATTTGGAATTCAGCACATTATGAGAGAAATCGGTCAGCTCTATGAAGCCAATCACATGTCCAAAAAAAAACATGATTATCATACAGCACTTCCAAAAGTAGGGGTAACTATGCTGATTTCTGGGTATCCACTTGAACTGATGGATGGAGATACTGCCCATGTTCCTTTAATGTGGATTAAGGCTGTCCTGGATGAGCTCATCAAAACTGTTGGAGACAAAAAGGTGTTTGTTCTGTCCATTCTAGGGCTTCAAAGCTCAGGGAAATCTACTTTGCTCAACACAATGTTTGGCCTTCAGTTTGCTGTGAGTGCAGGAAGATGCACCCGTGGAGCCTTCATGCAGCTTTTAGAGGTGGATGAAAGCATCAGTAATGAACTTGGATATGATTTGATCCTCATTGTGGACACAGAGGGACTCAAATCTCCAGAGCTCAGTACAAAGATATCACTGAACCATGACAACGAGCTTGCCACATTCATCATTGGAATTGGTGATGTGACTGTTATCAATATCATGGGGGAGAACCCCTCAGAGATGCATGACATTCTTCAGATTTGTGTTCAGGCCTTCCTCAGAATGAAACAAGTTAAAATCACACCTAGTTGTATTTTTGTTCATCAGAATGTTGCTGAATCCTCAGCTGGAGATAAAAATATTGAGGGGAGGAGACGTCTCCTTGAGAGACTGGATGAGATGGCAAAGATGGCAGCAAAAGAAGAGAATGTTGATGGCATCACTTCCTTCAGTGATGTCATACACTTTGACATTGACACTCAAGTGTTCTACTTCAAGAATCTTCTTGAGGGAGACCCTCCCATGGCTCCGATAAACCCCTCCTACAGTCAGAACGTTCAGGAGCTGAAGAAAAAGCTTCTAACTGTTGCAGAATGGCAGCAGAAATGTAGATTTTCCTCACTGTCAGAATTTAAGTGTAGAGTCTCAGACCTTTGGATGGCACTCCTCCAGGAGAACTTTGATTTTAGTGTCAAGAACACAGTTGTGTACAGTTCTTTAGAACACAAGTACGGGGAGTGGGTATGGAAATTAAGGAAACATTCTCTGAGCCTTCAGACTGAGCTGGAAAATCAAATAAGAAGCAGCTTGATTGAGCATGTAGACAGAGTAAATCTGACAATCAACATTGACAAAGTCTACAAGCCACTAATGACTGAAATAGAAACATATTTTTCAGAAGATAAAAACAAAGAGACCCTCATAAAGTGGAAGGCAGATATTGAATTACGCTTCACAAGCTTAAAAAATGAGCTAATTGAGGGCATCAAGAAAAAATGTGAAGAATTACTTACAGCCAAAAAAGACAGGTCTGAACTGGACCGAAAGAGGGCTAAACACACAGAGCAGCTAACAGAGCAGAGCAAAAAACTTGCATCTAAACTTAAAAGTCAGCATGTGACAGATAGGAAAATGAGTGAGGAATTTGACAAACTCTGGATTGACTGGACAACAGACGTGTTGAATAGCCAGCCCCCTGAGAAACCACTCGAGGTTAAAGCTATAGTAGAGGCTGTCCTGCTGGACGAGTTTAATAAACAACCAAAAATTGGTGAGAAAATAAGACTTGGAATCTTCAAGTTTGATCCTGACATGCACTTAAATCAAACCGTCTGGAAAAAGATACAAGGCTTTTTTAACACAGGCAATTTTCACCACAGTGTTCGAGAACTCCTGGAAATGGCTAGTCGTGCAGTAAATGATTACATCACTGACAAGGAACATGGCAAGAAAGATTTTGACAAAAGCTTCATCTATGATATGTTATCAGATATCAGAAACAATATTGATGAATTTGAGAAGGTGCCAGAAAAACTGAAATTCACCAATGAATTTAGGGTGGACTTGTCTATCGAGCTTTGCCTGAAAAATGTTCAACGACTTCAAAAGATGCATGATCAATTCAGAATTGCAAATCAACCACTGACTTATCTCCAAAGCCAGAGAGAAACATATTTCCAGTCTTTCAAAAATTATTGCAGAGGAGCCAGTTCAGTGTTTTCCCCGTAATAACATCACACATTCTGTTCAGAATGTAGTAAATAACACAACTTATCAAATAGCAGATATGTTACACAACAACAATCCTGCTCTCAGTGGTAATCGATCAAATCTAGAGAATCATATACTGAAAGATCTGCTAATGAAGGAGGAATTCAGATTGTATGAGGAATATATTTCTTACCCACAGACGTACTTTAAAAGGTTTCTTCAAGAGCAAGTCAACACATTTTTGAGAGATGACTGCAAACTCCACACTTTATATCAAGGTAATTTGAAAATCCTCAAGAATCAGTTATTAATATCAAGCACAGCTGTGACCACAGAAGTGAGTGAAAAGTTCAAGTTCAAGTTCAAGTTTATTTATATAGCACATTTTCATACATAGCTGTCATTCAATGTGCTCAAAAAGGATAAAGAAAATAAAAGTAATAGCAATTAACAAATAATAATAATAAAAATAATAATAATAACAATAATAATAATAATGAGAGTATAAGGGGAAAAAATCAAAAACATTAAGATCATGAGAAACAAAAACAAATCAAAAGTAAAAATATGTACATATAAACAAAAACTTGGCAAAAAGAACCAATAGCTCTTCACTATGAAGAGGTATTAATCAAAAGCAATAGAGAATAAAGCTGTTTTGAGCTTATTTTTAAAACAAGCTGTTGTGGGGGCAGATCTAACATCTATAGGAAGCTGATTCCAACAAAGAACAGCATAATGGCTAAAAGCCATTTCACCTTGTTTAGTATTTGCCTTAGGGACTAGAAGCTGACCAGTTCCACTAGATCTGAGGCATCTACCAGGAGTATATTTCACTAACATTTCAGCAATGTAGTTTGGACCCATACCATTTAATGTCTTAAAGACAAGTAGTAACACCTTGAACTGAATTCTGAAGTGAACTGGGAGCCAGTGTAAAGATTTTAGAACTGGTGTTATATGCTCTCTCCTCTTAGTTTTTGTAAGAAGTCTTGCTGCAGCATTTTGAATGACTTGCAACTTTTTGAAAAGAAAGGCAATGCTTCTATGTGGCTCGATTTGTTTATAAAAGAGGTGAGAGGGCTGTTAGTCATAAAGAGAGAAGAATTAAACAGCATTGAAAAGGAAGACATCACAGACTGGACGTTCCTCAAAGACATGATGTCCAGATCTCTGGAGGAGATGATTAAGGATGTGAAGATGGATGTGCAGCGTTTAAGACAGGAGCCCACCGCAATCCTGTGTGAGCAGCTCCAGGGATGCTGGGCCCAGTGTCCTTTCTGCAATGCCATCTGCACCAACACCATCCCTGACCATGATGGAGACCACAGTGTTAGGTTCCATCACAGTGAAGCAATGGTAGGAAGGTACTGGCAAGGCACTGACCAGTTTGCTATAGACTTCTGTACCACATTAGTAACCAGCAATACCACATTCAGGAAACCAGGAACAGATAAAAGTATCCCCCATAAAGAGTACAGAAAAGCTGGAGAGCCCTACAGCAAATGGCGCATCACTGGAGATGGCAGCACTCAGAGCTACTGGAAATGGTTCCTTTGCCATTTCCGTTCAGAGTGGGAGAAAAAATATGGCTATAAGTTTACTGGCAGAGGACAAATCCCACCAGAATGGGAAACAATCAAGAAAGAAGATGTTTTGAAGGAGTTACAATAATGAGAATATACATTTAGAGAAGGGTGGTGCCCTATGACCCATTACCATCAAAGTCTAAATCAAAGCATATGTGGTTGTTAAAGAAAAAATGAAATGCTTGAAGATAAATTTGTTGTGTGCATTACGGGTAACACTTTAATTTACAGCCTGTGAAGTAATGGGTATGTATTAAGTAAGAATGGTGTAACAAAAAAGTATCAAGGGATAAATTACTGAGTACTTACAGCGTAAGTTTGCTGGAATAACACACGTTCACGCTTTATTTTACAGCCCGTGAAGTACTGGGTAAATACAGGTAAGAACAGCGTAACAAAATAGAACTTTATGTGTAATATTGCCATAATTACAATATAAGTGTGGGGTAGTCTGGATGCAGAAGCGTATAGGAAAGCCAGGGTTGGATCAACTTGCACGCACTTTATTTTACAGCCCGCGCATCCTTCCCTTGTTGTTGTTGATGAACAATATTATTTTCAGTCATGTCGGTAACTCTCATGGTAAGGAGGCTGTTGTGAGCCTCTTCGGTTCGCTTAGACCTTCATGTGAAAATGGCACCTTTGTCAAACCGCTGTCTCTGCCTATCCATATCACACCACAAACCTGTGTGTGAGCGGGTGCAGGCGTGGTTTTGGTCCATTTCCGTTTAGAATGCACGCTAATAGGTCAGGTCATTCAGACAGCACACCTGTTCTGCGTGGCTCCTGTCCTGACTTCCGCACCGCGAACGCGCAGTTTGTGTGTGAAACGGGCCTGAAAAGTAGGCTAAAGAATAAATACCGTGGAATGACCTAAACCCCTCAAAACTACTTGTAACTACACCCTAATGTTGGATGCGCGGGCTGAAAAATAAAGTGCGTGCAAGTTGATCCAACCCTTGCTTTCCTATACGCTTCTGCATTCAGGTTACCCCACATTTACATTGTAATTATGGCAATATAACACATTAAATTCTGTTTTGTTACGTTGTTCTTACTTGTGCTTGGCCAGTAATTCACGGGCTGTAAAATAAAGCGTGAGCGTGTGTTATTCCAGCAAACTTACGCTGTAAGTACTCAGTAATTTATCCCTTGATACTTTTTTGTTACACCATTCTTACCTAATAATTACCCAGTACTTCACGGGCTGTAAATTAAAGTGTTACCGCATTACGTTATAAAAATGAATTAGGATTTACTCTGTAGTCCATGATGGTAACTGAACTTTGAAGATAGAAGTGTGCAGAATTCCTGAGAGGTGAGACCTACATGGGGAAAAAAGAACTTGTTTCTATTTCAAGCTGGCAGTGCAGGATCAGTGTGGTTCAAGTATGCATGGACTAAAACATTCATTCTAAATGGAAACGGACAAAAAACATGTCTGTTCCTTGTACACACCACGATCAGACAGGTTTTGGTGTGAATCAGGCCTAAGACCTTGTTAAGCATCTCATCTACTCTGACAGTAGTTGTTTTTACTGGGCCAGGAATCAAGACTTTCAAAAGGATAAAATCATGAGATACCAGAGCACTCTGAGAGACAAGTGACTATTCAGCCTCCATCCATATGCAAGAGTGGCACAATCACAGCTGGCCAAATACGGGCACAGTAAGTCGCTATTATACCTCACAGGTACAACAGGCCTTTATGGGAACAGGCCAGTCACCTACTACATGGGTCACTGGGCCTAATCCTCTTCAGGCAGCGCCTATATCTTATATTCCATATCCTACCATTCTTCCCTACTACCACCCCACCCCCCACCAGTTTATGGAGCCAAATGAGAGAAAATACTGACAGACAGGGAAATATCCCTAACCAAGAGATACTGAACAACAAGCAAACAGCTGTATTGGCCACTCTTGATCAGCAACCTGAGCACCTGTCTGCTAGTATAAAGGTAGAAAACAATATGATTGTTTCAGTAAATATTTTAACAAGAATATTTATCATTATTTTTAAGCAATACTGCTGCTTTTGATTTTTTTTCTGTCTTCCCTGTAAGAAATATGATCTTGTAACAAAAATGTTTAATGATATGAGACATATAATCTTTGTTGATAAAATGTATTAGCCATACTTTATTGATATGACACACAGCCTTACTGTTAAAATGCGTGTCCAATGTGTACATGCTGGTGTTTTATTCTGTGTAATCAATATGGAACCTTTTTTTTATCTGTCTTTTATCAAATTTAAATGTCTGTATGCAGCTCATGAATTGAACAAAGAAAAACCATACAATGTACCAACAGCCTTGCTTGATCAGCTAATTGCACTTAACCATACAATTTACTCCTCGTCTGAACTCAGAGTCTGAGTTTAAAGAAGTTAGATGGAAATTCAGTCTTAGCTGTGTCTCTTGTATTCTTTGCCTTTTTTAAATTCCAATCTTCACTTAATTTGTGTGTGTGTGCGTGTTGGGGTTGGGGTTGGGTTGGGTTGGGGGGGGGGGGGGGGATTTATTGGTGTTAAGATAGAAGTAGACTATAGACTACCTGGCCTGTCCTAATTGATTAGTATTTACGGTTTTCTGTACGGAGACGGTTGAGGCTACGTGCCCACGACAACGGTCTAAGTCATAAACGCAGATGTCCGTTTTTTTCTCCACAATTTATCTGCGTGCCTACGAGCGTTTTGGGGGTGGATATCTGTCTGCCCATGGACACGGGGAAAACGTATAAAACGCGCAGTTTGCCTAAGTACTATGCACGACACGGGCGTAGGTGGCAGTAGCACCAACACCAAATTCCTGTTTTGCGTTACTTCCTCTAATGACTTCGACAACTTTCCGCGTCAGTTTAAAGAAAAATGGCGAAGCGCGGCAGTAACGGCAGTAGCAGTACTAGAGATGCGCGGATTGCAGCCGCGGACTCCGCGGATAATCCGCGGATTGGGCGGATGACGTGACGAAAAATAATATTTTAATTAAATTCGGGCGGGTGGCGGTTGAACCAATCAACTGAAAAAAATATATACATTGTTAATTAAATATTGATACCTACATCCGAGGCAAATCTACTTCCCTTTTAGGAGAAACAAGGCCAGTCATTCCCACGACTACAGCACCTTGCTTGCCAAGCAAGTGTTCAAGCAACAAGTGCTGCGAGCAAGCCTCCTTCAGTGCCACAGGGCGCATTATAGAGTCAAGGCGCACTCGCCTGAATCCTGACACTTTAGATGCAATTTTATTCCTGCATAGTGCTAAGAAACAAGTCTAGACTAGAATTACCAAACTTAAGGTTAGTCATATTAAATGAATTAGCCTAGGCTGCACCAAAAAGACCATTTTACCCAAGACTTTGAGTTTGGTCATCTCAGTCATTTTGATTGTTTAGGCTATAGCTGGCGTTTTAGGCGCAGTACAACGCTAATCGCTATTCTAAGTAATTTTCATTGTTTATTCCGTTGTTAACAAACCACAATACCGTGGTGGTCCGCAAATGGTAAAGTTTCTAATAACGTGCAACTCAAAAAGCTGGATACGTCTTTTGCTCAAAAGCTCTCTCATCCTCCAATTAAATTATCTTTCTATGTCTTAATGCCCTCCTCGTTGACTAAATTGATTGCCTATAGCCTAAAGGCGCATGCATTTGGAGATGCATATTGCGGAGTAAAAAGCTAGCCTATCAATGACAAATGTAGCCTATGTTTCACGTTGGAGAAAATGTAGGCTATAGCCTAATTAGGCCATTACTGTTTTCTTTTCTATTTTAATACATGGTAGCCATGTCACTGCCGATCCATATTTATCTTGTGAGCGCATTTGTAAAATTAAGGTTTTTTTTTCTGTAGCCTACACTATCATATTGATGCCAGTCCCACGAAAGTGGATAGCTATAGACATCCAGATTTACGCAGCGCCAGCCCTATCATACACTCAGACGTAGCAATCCTCACGCAAACCTTATATCTTGAGTTCTTTTGTGTTTAAGTTTTTAATGCCTACAGTTGCCTGGTGCTGGGTTGGGGTCCTTGATCCAGTGGTGGGCCAACCTGAGGGAAAATTGCCAGGGCCAAAGTTTGTTCTCAGTTCGACCCCACATCCCTCTGTTGCACTTGAATTTCCGTTTTGTTGGCAATCTAGGCTATAGAATAGGCTACCGCGATCAGACTTGTAAAGGCTATCCATAAACTTTGATCAGGGCCGTTGCAACAAGGCAGGCAAACCAAGCAATTGCCTGGGGCCCCCGCTTCAAGGGGGCCTCGAGAACGACAGATTGGGTAGCAATTCATAGCAGCGACAACTGTGTGACCACCCCTTTAAATTCTATGAAAAATCCTATGTTGAAAATCCCCCTTAAGAGGCCCCATCCTTAGCCCCACCCACTGGCTGGCTGCCATAAAAGACGCAAACTTAGGCTACAAGTTGAAAAAAAGGGAGTATAATGTCAAGTGGAGAAATGAAAGAAAAAAAGGTAAAGGAGATATGTTACTTACTGTAATAAAAATGGCCAAGGGTTCATTTCTTAGCAAGCTAGCAAATATAAGTTGTCATTTAGTGCTAAGAAGCCTATTACTTTGCAGTAGCATGACTTATTGTGCATGAACTGCAAGCTCTCACAAAGGGGCTAAATTTGCTCCTTCTTAATTCTTTCAGGAGAAAAATAATATAGCTAGGGTTGTCAACTGCCCCATATTTAGCAGGCCATCTCGTTTTTTGGTAATTATAATTTTTCACGTCAGAAACAGATCCTGTCCCGCATTCAATACATGAAATGCGTTATTGTTGAGAGAAAAGCGCTATTCGCGGAGAAATGCAACGGAAACCCATTCATTGTCAAAGGCTGCCATATCCTCAATTTTTAAGCTCTATTGACGAAATAGGTATCAAATTAAACTAGAGCACATGGTGCAGTCAGTAGATCCAGTCTAAATGTTCAATAAGGACAGGAAATAGCTTTAAAAATCTTTCCAAAACAGGATAGACCTCTGCCTAGAAGGAGAGCATTTCTGCCTCACTCCTGTTAGTGTCTTTCTTCTTCAGTGAAACCATGCAGACTAGGCTTTACTGCTACAACAATTACTTAGGTTACTTCAGGTTATGGCATTTCCATCATAAATATGACCTAATTATTTGACCAAAGTTTATGAGGAAAAAAATACACAATAATATTGGAATCAAATAAGCTCTAGTCTATTTTTGAAATTATTGTTAATGGTATGCCTTTTATCAATTATCAGAGGGACACAAAATATGCAATATAGTTTTGTTTTCTTTGCTTGCATTTTTTGAATTTCTGCAAAAAAATATTATTATTATTATTTATTTATTATTTTATTTTATTTATTTATTTATTTATTTATTTTATTTTTTTTTTGGGGGGGGGGGGGGCTAGGGCTCCTGACCCTGTTTGCCTGGGGCCCCCAAATACCTTGAAACGGCCCTGACTTTGATTTTGGGGACAACGGGGCAATTCATTTTGGGACTTGGTTGTGTTGATCTAGGTTACTCTGTTTAAAAGTGGCTGCTTTCCTCAACACGGCGGCTGTCCGACGTTTGCTTATCCCTCGATTAGGCTACAACTTCTCCAAGTTTACTTTTTGTTTCCATTATATTTTTTCGTTAAGATATTAACCTTGTTTAATTTATAATGTGGTGAAACTTGGGAATTTGTGCCGAACAACACACATAGCCTACCATGGTAGCCTTTGTGATTTATAAATTCACTGCTGCCTGCGCACTTTCGCAGCAGCCTTTTAGATAGCAAGACTTGCGTGGAGCCTATTTTTGTGGGAATCTTTTCATTATGAAAGTAGCCTACGCCAAAGGTCACCGAAAAAAAACAAAAAAAAACATTGAACTGCGTTACGAGTCAAGGCACTCACTTCTTGTGTTCCTGTTCTTGCGTGCATGAAACCGGCACTGGAGACAATTAAGGACTATCAACATTTAAGATAACTGACAATGCACCTTACTACAATGAGACGTTTTAATATTTATTTATTTTTTTATCCAGTTGAATAGGCCCAAATTCAGAGTTTTTTGCCTTTCATAATGACCGAGGCCCGGACCTTCGCATCATGGTAGGTTATATATAGGTCTCTCTCTCTCTCTCTCATAGCCTACACACACGCGCGTGTACACAATTAAGGTAGCCTAACAAAAGGTTTAAATTAAGTATTAAACTAGCCTATACGTCAGGTTTGCCGATGGGCATTTTATTAATTATTATGATTTTTTTAATGATCGGAGACGCTCATCCATTTTGTCAGGCTGTCAGGTTGACCGTCAGCTGTTTGGCGGTAGAACGTCAGCTGTTTGAGGTGCGCGTGCAAAGAAAAACGCACTTCTGCGGTTTGAGTTGTTCCAACGGCGACGACAGGTTGGAGCGTTTTCAAGATCTTCACTTTGGAGGGCGTTTGTGTTTTCTGCGTTTTGAACTCAAGAAAACGCCGTCGCCGTGGGCACGATAGCCACATCTGTGGAAATGTTCCACGTTTATCTACCGTTATCGTTGTCGTGGGCACTGGGCCTGAGTCTTCTCCCAATCAGCCCAAAGCCCAGTAAGGCTGGGTGGACATTAATATTTTCTAAATAACTAGACATACTGTAGGACTAATGTAAATTTTGGCAGTTGTTATGAGATGGGAATACTCTTAACATAATCACACATTGATTTTATACTAATGAGACCTGATTCCTGAGCTCTGTAAGACTGAGCATGTTCAGAAATATATCATGTTCTAGCTGTTAAAATAGAAGAAGTTCAAAAGTCATAGACAACAGAACAGACGCTGACTGAAGAATTTGTATTTCCTGGTCAAGTGACCAACAGTTTTTCTCTCCATTCTTACTGCTACAGCTTTGCTATGTAACCAGGCAAAATGCTTCATGCCAGCTAAAACATAGTTTAATCAAAAAGGAACAAAACACTGTAGAAAAGTTAAGAATATACACAACAGAAAGCACATACAGTGAACCTTGCCAAATGTTAGACAGACCATACAATTTAAGATCACAAAATATAGTAGGCCTAAGTAAGATTAGCTTAAACTGTTTTGCAATTATGGTCCTTGGTAAATGTCATCCATAAGAGGTTTCTAATACCATTTGAGAACATTAATACAAATATTGAGAACAGCTGGATGACACACACAAATTGGGTCCACACCACTGTTCATCATGGCTTTGAGTAACAGTCAATGTATGTCCAGAGATACTGTATTATGTGGAGATAAATCGTTCTAGGCTTCCCCAACGTTAAAAATCGGGATACAGTTCCGGTCTCCTAAATAGGTGCGTCATAGACGTCATAACATTAACTTTTTCTCTTAATAAGCAGTTAAATAATTAAAATATAATTTCCAGTGTCGTTTTATTGCCACTGCTTGTTTGTAATACCCATTCAGTACATTTTCAGGCACGGGGTAAATAATTCATTTTATGTATTAACCGAGCTAGCAAGCTAGCTAACGTTAACATGCCAACCGTTTTTGCCTGGGTTACCATGAGAACATGAGTACTATGCTAGCACCTGAGAACCTCGGTTAAATTTCTATATTGCTACAAACGAACTTGACATGGACATTTTCATTTACCTGGCATCAGTAATGTTGTCTAGGAAGGTGACATTTTATTGAGAGTGTGATTTGTAAATTTAACAACTTTATTGTGGCTATCGCTAGCTTTTTAGCCAGCTTGTTGTCAGACAGCAGGGCACTTTTCTAGCTGCCTAGGCTTAAATAAAGTTAGTTTTCTTCCATTAAGTTAACTTACATTTCTTATCTATAGGCTAGTTCTGATAACAATTACCTGCTCATTGTGACTAGGGGTATAAAAATGTCCAAAGCCCTTCCACAAATAAGGGAATTTAGTTTATTGGAGAAATCTAGTAAAATCCCACGAACTCCACATTGGGTTTAACGAAGGTCTGTCTACTACCGGTCTCCTAAAGGGGCGTGTCAGCTTCGAACCCAACGTCATATGGAAACAGGAAGGAGCACCTAATGAATGGTCTCGCTTTCATCAACCGTCTCTGGTATGTCCATATGGAAAGCTAGTGGGTTGCTGTCTGTGTTATAGGGGGTGGGCCTCTGCCTGTGGCCTTCAGGGATTGGCCAGGAGTCTGGTTCTGTGGTGGTTTGTTCTCAGGGTCATCAATGAGGTCGCATTCTACAAGCTTGTTGACCTGTCAAAACACAAGACAGATTCCTTCATGTCTGTATTCTTACCATTTGTGCTTGTGTGTGTACAGTATGTGCATTTTTGTTCACACTAATGCAAGTACTTTTTATAAGTTACATATGAATTCCATCACTCACATTCTGCAGGGGCATTGGTACCCAAATGCACGGCACCAAGGAAAGAGCACATAAGTACAGGTTTGATGATGTAGAAAGATACTGACCTAATCACTGAATGAATCAGTGAGGGTAGGGATTGGTGTAAATTGTCCCATTTGAGAGGAGCAAGCCAGCTAATTATCATCTGGGTGTTACCAGGGCAAAATAAGCATGCAACCTATATCCTAGCATCAGGCCCGGCGTTATGGGCGGGCCCTGGGGTGCCGTGCCCGCCCTGGATGGCACTTGTGCCCGCCCACCGACGGACCTGTCACTTTTAGGTTATACCGTCACCACTGACTGAATCAAAAGATCGGAAATATAACCTCGACATGTAGGACTATAACTACGTGAAAAAACTTGATTTAGTTTCATGACATTGATTGAACAGCTACGAATTTTGTTAAGAGAATAGCCTATGATGTGCAACTGGCTTCTGCGGTTGCTTGCTGGTTCAATTCAGAATGAGAATGCAGTAGCCTCGGAGGCGCAGACGGCTGCTGATTTTTTATTATTAAAACGCCAACTTTTATTCAAACACATCTTGCTGACCTTTGGAAACAACTTTGCAGTGTGTAGGCTACTACAGTCAGTAGGCCTACAGTTTAGTGGTCGTGTAGATGGCGCACTGTTCGATCTGTCTTTTTGCTTACAAGCTTGCGCCAATGGATGAGAAGGGTCCAGCCATTGACCCCAGTGAAACAGAGCTTCCCTGGAAATTACGTATTTTGCGTATTTTTGCTGAATTAGCCAGTTTTGGTGCAGCTGCAGTTTTGGTTTCCTTAGAACTCCATTGGTGGCCACTAGCATTATTAGCGCTTAAGCTAACAAAAAAACAGAGGGCCGATGGCACCCCTAAATATCAATGAAATTTCTCAAAACTTTGCAAAAGTCATTTTTCTATCAATTGGAACAAAATGCAAGGCCAGCCAACTTGATGTTTTCAAATTTAAATTTCCCATTATATATATGGGATGCTGACAATATGATGATGATTGGGATGATGACAATTATTTTTTCATTCTAATTTACTAGATCTACATGCATCTACAATTTATGACTCCATAATAAGTATAAGTTGCTGTCACTTTACCTGAGCAGATGACTGCTGCATCTTGATTATGACCACACTTTTCTGCACCCCATTTGTGTGACCAGCAGTCCTTCACTGAGGCCTCAGAGCCCACACAATCCACATCACTCATCCAAATCCTTCCTGCTCCCTGTCCAAAATGAGCACCTTTGAGAGCTTCTAAAGGTTTTCCACAGCCCAGCTCTCTACACACCACTGCAGCGTCAAGTACGTCCCATCCGTCATCACACACTGTGCCCCACTGTCCTCTGTGGAGAACTTCAACTCTTCCGGAACAGCGACTGCTTCCATTCACCAACCTAAAAGCATCTGCAGACCACATTACAGTCATTTTTTAAGTATGTGCCATCCACTGGGCTTACACATACAAAATTGTTACTAAAGATTTCTGTGGATAATCCTTCATGTGGATTTGTGTATACATTGGGAGAAGCTGCAATCAAAATGTATTGATGGTTGAATGGGCTAAGAAGGTACAAATCATGTTGTATTTAAAATAGCAAGCTCCGGCTAATGTCATGTGACCTAGCCTGCCTGCTTATCTACACAGAGGGTAATGTGATACTCCTGGGGAAATTGTAAGTTCTTTAACTACCAATGTAAGGCAGACATCATCTATCCTGAATGTTAGCACTTAAAAATCAATACCCTTGTCTGACTTAGTCCCACCATTTGTCAATCAATATGGGACCAGAGCTGGTCAATTTATCATAAACTCTGTCAGCTTAATCTCTGAGCAATCCTGTTAATGGGCTAGCCTGGCACGCCTCCCAGTGACGTAACACCTTTGCCGTTGCGGTCACTGGTCTGGCCAGCTGCTGATCGGGCAGGACTTCTGAGTTCCCCATAACTGGTGAACTGCCCCCCTTGATCGGGAACCAATCAACTTTGAACAGCTCCAATGGCTCTCAGTCCTGTTCAAGCAATTCCCTTCACGTCACATACGTCAGAGGAAAGAATGGTGTGATAGGTTTTGCTTGGCACCGCATTTTCTAACATCGACCAGTAGCAAACCGAGGCATTTCAGGGAGGCGGGTCAACCATGCACTTTGAGAAATTTTGTTCTACGGGCTCTTGGTCAGACCAAAGTCTCGTAGAGCTTTGAAAGTCGATGGCAATCAGGCTATTAATAGGCAGCAGTGTAATCATAGCTTTATCCTAATGATTTGTGCATTGTTATAAACAAATAATTCAACTATATTGCCATGTGAATACTAATCTCATAAAAGGAAAATACCGGAGTGAATTCAAGCATAGCCCTGCTGTACGAGCCTTCTAACAGCAATATATTTTGCATGAAATGAAAGAATGTTGAACAGCATAGACCTAACGCGAACGTGAAACACTTTACATTGAGTCAATGTAACCTCAGATCTTACTTTCGGTCAGTCACTTCCCATTGAGTCAGTGTAAAGTGCCTGTGCTGTACCAAATTATTTTGTTCCACTTGCTAACTAGCGTATTTAGCAAGCTCTTTAAAACAGGGCTATGCTTGAATTCACTCCGGTATTTTCCTTTAATTATATGAAGGAGATCACACCTTTCACTGGCAAACAGTAGGCCAGTGGTTCTCAAACGTTTTCTGTCATTCCCCACTTTGGAAGGCAGAGAATTTTCACGCCCCACCTGGAAGGCTCAATTTGCACATAATACATGTATCTCTGTGAGGAATACTTTGCGAGAACAGGATTTTTTTCAACGTTAGAATTTTCAAAGTCAAATTTCTCTTGAACCCCTCATCACAGCAACTAGCAAACAACACCATTGAAAAGCTCAATTTCCTGTCTTATATGCATATTTGACAAATGACTGTGAATTCAGGGGGCATGGTGTGACTGTTGGTTGACCACAAAGAGGTGTCTCGCGCCCCACCCCATTGTGTCTGCGCCGCCCCACAGTTTGAGAAACACTGCAGTAGGCTATCAGGCCAATCACAGTCTAGTTAAGACTATTGACTTTGGCCTGTGAACAAGGAGGGAGATAAAAAAGAAATCTCTTCCATTTTTCAGGGCTCATTTTTCAGGTCATCTGGTTTTCTGGTTATTTATGCTTTTAATTGATTGTGACTTGGACTTCAATAAATATTAACTGCTGATCGATTTAAATTTGTGTTATGATTGAAATACACCTTTCATTGTATCAACACTATACAGTATGTATTCTCTGATGTACCATGCCATTCCTGTATCTCTTTTGTCTTTGGTAAGCTATTTGGTAATATTCTTCAGTCAGGTTAATTGTGGTTTAATTGTATGCTTCTGTCCAAAATTCAGAACTGTGTTGTTATTTGTACCTCCACAGGTCAGTCCCACATCATTTCTGTGAGAGTAATTGAGGTCTCCAACGGGGGATACAGGACAGGACTCAATCTGAGTCTCATTTCCTCCACACTGGATCTCCTCTGACCACACCTGGCCCTCTCCCTCTCCAAATGCAGCTGCTCCCAGCACCACTACAGGAGCCCCACAGTCCAACTCTCGACACACAACCTCTGCATCCTGCCAGTCAAATGCAGCATCAGAAACTGTGGCCCATTTGTTGTTGTGAAACAGCTCCAGTCTTCCAGAACAGGAATGGGGTCCATTAGACAGTCTGGGTACTTGAGCTGAAAGAAAAACAATAATGCAAATGTCATTGCCTGGCTTACGCGACCATGGTCAGAAATGAACGGTGGTCTGGCAAAGTTAGCATTGCCAGGGAATTCCCAAGATAGGACTAATCTAAACCTCTATTAAAAGTAATCAAACTTCTATCAATGCTATTGGACAGAGCCACAGAGATGGACAGCTTTATCATAAGCCTGCTTATCATAGCCTGCTTGTTTCTCATTGGGTCCTGATTTTTCTGTTCTCCAGAGTTGAGGAAATTGCCTCCTTGGCCATACTGACACAAATATCAATACATGTAATACAGTCTCATTGAAGACTTTAGAAGGGAGAAGAGGTATCGCACTCTTTCTTTTTCCACGTTTTATCTTCTTACATATTTTAATTTACATTCAATTAAATTCAATAAAATCAATCAAGGGTAGTTACATGTCACAAATGTTTCAGCCTCATGGCCTTCGTCAGTGTGAGTCAAGCCATGAGGCTGAAACGTTTGGATCTTCATAACGTCATAAAAAGGTGAACGACTGGAAGCACTGAGGACAGATAAAACTCAGTCCTTGGAACACCTCCCCCTGCAACTGGATCCTGGACTTCCTGGTGGGAAAAGCTCCATTGCGTCTGTCGAAAAGTTGAAAAATGTAGCTGGCGACGGCTCCGTCCAACCAATCAGAATCGACTCCCCCTCCGTCAGACCCCTCCCCGTCATCCGTCAACCAGTGATGTTCATAAGTCATTTTTTCCAAGTCCAAGTCAAGTCTCAAGTCTTTGTACTCAAGTCCAAGTCAAGTCCCAAGTCCTGAGGCGCAATGCCAAGTCAAGTCTCAAGTCAAGTCTCGAGCCTCCCAAGTCCATGTCAAGTCTCAAGTCTTCTCCCCAAGTCGAGCCTTTTTGAATCTTGGAAAAAAATAATCCCTTTGACAGGGTGAGGGTGGACATAATTATGCACACAATTTAGAATGCAGTTGTATGCATGAGTTACATTGCACCTAAGAGGAAATATTGTGCTTGTGCTTTCCCATAAGAAACATCAGAAAAAACTAAATAATGAAATGAACACTTCCGTGAAATGAACATTGTTCACGAGTCACAAGGCTCAAGTCCGAGTCAAGTCTCAAGTCATTGAGGGCAAGTCCAAGTCGAGTCTGAAGTCTCCAGAATGAGCGACTTAAGTCAAGTCCAAGTCCAAGTCTCGAGTCCAAGTCCCCATCACTGCCGTCAACGGACAAGTACAGTCTGATCCTAGCGTAACACCACAAACATGACTGAGAAAGCCATTCAAACTCTGTACTTCCTGAAGAAGCTGTGGAAGGCCCACCTTCTCTCCCCCATCCTGACAATCTAAAGAGGGACCACTGAGAGCATCCTCAGCAGTGCCATCATGGCGTGGTTTGGTAACAGTGCAGTTACAGAACGAAGGGCGAGCAGATAGTGAGGACAGCTGATAGATTATAGATCACTGGAGCCTCTCTAGCCTTCCTCTCTGACATAAACAACACCCAATTACACAACTCATCCATCCCATTTACTCTTCTGGCAGGCAAAAACTGCCCTTTCTTTCTCCAAAGAGATAGATACATAGATAATCTCTTCATATGACATGTCCATTTCCCTTCACCACAAATTGGAGAAATCCTTACTATAAATCTGCTTGGTTATAAAACCCTTCAGTTACACATGATAATCATCTGTGAGTAACAAATTCAAATATATCCAAATTCAAAGTATGGTTTTGCTACTTACCCGAACAAATGACTCCAGCATCTTGTCTACTCATACACAGTCGGACACCCTCATCGTCACATCTCTTCAGTCTGGACTCTGATCCCTCACATTTCACATTATATAACCACATCTTCCCTGATCCTTTTTCAAAGGAAGATATACTCAGAGCATCACCACAGCCCAGCTCTCTGCACACCACTGCAGCATCACTCATATCCCAGTCATCATCACACACTGTGCCCCACTCTCCTTCATGATAAACCTCCACTCTCCCAGAGCATCGACTACCACCATTCACCAGCCTCACAGTACCTGAGGAAAGAGATAAAGATATCACAATGTGCTCACTTAAGTTGAGATATAACTGCATAAGGAGAGACTCTTGGACTCTTAGATAACCTTCACAAACTAATCCAACATCATGCTTGTGAGAGCAGTTATATGACTGTGAAGGGGATGTTGGGCAGAGTTGCATCTGAGTCTCGTTTCCTCCACACTGGATGTCCTCTGACCACACCTGGCCCTCTCCCTCTCCAAATGTAGCTGCTCCCAGCACCTTTACAGGAGCCCCACAGTCCAGCTCTCTGCACACAACTTCTGCATCCTGCCAGTCAAACGCAGCATCACACACTGTGTTTCTGGTCTCCTTATGAAGCAGCTCCACTCTCCCAGAGCAGTGAGAAGGACCCAACAGTTTGACTCCTGAAATGTAATATATTAATCATACAGATTTGAATGTTATGTCAGTTCATACAGAGGAAATGCATTGCATAGACTTTTAGATACACATGTAACCAAGCTTGGTGATAGACCAGCCCCTTGTTATACAAGTACAATTTCTTGGCTGGGCATTTGGGTATTTAGAAAGATTACTTACTGGAGGTGTTTAAATAAGATGCCTGTGTTGTTTGCCTTGCACTTGACAATGAGCTTTTACTGAAACTTTATTTCCATGACGAACCACCTCATGTCTTAACATGTTCTAGCTTGTAATTCATCTCTCCATCTACTAACTTTTAGCTGTATGTCTTGTATCTCTTACTTATAGCTGTATCTCCATCTCTCTCTCTCTCCTACGCAAGTGAGAGAACTACCAACCTGTCTCTCTTTTTCCTTTCCTATCAAAAAGAACGATCTTCAAAAAAGTCACGGAATTTCTCACTCATTTCAGGCTGGTCATAGAACGCTGTCAGCGCAAGAGACGTTCTATTTCAATCATGCCTGAACTGAATCGACAGTCAAAGTAGGTAGCAGGACACTTTTGCATTCCAAGGCTTACATTCCAAGGCTATATTTCTCCCGAAAATAATGAAAGAAGGCAACGGGGGCATGAACATCAAGGCTATAGAAACTTGGATTTATCATAACTGGAGACGTTCCAGCTGAGCTGTCAGTTGTTTGCATCGCTATTTCGAACCTCTTGTCGTAAGGACGATTAATTTGTCCAAGAGGTGTTGCGCCAAATAGGCCTAAGCCTATGACATGAATTTACATTTGGCCAAGCTATTCTCTCTCTCTCTTTCTCTCTCTCTTTCTGTAGGCTATTTGCTATACAAAGACCAACTAGTAGCCTAGTTCAAAACTACGCCAAGTTTGATGACCGAAGAGATAAACGTGAAGGTCTGTCCGTTCATCAGAATTATTGTTCCGCTGGTCGGAAGAATAAAGAGCCTGTCTATAACAAAATGTCTTGAAAAAACTAGGTTATTGCATCGTTTTCAGATCTAACTGGCAAACACCCAAATCAGTTTTGTGAATTAATGGTGCAAGGAAAGCAAGCTACTCGCAGGTTTGCGCATAGGCCTAAGTGATTGCCAATAACGTATTTCTTGCATGGTGGCTACCTAAAGTTTCAAACATGGGTCATTCCACGCCAACTCACCTAAGGCCTCCCAGTTCATGTCATGGATTTCATTGAAAAAAATCACATTTATGCTCCTCTCTGAGAAATGTAACCTTGCCAAATATCAAAGCTCTACCCCAAACCGTTTTCCTTCAATAAATTCTTGAAATATACCTTTTAAAAGGCAAATGAGCCTATTTGCATCTCTCTATATTAAGCTTCACCATCTAATGGAATTTCAATGGATAAGCCTGTAATTTTCACCATGCCTAGATATGATCCCAACAATGATTTCTAGTTGAAATTTAGCCTGTTTTGTGCAAAACATGGACTGTTATAGAATAATGTAAATGCTTGTCCTCGAGCATCAAATCTTTACATTTCAAAATTCCACATCTCTTTCGATTTTCAATATTTTGTAGCGAAACTTTCCGAAATTGTAGTTTTACCTTGGTTCTTCAAGTACTGAAAGTAAAAAATGTTTGCAAGCAACGATGAGCAGGTGCCAGAGGCTCAAACATGGCCTCCAAGCTGAAAAGGGTGTTTTTTGGCTACTTTGGGACCACTGGAGACCAAAAGGGATTTGTTAGAATGCTTCCATTTTTTTTTCTCAGAAAGACCACCATTATATCAGGCACATATGAAAATTTCAGAGATGTGTTAGTGTCCAATTTTTTTCCACATTTTTTTGAAAATGTGTTAGATGACACACTACAGGTGAATGGGGTAGGATTTTAAATTAAGACATATCACAATGAAACTTTCCCAATTGCTCACTTACATTAAGGTAAACATTTTTTGTATTGGACGTTTTCTAAAATTGTATGTTTAAGCAATGCAAATAAAGCATTATCAACTTAAATGAGCTGTGTGTAGGATTGTGGCCAAAATTGGTACTACAATGAGCTGTGTATTTTGAAAATGATTGTAGTACCAATTTTGGCCACAATCCTACACACAGCTCATTTAAGTTGATAATGCTTTAATGCTTTAATTTTCATATGTATCTGATATAAAGGTGGTCTTTCTGAGAAAAAAAAATGGAAGCATTCTAACAAATCCCTTTTGGTCTCCAGTGGTCCCAAAGTAGCCAAAAAACACCTTTTTCAGCTTGGAGGCCAGGTTTGAGCCTCTGGCACCTGCTCATCGTTGCTTGCAAACATTTTTTACTTTCAGTACTTGAAGAACCAAGGTAAAACTACAATTTCAGAAAGTTTCGCAACAAAATATTGAAAACCGAAAGAGATGTGGAATTTCGAAATGTAAAGATTTGATGCTCGAGGACAAGCATTTACGTTATTCTATAACAGTCCATGTTTTGCATAAAAAAGGCTAAATTTCAACTAGAATTCATTGTTGGGATCATATCTAGGCATGGTGAAAATTACAGGCTTATCCATTGAAATCCCTTTAATTGGTGAGGCCTAACATAGAGAGATGCATGTAGGCTCATTTGCCTTTAAAAGGTATATTTCAAGAATTTATTGAAGGAAAATGGTTTGGGGTAGAGCTTTGATATTTGGCAAGGTTACATTTCTCAGAGAGGAGTATAAATGTGATTTTTTTCAATGAAATCCATGACATGAACTGGGAAAATTTCTGAAAATTGGGTGAGTTGGCGTGGAATGACCCCCATGTAAGACAAACTGTTTGTTGACATTACTGCTGTGGTGATATTTAGCCTATTTTGGCCTATTAGTGCGCAGTAGACTATCCGATTCGCGTCTCCCGCTTGTCCCATGAAACAGGCTATATTTGAAACTCCCGATTAATAACGGCAACAAACTTTTATTAGCAACTAAACCTTCTAACAACTAACATAGCCTACTACTAATTACAAGCACCTGGAAACTTCCTCCCAATTAAAATCCATCCAATGGAGAGGAAGGCAGAGGTGTGCGCGGTAACACACAGGCGGTCTGGAACCTGCGCAGACCTAGCGGAGCACACCACCTCCACCATTTACACCCCCAGTCATTTGAAGTTCGTGTCTCTTATTTTGGATCATGTAAAGTTGCCAAGGGCACTTCATTAGCCTATCACAATAATAGCCTAATTAGGGGATTAATATTATTAGCCCATCTGCAAGTATTGCTCAGAGATCATAGCCTACATGGCGATAGATATATCAGAATATTTGGTAATCAATGGACCTCCGCTCATGAAAACATCATTCACGCATTAGGGGAAATTAGCCTACCACACTGGAACAATTTAAGGTTGTGTTAGGTTTTCTGATTCAAACAGTAGGCTATGCTGCCACACATCCTCGTATGAAATGGCACCAAACATTTTAATGCAGGAAAAAGTGTAAAATCCCCCAAGTTTTATTTGCCCTTTATCCACGTCAATCTATTAGGCTGAACTTTAAAAGTTTATATTTGGGTTGAACGCATCACCCATTCTCTCGGATACGAACCTCTAGATAATTTTTTAAACAAATACAATTAAAAACTTCACAACTTGTGAATAACAACAAGTGAACTCTGTTGTTGCGGCAAATGTAGGCCTATTACAACTTAGTAGGCTAGTAGTGACGGGTGGGCCAAACTATTTCAACAACCGAAAGTGATGGCATCCCAGTTGTTCAAAGCGATGTGGCATATTTGGTGCATATTTTATCAAACATTATAAGAGAATAGCCTAGATACAGCCAAAACTGGTAGATTATAATGACAGAATCGGGAGAAGGAATCGGGCGTGATTGTCGTGTAGTGTGTGGTGTTCCGCTGTGTGTTCGAATCTTATACGAGCGTTCTTACGATCGGAGAGAGAGAAAAATCTCTCCGAGTGTTCGGTGTAGTCACGATTCTAAAATCTTATAAGATTGTAAAATCGTGTAGTGTGGGGTCAGCATTACTTATAGCTGTATCTCCATCTCTCTCTCTCTCCTACGCAAGTGGACAACTACCAACCTGTCTCTCTTTTTCCTTTCCTATCAAAAACCATCAAAAGAACGATCTTCAAAAAAAGTCACGGAATTTCTCACTCAGCATATAACTTCCTGGATTCCAAACAATCTGGTTTCAGAAGTGGACACTAAATGGAAACAGCACTCCTTTCAGTAACAGAAGCTCTTAAAGATGCCAAAGCAGCAGGACAATTGTCAGTTCTCATTCTACTTGACCTATCAGCAGCGTTTGATACAGTCAACCATAGAATCCTTCTGAATAAACTCAGAAGCATGGACATCGGTGACAAATTGCACTCCTGGTTTGAATCCTACCTTGGACGATCATTCAATGTGTCATGGCTTGGCAAAACCTCAGCAAAACACTACCTTACCACAGGAGTACCCCAAGGCTCTGTGTTGGGGCCCTTTCTCGTTGCTTTGTACGCAACAACACTGGGTCCAGTCATCCACTTGCATGGTTTCTCATACCACTGCTATGCAGATAACACCCAGCTTTATCTGTCTTTTACTCCTGGCGATTCTACAGTGACAACACAGATCTCTGACTGTCTCTTAGACATATCTGCATGGATGAAAGACAACCACCTTCAACTGAACCTCTCAAAAACTGAACTACTGGGGGCGCGGTGGCTCAGTGGCTACAGCGTCAGACCATTACCCCAGGTACCCGGGTTCGATTCCGACCCGAGGTAATTTCCCGATCCCACCCCATCCCTCTCTCTCCCACCTGTCATCTCTACACTGGCCTATCTAATAAAAAGCCCAAAAAATATTTAAAAAAAAAAAAAAAATGAACTACTGATCATCCCAGCCAAGCAAACCCTGCACCACATCATCAGCATTAAGATAGACTCCCTATCTGTTGCTCCTACCTAGACTGCAAGATGACCAGCTGACCTACATGGATCATGTTGCCTAATAGCAAATGGCACTCCCAGTAGGCACTTACTAGTATTGTGTTGCAGCCTGATTGTTATCCCTCTTCTGTAAGTCACTTTGAATAAAAGTGTCTGTTAAATGCATAAATATAAATGTAAAAGTAGCCTGTCACTTTCAATGTAACCTGCTTGATGTTTATCATTCCCCTTCTTCTCCAGCCAGAACAGACGCTATCCTCACAAACCCAGTTTGATTGTTTTAAATCCATTGATTTTCTTTCCTTTTTGAATAACAGCCATGAGTTATCTCATTCTTGGTTACTAGGTCTACATGTATGTATTTAAAATGACACTTATGATGTCACTTTACCTGAGCAGATGACTGCTGCGTCCTGATGATGACCACACTTTTCTACACCCCATTTGTGTGGCCTGCAGTCCTTCACATTAGCCTCAGAGCCCACACAGTCCACATCGCTCATCCAAATCCTTCCTTGTCCCTGGCCAAAGTGAGCACCTTTGAGTGCTTCTATAGCCTCTCCACAGCCCAGCTCTCTACACACCACCACAGCATCACGCAGGTCCCAGTCGTTATCACACACTGTGCCCCACTCTCCTCTGTGGAGAACTTCAACTCTTCCAGAGCAGCGACCGCTTCCATTCACCAACCTAAAAGCATCTAGAGACCAAATGAAATGTCATTTTAGTACTTAAATATGGCATTATTTAAGTTATGATTACTGTGGTGTTATTATTTGTACCTCCACGGGTCAAATACCCACATCATTGTAGCAGTACTTTAGCCTGCATGGCCATCCCCTTGGTTTACGCTTCTCTTTGTACAAGGGTCTGGCAAGCAGCTATTGATCGAACAATTGAAAGGTGGAGGCATGAAATAGCCAAGTAGTTTGAAACGATTGAAACTGATTTCACCCAAACGCTAATGTTTGGCCGTGACATAGCCTATGTTATGCACCAGCTTGGTAGGGTAAGTTAGCAACGATACAACTGCAGACTCCTGCCTTCTGTTCGCTAATTGGCTCAGACGTCAAAGTGCAAACAAGGTCAATGGATGAAAATCGAACGGAAATACATAGGAAGGCAAGGCCAAGTAGCAGTACTTTACTGTAACATGGTAGGTTGTAGTATGATTACTGGGGTGTTATTTGTACCTCCACAGGTCAGTCCCACATCATTGCTGTGGGAGCAGCTGGGGTCTCCAACATGAGATACAGGACAGGACTGAATGTGAATCTCGTTTCCTCCACACTGGATCTCCTCTGACCACACCTGGCCCTCTCCCTCTCCAAATGCGGCTGCTCCCAGCACCTCTACAGGAGGCCCACAGTCCAGCTCTCGACACACAACCTCTGCATCCTGCCAGTCAAAGGCAGTAACAGAAACTGTGGCCCATGTGTTGTTATGAAGCAGCTCGACTCTTCCAGAACAGGAACGGGGTCCATTAGACAGCCTGGGTACGAGAGCTTAAAGAAAACCAATACTGCACGTCATCACAGATTTCAACAGGGGTTAGCTCGGGAGCTATCAGTAGCTCGCCACCTGCTTAAAGGAATAGTTCACCTCTTTATGAAAATTGGTTATTCACCCCCTAACCTGGAGTTACATATGTGGGCAAAGCATTTTTGGTCTCATACGTTGTCCGAGTCTGGCAACCCCAATTTTACCTTTAGCTTAGCATAGGCACTGGAAAGTAAAGTTGCCAAAGAGTTGCTATCTGGCAACATTGCACTCCAGTGCTTATGCTAAGCTAAAGCTAAAAAAAATGCGGAACATTTGGGATGCCATACTAGGAAAATGCAAGCACTGACACCAAAATTCTTTTACCCACATATGTAACTCCAGGTAAGGAGGTGAATAACCAATTTTCATAAAGAGGTGAACTATTCCTTTAAGAGTAGCTCGCCAAAGGGTTAAAGGAAATGTTAATTGACTGTACAATAATGTTAGGGTAAAATGAAATTTAAACATCCTCCATCCAATAGGCGTCACCAAATTTGGCTATAACTATGGAAAAAAAGCACCTTAAGATGAGTGTTTGCACTGCATTCTAAAGGGCAATTCAGACTGAAGATCCGAGACGAGACGAAACGGTTTTAGAACGGAGTTGCGGCGGTGTGAATGAATCGTCGCAGGTTGTTGCAGGCAGTTGCAAGCAGTCGCAAAAGATTTAACATGTCAAATCGCAGTTTCAGAGTTTTAGAACGTCCAGGTTTATAGAACGTCGCAGCCCGTCTCGTTGCGGATCTTTGGTCTGGAGCTACCTTAAGATCATGGTAGAGGATGCTACTGTTACGTTAGCACTTTATAATAACCGTCGTCAATAAATGGTTTTTAAATAGCTTATTAACATTAGTAAAAAGTTAATTGGAAAGTTTGTGGTTTCAACCAGTCAGATAATTTACTTCCATTTTGTCATTCAGCCATAACAAACTGTAAACTAACTGTTAACTTACTATCTAAATTACTATGCTGTACAATTTCTGTTAATTACTGCTACCTAACTATTAACTGTTATCTATTAACAGTTAAATAATTACTTACTGATGTTAATAAGCTATTTGATAACCATTTATAGAGGACGGTTATTATAAAGTGCTACCACAAAAACTTCCATTGACTGAATGTCAACTGCTTGTTTGCATTGTGTCTGTTCTTCCAAATTCTTTCGTTCTACTTGCTATGTAGTGAAGTCAGCAGGCTTCTATGCTTTAACCACAAATTGGAAGAGTTGCTGAAGACATCATTCATAGTGTTTACCCGCCTGGTTGTCAAACCTACCAACTAAATATGGTAAATCATCTGTGGGTAACAATTTCAAAGATGTCTTATTTCAAAACACTGCTATGTGCTGCTCACCTGAACAAACAACTCCAGCATCCTCGCTATGTCCACAGTAACTCTCACCCCAGCCCTCATGGCCACAGCTCTTCAGTCTGGACTCTGATCCCTTACAGTTCACATCATCCATCCAGATCCTCCCTGATCCCTCTCCAAAGTGAGCTAGTTCCAGAGCTTCTACAGCATCACCACAGCCCAGCTCTCTACACACCACTGCAGCATCACTCATATCCCAGTCATCATCACACACTGTGCCCCACTCTCCTTCATGATAAACCTCCACTCTCCCAGAGCATCGACTACCACCATTCACCAGCCTCACAGTACCTGAGGAAAGAGATAAAGATATCACAATGTGCTCACTTAAGTTGAGATATAACTGCATAAGGAGAGACTCTTGGACTCTTAGATAACCTTCACAAACTAATCCAACATCATGCTTGTGAGAGCAGTTATATGACTGTGTAGGGGATGTTGGGCAGAGTTGCATCCGAGTCTCGTTTCCTCCACACTGGATGTCCTCTGACCACACCTGGCCCTCTCCCTCTCCAAATGTAGCTGCTCCCAGCACCTTTACAGGAGCCCCACAGTCCAGCTCTCTGCACACAACTTCTGCATCCTGCCAGTCAAACGCAGCATCACACACTGTGTGTCTGGTCTCCTTATGAAGCAGCTCCACTCTCCCAGAGCAGTGAGAAGGACCCAACAGTTTGACTCCTGAAATGTAATATATTAATCATACAGATTTGAATGTTATGTCAGTTCATACAGAGGAAATGCATTGCATAGACTTTTAGATACACATGTAACCAAGCTTGGTAATAGACCAGCCCCTTGTTATACAAGTACAATTTCTTGGCTGGGCATTTGGGTATTTAGAAAGATTACTTACTGGAGGTGTTTAAATAAGATGCCTGTGTTGTTTGCCTTGCACTTGACAATGAGCTTTTACTGAAACTTTATTTCCATGACGAACCACCTCATGTCTTAACGTGTTCTAGCTTGTAATTCATCTCTCCATCTACTAACTTTTAGCTGTATGTCTTGTATCTCTTACTTATAGCTGTATCTCCATCTCTCTCTCTCTCCCTACGCAAGTGGAGAACTACCAACCTGTCTCTCTTTTACCTTTCCTATCAAAAACCATCAAAAGAACGATCTTCAAAAAAAGTCACGGAATTTCTCACTCAGCATATAACTTCCTGGATTCCAAACAATCTGGTTTCAGAAGTGGACACTAAATGGAAACAGCACTCCTTTCAGTAACAGAAGCTCTTAAAGATGCCAAAGCAGCAGGACAATTGTCAGTTCTCATTCTACTTGACCTATCAGCAGCGTTTGATACAGTCAACCATAGAATCCTTCTGAATAAACTCAGAAGCATGGGCGTCGGCGACAAATTGCACTCCTGGTTTGAATCCTACCTTGGACGATCATTCAATGTGTCATGGCTTGGCAAAACCTCAGCAAAACACTACCTTACCACAGGAGTACCCCAAGGCTCTGTGTTGGGGCCCTTTCTCGTTGCTTTGTACGCAACAACACTGGGTCCAGTCATCCACTTACATGGTTTCTCCTACCACTGCTATGCAGATAACACCCAGCTTTATCTGTCTTTTACTCCTGGCGATTCTACAGTGACAACACAGATCTCTGACTGTCTCTTAGACATATCTGCATGGATGAAAGACAACCACCTTCAACTGAACCTCTCAAAAACTGAACTACTGGGGGCGCGGTGGCTCAGTGGCTACAGCGTCAGACCATTACCCCAGGTACCCGGGTTCGATTCCGACCCGAGGTAATTTCCCGATCCCACCCCATCCCTCTCTCTCCTACCTGTCATCTCTACACTGGCCTATCTAATAAAAAGCCCCAAATATATATATATATATATATATATATATATATAAAAAAAAAAAAATGAACTACTGATCATCCCAGCCAAGCAAACCCTGCACCACATCATCAGCATTAAGATAGACTCCCTATCTGTTGCTCCTACCTAGACTGCAAGATGACCAGCTGACCTACATGGATCATGTTGCCTAATAGCAAATGGCACTCCCAGTAGGCACTTACTAGTATTGTGTTGCAGCCTGATTGTTATCCCTCTTCTGTAAGTCACTTTGAATAAAAGTGTCTGTTAAATGCATAAATATAAATGTAAAAGTAGCCTGTCACTTTCAATGTAACCTGCTTGATGTTTATCATTCCCCTTCTTCTCCAGCCAGAACAGACGCTATCCTCACAAACCCAGTTTGATTGTTTTAAATCCATTGATTTTCTTTCCTTTTTGAATAACAGCCATGAGTTATCTCATTCTTGGTTACTAGGTCTACATGTATGTATTTAAAATGACACTTATGATGTCACTTTACCTGAGCAGATGACTGCTGCGTCCTGATGATGACCACACTTTTCTACACCCCATTTGTGTGATATGCAGTCCTTCATATTAGCCTCAGAGCCCACACAGTCCACATCGCTCATCCAAATCCTTCCTTGTCCCTGGCCAAAGTGAGCACCTTTGAGTGCTTCTGTAGCCTCTCCACAGCCCAGCTCTCTACACACCACCACAGCATCACGCAGGTCCCAGTCGTTATCACACACTGTGCCCCACTCTCCTCTGTGGAGAACTTCAACTCTTCCAGAGCAGCGACCGCTTCCATTCACCAACCTAAAAGCATCTAGAGACCAAATGAAATGTCATTTTAGTACTTAAATATGGCATTATTTAAGTTATGATTACTATGGTGTTATTATTTGTACCTCCACGGGTCAAATACCCACATCATTGTAGCAGTACTTTAGCCTGCATGGCCATCCCCTTGGTTTACGCTTCTCTTTGTACAAGTGTAACAGGTAGACCTGTCAAGTCTGGAAGCGAGTGTTGTCCCTTACCAGCTCCTATACCGTCATGACGTCACTGGCTTAGATAGCCATGAGTGGCTAACCATTTAGTGGCGGCTAGGCGTTTGTTTTATAAAAACAGTCAGTGTTGGGTTGGCTCGTTGGAGGTAATATTTGTTGCTGTTCTGCCCGGTGTTCGGCTGGTACAGACCGTATGATCTGTGACGCCCGGATCGGTTCTGATGTATATTTGTAGAGGCTCGAGGTATGTGTGTGTATTGTAAACATTGTGTGTAATCGATGTGCTTCATCCAAAATACTCGGGGTGATGTTCTGATTTGTTAATCGCCAGGTACCTGATCCCCTGGTGCCCTGACGGTTTCTGTTTGTAAACTGCACTTTCTGTCTACTTGTACGAGGTATGTAACCGATCCTGTATCTATAAACCCACTGTAAACCGTGATGCGTGTAATGGACTATGGCTAATTACTTTATTGTGTGCCCAATTCCTCAGAGGTGCCATCGAGGGTTCTGGGCACTGTATGTTTGCACCGGGGCAGATTGCCCATCGCTGTTTTGTCCCTACTGAATTTAGTTTGCCTTTCTGTTTATTTGTGTCTTGCTTTCTTTTATTCGACCACCAGTCCCGTACCTCGCAGGGCAGATCCCAGTAGGACTCGTTTTAACTTGCATTGCAGTGAATTGACTCACCTGTGTTTAGTGGTAGCTATACTGATTGAATCACTTGCTTAGTGTGGTATGCCTATGAGGATGTGTCAGTGTGTGTGCAGTACCATAGGCCATTGTTTCATAGCACGAGTGGTGTGAACCAACACATTAGTTTCCACTGGTAACTTGCCCTGCCAGTCCGGTTCTGCCAACTTCTATCATTGAATGTTTGTATAAATAAAGAAAATATTTTTATTTGTTTAGTCCACGCCTCTGTCCCAGTCTGTCCGAACCTGTGTGCCTTACTTTTGAAGTCAAGGTTTATTCTGGGGTGAAAACCCCCAGTGGCGTAGTCGTGCAATTACATATATAAAATCTAAAATAGTTATTTTGGTTAATTACCTGAGGTCCATCTTGCTACACAAGGGTCTGGCAAGCAGCTATTGTCAAACAATTGAAAGCTGGAGGCATGAAATAGCCAAGTAGTTTGAAACGATTGAAACTGATTTCACCCAAACGCTAATGTTTGGCCATGACATATAGCCTATGTTATGCGCCAGCTTGGTAGGGTAAGTTAGCAACGATACAACTGCAGACTCCTGCCTTCTGTTCGCTAATTGGCTCGGACGTCAATGTGCAAACAAGGTCAATGGATGAAAATCGAACAGAAATACATAGGAAGGCAAGGCCAAGTAGCAGTACTTTACTGTAACATGGTAGGTTGTAGTATGATTACTGGGGTGTTATTTGTACCTCCACAGGTCAGTCCCACATCATTGCTGTGGGAGCAGCTGGGGTCTCCAACATGAGATACAGGACAGGACTGAATGTGAATCTCGTTTCCTCCACACTGGATCTCCTTTGACCACACCTGGCCCTCTCCCTCTCCAAATGCGGCTGCTCCCAGCACCTCTACAGGAGGCCCACAGTCCAGCTCTCGACACACAACCTCTGCATCCTGCCAGTCAAAGGCAGTAACAGAAACTGTGGCCCATGTGTTGTTATGAAGCAGCTCGACTCTTCCAGAACAGGAACGGGGTCCATTAGACAGCCTGGGTACTAGAGCTTAAAGAAAACCAATACTGCACGTCATCACAGATTTCAACAGGGGTTAGCTCGCGAGCTATCAGTAGCTCGCCACCTGCTTAAAGGAATAGTTCACCTCTTTATGAAAATTGGTTATTCACCCCCTAACCTGGAGTTACATATGTGGGCAAGAGCATTTTGGTCTCGTACGTTGTCCGAGTCTGGCAACCCCAATTTTACCTTTAGCTTAGCATAGGCACTGGAAAGTAAAGTTGCCAAAGAGTTGCTATCTGGCAACATTGCACTCCAGTGCTTATGCTAAGCTAAAGCTAAAAAATGCGGAACATTTGGGATGCCATACTAGGAAAATGCAAGCACTGACACCAAAATTCTTTTACCCACATATGTAACTCCAGGTAAGGAGGTGAATAACCAATTTTCATAAAGAGGTGAACTATTCCTTTAAGAGTAGCTCGCCAAAGGGTTAAAGGAAATGTTAATTGACTGTACAATAATGTTAGGGTAAAATGAAATTTAAACATCCTCCATCCAATAGGCGTCACCAAATTTGGCTATAACTATGGGAAAAAAGCACCTTAAGATGAGTGTTTGCACTGCATTCTAAAGGGCAATTCAGACTGAAGAGCCGAGACGAGACGAAACGGTTTTAGAACGGAGTTGCGGCGGTGTGAATGAATCGTCGCAGGTTGTTGCAGGCAGTTGCAAGCAGTCGCAAAAGATTTAACATGTCAAATCGCAGTTTCAGAGTTTTAGATCGTCCAGGTTTATAGAACGTCGCAGCCCGTCTCGTTGCGGATCTTTGGTCTGGAGCTACCTTAAGATCATGGTAGAGAATGCTACTGTTACGTTAGCACTTTGTAATAACCATCTTCTATAAATGTGACTCTGCACAGCGAAATCAGTCGCTTCGCAGAAGCTTCGTTTCTGAGAAAATTCTAAAAATGGAATGCTTGCACCAAAAAAGTCGAATTTCACATTTCAGCATAATTTGACAGAATAAAGTCTACCCTTTCAGATTGTTGTTAACTTATGCCGAAATTCATACCTTAAATGGGTTAAAAATTTGTTTATTGAGAAAGTGTATCCATTTAGCATTGTACTAACTTAGCTGTCATAGATTTCTAGTGCTAATTGGTTTGTACAGTAAACTACAGCAGGGCATGTGAACATTCGTTATAGATTATAAGAAAAAATAATTATCTGAATGTAAAGGGCTTTTTCATTTTCATAAACTAGGCTATAAGTAACTTGCAGATTGAGTTGGGGTCCATAAAATTCCTCTAGATGGAGCTAACGTCGGGTGGAGAATCTGACTGAGTTGGAAGCTGGCTAGTCAGACTGGTTCTAAAGTCGGCGCAGCTAGTTGGCAGAACTGAAAGTTTAATAAGCTGTTAAGCGTTCGGTAGTGCTATAAACGGCACAAGCCAAGTATTAACTGTCTGCTGATTTTTCTGCTTCAAGGATATCACTCAGATGAGGGACATGACAACCACAAATCCCATACTAACAGCTGCATCCACATTGCATCGTTGCGTAGCCTAGCCTACTTCATAGCAAAATACCAAACCATCCACTGGCTCTTACCTTTACGGTGAACTTCAAGTTATATCCATGTTATATCCATATTTCGTGTAAAGTCCACAAATAGGGGTATTCCTGTCTTGGTTGCATGTTAGATAAGTAGGCTTGATATCATTTAACTGGTTTGGTTGGACTAGTAGCAGAATTAATTCAGCTGAGTTCACTGATAGCCTTATGTTCAAAATAGCTAGCCTAATAACTCCCTTGCAACAAGCTAATAAACTTCAGCGTTGTTTTTCTCCGCTTTTCAATTTCTCTGACTTGCAACATTGTAACACTTCGAACGCTCCTATCTATGTCATTTGTTGGCCAATAGTATCGATAGTGGTATCATTTGAAAGGTTATTTTCTTGCCTTTCGCGTGAATGCAATAACTTAATTTTGAAAAAAAATGCCAATGCGACTGATTTCGCTGTGCAAGGTCACAAATGGTTTTTAAATAGCTTATTAACATTAGTAAAAAGTTAATTGGAAAGTTTGTGGTTTCAACCAGTCAGATAATTTACTTCCATTTTGTCATTCAGCCATAACAAACTGTAAACTAACTGTTAACTTACTATCTAAATTACTATGCTGTAAAATTTCTGTTAATTACTGCTACCTAACTATTAACTGTTATCTATTAACAGTTAAATAATTACTTACTGATGTTAATAAGCTATTTGATAACCATTTATAGAGGACGGTTATTATAAAGTGCTACCACAAAAACTTCCATTGACTGAATGTCAACTGCTTGTTTGCATTGTGTCTGTTCTTCCAAATTCTTTCGTTCTACTTGCTATCTAGTGAAGTCAGCAGGCTTCTATGCTTTAACCACAAATTGGAAGAGTTGCTGAAAACATCATTCATAGTGTTTACCCGCCTGGTTGTCAAACCTACCAACTAAATATGGTAAATCAGCTGTGGGCAACAATTTCAAAGATGTCTTATTTCAAAACACTGCTATATGCTGCTCACCTGAACAAACAACTCCAGCATCCTCGCTATGTCCACAGTAACTCTCACCCCAGCCCTCATGGCCACAGCTCTTCAGTATGGACTCTGATCCCTTACAGTTCACCTCATCCATCCAGATCCTCCCTGATCCCTCTCCAAAGTGAGCTAGTTCCAGAGCTTCTACAGCATCACCACAGCCCAGCTCTCTACACACCACTGCAGCATCACTCATATCCCAGTTATCATCACACACTGTGCCCCACTCTCCTTCATGATAAACCTCCACTCTCCCGGAGCAGCGACTACCACCATTCACCAGCCTCACAGTACCTGAGGAAAGAGATAAAGATATCACAATGTGCTCACTTAAGTTGAGATATAACTGCATAAGGAGAGACTCTTGGACTCTTAGATAACCTTCACAAACTAATCCAACATCATGCTTGTGAGAGCAGTTATATGACTGTGAAGGGGATGTTGGGCAGAGTTGCATCTGAGTCTCGTTTCCTCCACACTGGATGTCCTCTGACCACACCTGGCCCTCTCCCTCTCCAAATGTAGCTGCTCCCAGCACCTTTACAGGAGCCCCACAGTCCAGCTCTCTGCACACAACTTCTGCATCCTGCCAGTCAAACGCAGCATCACACACTGTGTGTCTGGTCTCCTTATGAAGCAGCTCCACTCTCCCAGAGCAGTGAGCAGGACCCAACAGTTTGACTCCTGAAATGTAATATATTAATCATACAGATTTGAATGTTATGTCAGTTCATACAGAGGAAATGCATTGCATAGACTTTTAGATACACATGTAACCAAGCTTGGTAATAGACCAGCCCCTTGTTATACAAGTACAATTTCTTGGCTGGGCATTTGGGTATTTAGAAAGATTACTTACTGGAGGTGTTTAAATAAGATGCCTGTGTTGTTTGCCTTGCACTTGACAATGAGCTTTTACTGAAACTTTATTTCCATGACCAACCACCTCATGTCTTAACGTGTTCTAGCTTGTAATTCATCTCTCCATCTACTAACTTTTAGCTGTATGTCTTGTATCTCTTACTTATAGCTGTATCTCCATCTCTCTCTCTCTCCTACGCAAGTGGAGAACTACCAACCTGTCTCTCTTTTTCCTTTCCTATCAAAAACCATCAAAAGAACGATCTTCAAAAAAGTCACGGAATTTCTCACTCAGCATATAACTTCCTGCATTCCAAACAATCTGGTTTCAGAAGTGGACACTAAATGGAAACAGCACTCCTTTCAGTAACAGAAGCTCTTAAAGATGCCAAAGCAGCAGGACAATTGTCAGTTCTCATTCTACTTGACCTATCAGCAGCGTTTGATACAGTCAACCATAGAATCCTTCTGAATAAACTCAGAAGCATGGGCGTCGGCGACAAATTGCACTCCTGGTTTGAATCCTACCTTGGACGATCATTCAATGTGTCATGGCTTGGCAAAACCTCAGCAAAACACTACCTTACCACAGGAGTACCCCAAGGCTCTGTGTTGGGGCCCTTTCTCGTTGCTTTGTACGCAACAACACTGGGTCCAGTCATCCACTTGCATGGTTTCTCCTACCACTGCTATGCAGATAACACCCAGCTTTATCTGTCTTTTACTCCTGGCGATTCTACAGTGACAACACAGATCTCTGACTGTCTCTTAGACATATCTGCATGGATGAAAGACAACCACCTTCAACTGAACCTCTCAAAAACTGAACTACTGGGGGCGCGGTGGCTCAGTGGCTACAGCGTCAGACCATTACTCCCAGGTACCCGGGTTCGATTCCGACCCGAGGTAATTTCCCGATCCCACCCCATCCCTCTCTCCCACCTGTCATCTCTACACTGGCCTATCTAATAAAAAGCCCCAAAAATATATATATATATATATATATATATATATAAAAAAAAAAAATGAACTACTGATCATCCCAGCCAAGCAAACCCTGCACCACATCATCAGCATTAAGATAGACTCCCTATCTGTTGCTCCTACCTAGACTGCAAGATGACCAGCTGACCTACATGGATCATGTTGCCTAATAGCAAATGGCACTCCCAGTAGGCACTTACTAGTATTGTGTTGCAGCCTGATTGTTATCCCTCTTCTGTAAGTCACTTTGAATAAAAGTGTCTGTTAAATGCATAAATATAAATGTAAAAGTAGCCTGTCACTTTCAATGTAACCTGCTTGATGTTTATCATTCCCCTTCTTCTCCAGCCAGAACAGACGCTATCCTCACAAACCCAGTTTGATTGTTTTAAATCCATTGATTTTCTTTCCTTTTTGAATAACAGCCATGAGTTATCTCATTCTTGGTTACTAGGTCTACATGTATGTATTTAAAATGACACTTATGATGTCACTTTACCTGAGCAGATGACTGCTGCGTCCTGATGATGACCACACTTTTCTACACCCCATTTGTGTGATATGCAGTCCTTCATATTAGCCTCAGAGCCCACACAGTCCACATCGCTCATCCAAATCCTTCCTTGTCCCTGGCCAAAGTGAGCACCTTTGAGTGCTTCTGTAGCCTCTCCACAGCCCAGCTCTCTACACACCACCACAGCATCACGCAGGTCCCAGTCGTTATCACACACTGTGCCCCACTCTCCTCTGTGGAGAACTTCAACTCTTCCAGAGCAGCGACCGCTTCCATTCACCAACCTAAAAGCATCTAGAGACCAAATGAAATGTCATTTTAGTACTTAAATATGGCATTATTTAAGTTATGATTACTATGGTGTTATTATTTGTACCTCCACGGGTCAAATACCCACATCATTGTAGCAGTACTTTAGCCTGCATGGCCATCCCCTTGGTTTACGCTTCTCTTTGTACAAGGGTCTGGCAAGCAGCTATTGTCAAACAATTGAAAGCTGGAGGCATGAAATAGCCAAGTAGTTTGAAACAATTGAAACTGATTTCACCCAAACGCTAATGTTTGGCCGTGACATAGCCTGTTATGCGCCAGCTTGGTAGGGTAAGTTAGCAACGATACAACTGCAGACTCCTGCCTTCTGTTCGCTAATTGGCTCGGACGTCAATGTGCAAACAAGGTCAATGGATGAAAATCGAACAGAAATACATAGGAAGGCAAGGCCAAGTAGCAGTACTTTACTGTAACATGGTAGGTTGTAGTATGATTACTGGGGTGTTATTTGTACCTCCACAGGTCAGTCCCACATCATTGCTGTGGGAGCAGCTGGGGTCTCCAACATGAGATACAGGACAGGACTGAATGTGAATCTCGTTTCCTCCACACTGGATCTCCTTTGACCACACCTGGCCCTCTCCCTCTCCAAATGCGGCTGCTCCCAGCACCTCTACAGGAGGCCCACAGTCCAGCTCTCGACACACAACCTCTGCATCCTGCCAGTCAAAGGCAGTAACAGAAACTGTGGCCCATGTGTTGTTATGAAGCAGCTCGACTCTTCCAGAACAGGAACGGGGTCCATTAGACAGCCTGGGTACTAGAGCTTAAAGAAAACCAATACTGCACGTCATCACAGATTTCAACAGGGGTTAGCTCGCGAGCTATCAGTAGCTCGCCACCTGCTTAAAGGAATAGTTCACCTCTTTATGAAAATTGGTTATTCACCCCCTAACCTGGAGTTACATATGTGGGCAAGAGCATTTTGGTCTCGTACGTTGTCCGAGTCTGGCAACCCCAATTTTACCTTTAGCTTAGCATAGGCACTGGAAAGTAAAGTTGCCAAAGAGTTGCTATCTGGCAACATTGCACTCCAGTGCTTATGCTAAGCTAAAGCTAAAAAAATGCGGAACATTTGGGATGCCATACTAGGAAAATGCAAGCACTGACACCAAAATTCTTTTACCTACATATGTAACTCCAGGTAAGGAGGTGAATAACCAATTTTCATAAAAGGAAGAGGTGAACTATTCCTTTAAGAGTAGCTCACCAAAGGGTTAAAGGAAATGTTAATTGACTGTACAATAATGTTAGGGTAAAATTAAATTTAAACATCCTCCATCCAATAGGCGTCACCAAATTTGGCTATAACTATGGAAAAAAAAGCACCTTAAGATGAGTGTTTGCACTGCATTCTAAAGGGCAATTCAGACTGAAGAGCCGAGACGAGACGAAATGGTTTTAGAACGGAGTTGCGGCGGTGTGAATGAATCGTCGCAGGTTGTTGCAGGCAGTTGCAAGCAGTCGCAAAAGATTTAACATGTCAAATCGCAGTTTCAGAGTTTTAGAACGTCCAGGTTTATAGAACGTCGCAGCCCGTCTCGTTGCGGATCTTTGGTCTGGAGCTACCTTAAGATCATGGTAGAGGATGCTACTGTTACGTTAGCACTTTATAATAACCGTCGTCAATAAATGGTTTTTAAATAGCTTATTAACATTAGTAAAAAGTTAATTGGAAAGTTTGTGGTTTCAACCAGTCAGATAATTTACTTCCATTTTGTCATTCAGCCATAACAAACTGTAAACTAACTGTTAACTTACTATCTAAATTACTATGCTGTAAAATTTCTGTTAATTACTGCTACCTAACTATTAACTGTTATCTATTAACAGTTAAATAATTACTTACTGATGTTAATAAGCTATTTGATAACCATTTATAGAGGACGGTTATTATAAAGTGCTACCACAAAAACTTCCATTGACTGAATGTCAACTGCTTGTTTGCATTGTGTCTGTTCTTCCAAATTCTTTCGTTCTACTTGCTATCTAGTGAAGTCAGCAGGCTTCTATGCTTTAACCACAAATTGGAAGAGTTGCTGAAAACATCATTCATAGTGTTTACCCGCCTGGTTGTCAAACCTACCAACTAAATATGGTAAATCATCTGTGGGCAACAATTTCAAAGATGTCTTATTTCAAAACACTGCTATATGCTGCTCACCTGAACAAACAACTCCAGCATCCTCGCTATGTCCACAGTAACTCTCACCCCAGCCCTCATGGCCACAGCTCTTCAGTATGGACTCTGATCCCTTACAGTTCACCTCATCCATCCAGATCCTCCCTGATCCCTCTCCAAAGTGAGCTAGTTCCAGAGCTTCTACAGCATCACCACAGCCCAGCTCTCTACACACCACTGCAGCATCACTCATATCCCAGTTATCATCACACACTGTGCCCCACTCTCCTTCATGATAAACCTCCACTCTCCCGGAGCAGCGACTGCCTCCATTCACCAACCTAACAGCACCTGAAGAAACAAAGATAAGAATCACACTTTACAGGTCCACACACATGCATGTTTTGTGTTTTTGCCAATCTTAAACGCCCAACATATCAAAACCTTAGATGCAGAATAAAATCCCAATTTCTGCAATACAGTGTATTAACTAAAATACAATATGCAGCTAATACAGTACTGTAATAAATAAACAATTAAACAATTGACACAGCTGACGACATCCGGTGGAAAATTGATGACAACATGTGACCGAACCACGTCCCCAAAGATTAAATGGGAATTGTTTTGATTCCACCCCCTTTCATCTAACCTTTTTGTTCATTTTTGTGTGTACGTTCATGTTATTGTATGCCTCATGGATATCTTCCCTGTAAAAATGTTGTGTAAAAATGTTTTCTTGCATGTTTTGCCTGCCAATACCTGAAAAGCTGATAGCTGAAAGTCTGTTCACTTTGTCTGCATGCACAGTTGAGTGCCTTGTGAAGTGAAAAAATTTGCTCTTTGCTGACAGACTTTTCCCCCCACTTTTCATCAGATTCTCAGGGTTTTGGTGAAGTTGTTTTTTGTATTTTGAAATGAGGAGTTAGTATTTATGCCTTTGTAAATAAAATTAACCTTTTGGCTAATTGTGTTTTGAGGTTGTGCCACTGTTAAGAGTTTAGAAAAAGTAGGCCTATCTGAAGTATGGGTAAGCATGTGTTTGCGATTAAGTGTAACTACTGTAAAAAAAAAAAAAATAATAATAATAATGTAAATGTAAGCTGGGAACATTCTTTTGCTATTCGTCCACTGTCATCACATCATGTTCATCTACTACAGGTCACTAATTAAATAAATTAGAGAATGGCCGTCAATTAGGTCAGGTGTTCCTAGGGGCCGCTACATAAATATTCAGTTAGTGTGATATGTGAAACTATGCTCCAGCAGTGAATCAGAGGAAAGTTTATTACCAATGGCAGAAAAACAAGACATTTTGCTCAAGGTTTTTTGAACATGTCGCTAAGGTTTCCTTGGTCCGCTTTCAGATGCACTAGGCCTAAAGTTATAGTAATAGAGTAATAACTTATGAGTATGATATATGTAACTATGAAATCTATAAATACTGTATGTTGCTAAAAATGTTCATGTGATTTTCCAGAATAAATTGGAACTTACTGTCTTGGTTTGTCAGGGCCACAGAGGCCAGGAGGAAGAGCCACAGGCAGCCCTCCATCTTCATCTCCCCCAGCAGAAGCTCTGAGTTTGGGGCTCGGCAGGCAGCAGCACAGCTCTCACCTCTGCTCTCAGACACACTCACTGACAGATTAGCCCTGTTCTCCCCACCTAGACCCTCTGTGCTCCCTAAGCCACCAATTGCACTCAATGTTAGCCTACATACTAGAAGAGAGAGAAATATGTTGCTGTGGAGATTTCGGTCCAGTTGTAGCCCATTGGGTGCCCAAGACAAGACTGAACTTTGCACACCAGAGCAAATACCAGAGCTCAATGCAGTATATGCAGTGTTAGGCAATAAGTACATAGAAACAGACTGTTTGCAGTGTTACATGGTTGACTAAAAGCACAAGGCATCAAAAAGACATTTATATATTTTATATGTATATTTACTATGTGATATATTTATACATATGTAAATATACATATACATATTTTATATACTGTATATATTTACATATGTGATATAAAATGGCAAAGCCTGACAAATATCTAGCTATCTAGCAGAGATAGGCCTATTTGCCAAGTACTACAGGGGAGAGGTTATTGGTCCAAAATGTAGAACTCCCCTGCAATGTTGCATATCTATAGGTAAGGAAGGGTTTTCTGGTACCTTAGAGAAGGGTATGCCCAGTTACAGGGCAGCATTTGCCTTTACTGTTAACCACAGTAAGATATCTGCTATATTGTAAAGGCGTTGCAGTTGGTAAAGGCATATAGATAGGCTAATGAATAATCTATTGATGTACATTTCACAATCTGATGATAATATCAAATGCTGTCTACCTGCCTGTGACACCCGATCCCACCTGCTCTTTGAGCAATCTATTGGACTGCCTAAAAGACATCAAAACTTGGATGGCTTGCAATTTCCTCCAACTCAATGACAATAAAACTCTCAAATTCCCTTGGTCCCCTCTCCAGCAATGTCCATAGCGTGGTAAGAAATCTTGGTGTTCTCCTAGATAGCTCCCTGAACTTTAACAAGCAGGTTAGCAGTGTGGTTAAGGGTGGGTTTTATCAGCTAAAGAATATAGCCAAACTCAAATCATCCATTTCTACACAGGACCTTGAAACCATCATTCACGCCTTTATCACATCCCGTCTTGACTACTGCAACTCCCTATATTCAGTTTTAACTCAGACAAATCTAAATAGGCTTCAGCTTGTACAGAATGCTGCCGCCAGGCTTTTAACAGGTACTAGGAAATCTGAGCACATCTCCCCACTCCTAGCCCGTCTGCACTGGTTACCTGTCAAATTTAGAGTTGACTTCAAAATTTTACTTTTTGTTTTTAAAGCTCTAAATGGCCTTGCTCCATCTTACATTACAGATCTTTTAACCCCTCGCTCTGCCCCAAGGTCACTCAGGTCCTCCTCACAAATGCTACTTTCAGTCCCCCCTACTCACCGCCAGTGTTGGGTAAGTTACTTTAGAAATGTAATGCGTTACAGTTACAAGTTACCCCTTCGAAAATGTAATTGTAGTGTAATTATTTTGATTACTTTAAGAAAGTAATGTAACTAATTACATTTGATTACTTTTGGATTACATTTCAACATTTTTGAAGAAAAAAAATTCATTTGTGCAGTTTTTCAATCCTGGCAATGTTAAGCTAACGGTCAAATATTTTTCAACACTGACACTGCCAAAATCCTTTCTAACTCCCACAGCAGTGTCAGATTTCATGGCGAGCAAATAGTTAAAATACTTGGTGAACATCACAGACTAAGCAGGTGTTTGTTTGTCTGAGATTGCTCATACAGTATGTGTTTACCTGATCAATAGAGTTCATTTTCATATCCAGCAATGGGCTACAGGCCTATGTTCTAGTTTCTGTCTGACAGTCAGGCCTCCTTTTCTAATGGAACTTAGACCACTGTAGATCCAGTTACAATTGAGTTGCCAACATGATGGTAAAAAATATTTGTTATAGAATAGTTTTAGCTGTAGTGGCATTTGCTGTAGTTGTAAATACAGGATGTTGTATGTACTGTACATGAAGCGCACTATAATACCAATATTTCTGAAGATGATATTGGGATCATGTAACTAAAATTGTAATTCTGCATATTTCTTGAAGTAACTGTAATTCAATTACACATTTTTTCAAAGTAACTGTAATTGATTACTGTTACTTTTATTTTGTAATTAAATTACGTAATTTCGTTACATGTAACTCGTTACTCCCCAACACTGCTCACCGCAGAACCAAAGGTGACCGTGCCTTCTCAGTTGTGGCCCCTAAACTCTGGAACAGCCTCCCACCACTCATCAAATCAGCCCCAAGTATTGGCAGTTTTAAATCTTTGTTAAAAACCCATTTGTACACACTTGCTTTTGGTACCATCTGATGTCTTGTCTCTCTGTTTGTTGGCTGTTTGTTGGCTATTTTTATTTTTATTTAATTTTATTTAATTTAATTTTATTCTTTGTTGTTGTAAGGGGGTGGGTGTTCATGTGCGACCGTCACAACTGTTTTTGATCTTTTATACATTCCTGTGTTCTTAAACTATCTATTTATTGGAAGCACTTACAGTATGTATACAGGAGTTCCACCTACAGTCGCCAAAATATTATAAAAATTACAACTACATTGTACATTCTCAACAATCACTGTAAATTTATTTGCAAACCAAAAAGTACGAACCAAGGATGATCATTTTCGTGCGCTACATTGTCTGACAAGCCGGGAATAAATTTCCTGGTGAACC
>JAODXP020000066.1:370533-446207 GCA_027497455.2 Sardinella longiceps | reverse complement strand
CTTTATAGCAGTCTTGTCCTGAGAGCAGGTTTACTGAAATTTCATTCAGATAAATATTTTCAGGCATGTTAAGGCTCATCAAATTTATATTGTATTGACAGGATCCAGAGGTCAGTACACTCTGACTCAGACTCCAGCGGTGAAAGCTGTATCTGTGGGGGACACGGCCATCCTGAGCTGTAAAGTCAGCAGTGCTGTGCACTACTAGTGGCGCTGATGGAGATCACGGACCTTCACTGGTACCACCAGGTAGTCTGGAGAAGCTCCTAAACTCTTGATTAAGTTATGCTACGCAACCGGGCCAATCTGGAACTCCATCAAGATTTCAAGGCAATGGATCTGGAACCGATTTCACTCTGACCATCAGTGGAGTCCAGGCTGAAGATGCAGGAGATTATTACTGTCAGAGTCACCACATACCCCAGTAGTACATGGGTGTTCACACAGTGCTACAGAGCCGTACAAAAACCTCCCTTAGTCAGAACACACATGACTGCACTGCTGCAGCTGTGAGTGTCTGCAGATGATGTGGAGTGCATCATAGTGCAGCGAGAGTGGGCAAGACACTTATCTTCAGTCCTGAATACACACATGAGTGTTGGATTTCCATCATTAGTAAACCTGTAGTCACAGTCATGACTCTGTTCATCTGTATTAGCTTCTAGCTGGAATCACTACACAGTCCAAGTAGATGCAGATGATTAGTAGCTCACAGTACCTTCAGAAAAGAGTTCACACCAAAGATCTTGGTTCACACAGTGACACACATCACTGATTCAGATTTTCAAGTCTATATTAGTGGGTAAGCGTAGGGCAGCTTTCACATTAACACATGAATACATAAAAGGGCAGTTCAAAAAATATTGATAAAAGTTTGTCATCTCTCGTCCCACTTCCACTACTGTGTGATTTAAACCCTCATTACCTGTCCCATATTGAGCATGTCAGTGTAGCAAAGCCTCCAGTCTTCTCCCCAGTGTCCTTCATTTCTCTAGTAACTCTAAGCCCACATTGGCTCCATTTGTATGTCAGTTCAGTTCAGGTCAGTTCAGTTCAGTGTTTATTTGTCACGTACATAGAAATACTTTCGTAAGACAATGTCGGCAGCCAATGACTCACACATGATCTCCATTGTAGGCATCTTCAGCACCACGGACAGCTACCAAGTTACACAAGCTTGTCTTAAGTTTTCAAGCTACCATTGCAACGGGCCCACCACTGAAAATATGTCGTATGCATAAAGGGGATGATTTGCATTAGTAATATAATTCAGAACATTCAGAGAATTTTTATATTACAACAAGCACTCCAAGAATTGGGTGATTCTGATAGGTTCCAAAAGAAATATGTGGTCTCAATTGATATTTCTTTGGATGGTTGCTTGCATTCAAGGTAAGATAGATTGTTATGATATTGGAGGACACACTAGTAGTCTAGCAGATTTAGAGATGTTTTGATGTTTCCTTTTCTCTGTTTTTCAGAATGCAGCGGACATTACACTGTGACTCAGTCTCCATCAGAATTAACTGCTGTTCCTGGACAAACTGTCACTCTGACTGTCACTCACTTATATTTACAACTACTGGCTGGCCTGGTGCCATCAGGTATCTGGAGAGTCTCCTAAACTCCTGATTTACTACGTTAGCAGTCGCCCGTCTGATTTCACGCTGACCATCAGTGGAGTCCAGGCTGAAGATGCAGGAGATTATTACTGTCAGAGTTACCACAGTAATCCCATATTCACAGAGTGATACAGAGCCGTACAAAAACCTCCCTCAGTGAGAACACACATGACATGTTCTTCCCACTGAAGAACATATCTGGGGGCTGTTCAGTAGTACATGAGACTACATTACAATATTGTGAAAGTTTTGTGTCCAAGATTTCCTATTTCCATGTTCTTAAAGGGATCCCTGACTATTAAGAGATGTTGGTCTTCTTAGAGTGATGCTACTTGAGGACTCGAAATGTCAGATAGTGAATTTCACTATATTGACTTGATGCTAGTTTAGCTCGGAATCTCTCTCTGTGTCAGACACCTCTACCAGATAAGAGGCATGTTTATCCATCTGTGAAACTCAGTCTGTCAGCCTACAGACCTGCTAAAATTTGCATAGATGAAGCTCAGTACTTTTTCACTTTATGTGTAAGTCCCCAGAAACTCTTATTTGCATTGTCAAGGTTCAGTGGTTTTGCTGCTCTCAGAATAGACATGAACCTTTAGCAGATGTGCACAACTTCCCCAACTGTTTCAAAACGACATTTCACTTAGGTCTACTCTGAGAAGTGAGCAATTGAATCTGCATTAAATACAATTTCATCTAAAATTCATTTTTAAAAACAAAAACAATTTCAATATGTCTCACAAGAGAGCCTTTATTTTTTTCCACATATTTTGCAACAGAAATTGTTCAAGAATGACCATTTTAAAATTATAACATGAGCAATGCAAGTAGAAAACATATGTGTCACAAGAAAGCCTTTATTTTTTTCACATATTTTGCAACAGAAATGAATCAAGAATAGTATTTTTTTTAAAATGATAACATCAGCAATGCAAGAAAACTTTAAGTTCTGACTTTTTAAGTTCTGATTTTTTGGCAATTTATACCCTTTCATGCAGTAAGCAAAATGAATAAACTATAGTAAAAACAAGACAAATAGAATCATCAGACATCCAGACAGAGAATCTTCAATACTCTAGTCAGAGCATTCACCTCCCTTTATCACCTTGGTGACTGGAGACTGGGAGCCCTGTTTGGCCTCACAGGTTACTGAGGCTCCCTTGGTCCACTCCTGGGAAGGTATGGTCAGGGTGCTGCTCCAGCTGTACAGGCCATTCTTCTCTGGACCCCAGCGACTGGCCACTCCAGTCCTGCTGTTCCCGTCCACCTTCCAGCTGAGAGCCCAGTCAGAGGGGAAACCTCCGTTGGCCAGGCAAACCAGCGTGGCAGTGCTCTCAGAGAGCTCTTTGCTGGAGGGGGGCAGGACTGTCACTTTGGGAATGGTATTGCCTGAAGGACAGAGGGAGACATCAAGGGGAGAGCGAAAGATTAGAGACGATGAATGATATTGCAGTGGGGTTCTTAATATAAAATCTGGATTGTGCATTGATTAATAGATTTTAGCGATGATGTCATATATGTAGCCTTTTAAAGATCATCTAAGTGCGTTGACATTTGCACAGTGAGATTAAGAAAAAAATACATAGGCCTATAACAAAAATGTAACTTTGTTCTTCACGTGGGTCGAAATGAACAAATACATTATGTGGGCCTATCTTTAAAAAAAAACCTAGGCTACTACTTCCAACTTCAAGCCAGGCATGGACTGGCCATAGGGCATACAGGGCAATGCCCGGTGGGCCGATGGTCATTTTTGGGCTGGGGCTGTCATTTACTCATAATTTTCATGAAGGATATTGGGCTAGTTTAAATAAATCTCTAATTTTCATGCAATATATCCAACTTACAGTGTTATTTTAGCTAGCCACAGCGTTGTTATTAGTGAATAAAATGATGGTGGGCCGCCATGGCTGAAAATGCCCGGGCCGTTTTTTGGTCCCAGTCCGGCCCTGCTTCAAGCCCAGTGTAAAAAAAAAAAAAATCCCAACTCCAAGTGTGCACTGCTTAATGCTCATTAATGTAGATTCAGCTATACAATCATGTGTAGGCTAGGAGATAAGCGTACCACAGCGTAGGCTGCTATCTTATTTATTGTTGATTTTAAGGTTTTACTGTCCTGTAATTAAGCCTAATATTTATGACATTATTACATGTAAATCTCTATTTTGTTATGCCTATTACATTTTTTCTTACCTTGGCCATGGTTACTCTCACACAATTCAAACAATTTGTAATCTAAGGCTTTATCAAATTGTCTACTAGCGAACCCACCTTATTTTAAAATTTTGTCTTTCATAATTTTGGCATCTTGTAGCCCTGTAATCTAGGCTGCTAGGCTGCTCGCAAACAGGAAAATGGCAAATCATAGGCTATAAATCTACTTTAAAATAAATAAATAAATATATATATTTTTTTAAATGACACATATTACTTTTTTTAAATTGGCCTACTGTGTCCTGAAAAACTAGCAAATCTACAGTTATCGCATTCCATATCTTGCAGATGAAACAGACACTTCGCCAAATTCGCCGATAGACATTTTTTTTGTTTAAGAGTAACGAAAAAACACACAAAAAGTTAAGTATTCAAACTAATTTGGAAGTGATTTTAGTCCAGAGAGTGGCATAGACGAGGCGATAGTCAACATGATAAAAAGAACATTTACTTACTTCCAATCTCAAGTTTGGTGCCGCTTCCAAAAGTGTACCACAGTGATACAAACCCTATCAGCGGTCGTACAAAAACCCTACCTCCAAGTGCGCACAACTACAAACGTTTCGTGGTCGTTTTTCTAAACATACATGACAGTTCGGTCGATATTAACCCGCTATATTTATTGAATTGTCTTTAACTTAACCTATTACACTACAATATTATTTTATTTGGATGCGTCGGACGACAATCTTTTTGAAACAAGAACAAAGTGATGAAGAAGAGCTCTAATCCTGTTAAAATATTGGCCTTGCAAATTTTTCTTGCATTCAAAAGTAATTCAGAAGAGTGAAAAAAGCTTTAAAGCACAGTAAAAAATAAGTCCGACTTACTTCCAACGTCAAGCTTTGTGCCGCTACCGAAAGTCCACCACAGTGATACAAGTGAATTCAGAGGCTGTACAAAAACCTCCCCTCACTTCAATCATTTGAAGAACGCAGCGCCATTTAGCCATTTGAAGAGTGCAGGTTTATTAGATTTCTTTATCATGCATGCCTAATGCATAGTTAAAACGTTTTAAAACAACATAAAACATAATATGTTGGCCTCTTGAATGCAACAGAAGACTGTTTGTCATATTTTATCCACAAATAGGTGACCTAGTCCATCAGGGCAGGGCAAAAAGAACTGTTTCAGCACTGTGGACAGCGACTAGCAAACGCAGGCAGCATATTTGGGCTGAGACAGGTTACAGTTCGGTCGAGCTGCTTCTGTGGATGAAACATGCCAAGGAATAGCTTTGGGTATTTTAGCATCATTTAGCCTACAAGGAACTACTAGGAGCCCTGACTGGTGAACCACAAAGTACCTTAAAACCTCAAACTTGATTCAGTTATGTTAATGGTCAGTATTTAGATGACACGAGAATAATTTGGATTGGCATGGACTCACATAGATCCTGACATCTTAATTATTTCAGCGCTCCATCTCCTTTGGTTTAATAATTTGCAGAAACTCTGCTTGTTTTGCAATGCTTTTCCAGTCCATGATGATTGTCAGTGTGGTGAGACTGAGCAAGACACTAAAGTCCTAAATACATGCATTTATAGTTTTGGATTTCCATCACTCCATCCATTCAGTCATAACTTTCTCTTTGTGTTTCTAGGTGGAATGAGAATTTCAAGTTGAAGATACCTTGGGAATTACTGCAGTATGCATAGGACAGAATTCACACAGTGACACACATCACTGCGCATATGTGTTAGTTGTTTCCTCTTCAAGTGTATAAGGGAACTTAATTGAACTTTAAGATAAACCCTAGGCTACACAAGACAGGGCCGTAAAAAACAATGCATTATTTACTGTAAATCCTGTCCTGGTCTCCAGTCTTCTTCCCAGTGTCCTTCATTTCACTAGTAACTCTAAGCCCGCATTGGCTCCATCTGTATGTCAGCAGCCATGACTCTCACATGACCAGAAGCCACTGTAGGCATCTCCAGCACCATGGACAGCTACCAACAACTCTATGTTTGTCTCAGACCAGCATTTGCATAGAAAAGATTGATTTGCATTTGTGAAAAAAAGTGTTATACAGAGGCTTTTTATAGTACAGCTGCTCCAACACAACTTGGTAAAGGCATTACTGATAATGGGCTCCAAAAGAACCATGTTGCCTAAAGTAATATTTCTGTGGATGGCTTTCTGCATTTATGGTATGATGCATTGTTATGATTTTGAGGACATAGGTTATAGCAACATTGGCATTTTAGACTGGCTTCCTCTTCTTATTTTGTCCTGTGTTTTTCCTAACGGAATAACATGAATGAAATGTATATGCAGAGAGACTAACTACGTATTGATTTTTTTTCAGAATGCGGGGGACAGTACACTGTGACTCAGACTCCATCAGTATTGTCTGCTGTTCCTGGACAAACTGTCACTCTGAAATGTAAAGTCAGCAGTAACGTTGTCAACAACAACTATCTGCACTGGTACCATCAGGTATCTGGAGAGTCTCCTAAACTCCTGATCTATATAACCAACAATCTGTATTCTGGCACTCCATCTCGATTCAGTGGCAGTGGATCTAGAACTGATTTCACTTTGACCATCAGTGGAGTCCAGGCTGAAGATGTAGGAGATTATTACTGTCAGAGTTATCACAGTGGCTCAGTGTTCACACAGTGATACAGAGCCGTACAAAAACCTCCCTCAGTGAGACCACACATGACTGCACTGCTGCAGCTGAGACTTTCAGCAGGTGTGAGGGGGCTGTTCAGTAGTGCATTCATTTAGAATAAAATACAAGTTTGGGGTCTTCAACAAGTTTTATTGGCAAGCAATTAAAAGCAGCATGGTGAATACATACATTATGACAAATTAATTTCAACGATTATTAATTTCTTCTTCTTCACAAAAGAAAAAAACAGCAATTAAATACTTTTTGGGTGATTTAGGAAAACATTTGAAGTCATTGCTGAAATAATTCTCAATATCCACTCTGGGATGAGATATACTCAATGGCAAAAGACATGCCTGTTGCACATGTTTACTTGATAAAATGCATATTGTCTTTAGATATGGTATGCATAAATATGTTATTGATAGTCTGAGGAAGGCAGAATGCAGAAACACATCTGTGTGAATAAAAGATGTATTCATAGTGCTTCCTCCTTTCCTGAACAAATGTTTGGCCAACACTCTGAAAAATACTTTGAGTCAAGCCTGCCCCCACACTTCTGAACTAAATGTGTTATTGAAACATTAACCAGCTTGTTTATATTGATAACTCATTTGACATTTCACCATTCATTTCACCACATATTACACGCTACACATATACTATAAGAGCACCTAATCACATTTGAACCATTCAAATACAACCTGATGGCTGACGTCAAACTCACAGTTCCGTAGGATTATTCCAGGATGACGTTGTCAGGAAGTTCTGAAACCACTGGTGGACGACGTGCAATCCCATAAAGTACCATAAAAATCCCACTGAAGTGAGTAACATTGTACCCTAAATGCCACCAAATAGCCCCACAGAAGCAAAGAGACATTGTTGGAAATTTCCAAGAATTTCATGAGCATTTACCAGCTCCCTCCCTCATCATAACATCATCATGTGGTCCCAGTTTCTTAGTCAGGATTTGCATGTGAAAACTTTGCATTGGCAGCATGAACTCTCTGCCTCAGCGCTCAGGAATATATTTATAGATCCTCAAACTTGATCATCTTGTGAATGAGAAAGATTCTGGCATTTTGTAGAAATGATCCCAATAATGTTAATCTTGACCATGCTTCTCTGTTTACAAGGTATAATTTCTTGATCCTTGTTGCAGTGTTGACCTGCGAACAGTTTTCTCATTTTTCTTTCAGGTAAATATTTTCAGGTATGTTAAGGCTCATTAAATTTGTATTGTATTGACAGGATCCAGAGGTCAGTACACTGTGACTCAGACTCCAGTGGTGAAAGCTGTATCTGTGGGGGACACGGCCATCCTGAGCTGTAAAGTCAGCAGTGCTGTGCGCAAGTGGATCAAGGACTTTTCTGGTATCATCAGATGTCTGGAGAAGCTCCTAAAATCTTGATTGAGTATGTAAGCAAATGTAAAAAAAAAAAAAAACTTTGATAAGGATTTGAAATCTTTCAGTTATTATGATTGAGTTAAGCCTGTTTGGATAACAATCTCACATTCTCTTATCCTGCATGGGATGGCCTTTGGATTAAGTGTGATAAATAAAATCCTTGAGCCTTGATAGATAGAGAGATACTGGCTCTGCTCTGGACAGAGATGACCAAAGATTCTAGAGTGCTCCGCTCTAGAATCTTCAGATGCGTCTGTTCCAATGGTCTGTTCTCAGGTGTTGTTCCAACAGGTTACTACAGTGTCATTATGATGTCATAATGCACTAGCATGTCATGTTAGGATGTTACATTGAAAGCAACTCATTTTACCAAAGTACATGTGACAAGAGGACACAACATTATTTTGCTTAAACAAATTTTAATTTAGTTCATTAGACAACAATTGGCAATCTGGTGAGTTTCAAAGAATTTTATGAATAAAAGTGTAAGCTAGTACATATTTTTGTTTTGTTTGATGAACAACTTTGTAAAATGTTACCTCTGAGGATTGTGTTTATTTCTGAAAATACTCTTATATGATAGCTATTCCTATCTTTTATTTATGTGTCTTCCTCTTTTTAGATCGCCAGATGACTCGCTCACGAGTCCAACCTGAACCCGTAAGTCACAGCCATTTTTAACTGTTTCAATCTCAATATTGTAAACTAACTGCTCCTTCTACTTAAATCACTTAACACATCAAGGTAATTAACAAATGAAAAAGAAAAACTAAGGGAATGTAATTGAACAATTTTTTTTTCAGCCAAATGATGGTGGCAGCCCTGAACCAACATGGGCACCTGTGGTATGTACAATGTTGTTCATGTCAATGTTATTTGGTGATGGTGACCACTGGTACAGGACAGAACTGAATTTACTGGACTGATGATGATACTGGACAGAACTGAATTCAAGTCTAATTAATTGAACTGAATAGAGTAGATGCCTAGCATTGCAGAACGCAGACAAAAGAACCTTTCTCGCATGGCAGGTGGAGAGAACCCTCTCAGAAAACCAACTTTTGAGGGCCTTCAGGAACAGGTTTCGTCTAATAACGAACATCTATCAGAGGAGTGATGAGCCAGTGAGTAGTGCTCAGTTGTGTTATGCAGTTCTTGGAACCAGATTTCATTTTTGTTTTTGTCTAACTGAAACAGATCCAAATTCAATTTTCGTTTTTGTCTACCTGAAACAGATCCATACCCTTGAGGAAAGAATGCGCTCTTCCTCCTCGGATTTTATCCCTGAGTCACGGCGGGAGCTGCTTCCTTCTGGGTCCAGAGGAATTCATTCAATGGGAGCTACTGGCACCAATATAAACACAGTAACATCTGGATGCCAAGCAAGACTTCCATACCAGCCAGGCATGGCGCAGATTTTCCCTGGACCATCAGCCCACAGCTCCCGGCCTTGCCCAGTGATCATCCCCTTCCCTACGGTACCATCTGCTTACAGGACGGGCTGCAATGCCGTTTCTCCACTGCCCTCAGTGCAGCCTCAGCCTGTCTCTCGCCTTGTTGTGTATCAGCCCCAAGCAGAGGGAAGTGTCAGACCAACTCATAACGTACCAACACAGCCCAAGCCATGGGGCAACACTGAGGTATGAAGAGTCTGGTGGGGATGTTAAAACTATAAATATGTAAATCAATACTTTCCATTCCAGAATGATTTGTTTCGTGTTTGTAATTTCTAAAACTGAAGGCCATTGTTTGAGTCTGATTGAATTTCATTTTGTGTTCAGCAGAATACAACAAAGGCAGAGAAAGCATGCCGTTCTCCCAGCCCAGTTGCTATTGGCTCTTTTGCCCATCCGAGTCCAACCTCCTCTCCCCCTGGTCTGCAGTCGACCCAGTACTCTGCAGGACCGTCCCAGCATTGGACAAACGCACCAAACACTTGCCCATGGACCAGTACAGCAGAAGCTACTAAGGAAAAGGAGAATACCAAAAGAGGTGCAATTCCTCGCCCTCTTCCCAATGGTTGGCAGCATGCATCCATACCCCCTAGCTCAGCTGACCCTTGCCCTTCAAACAAGAAACATTCACACTTGGACAGATCTCTCCCCAAACAGACCTCGGCCCAAAGACCCAAAGGGAATTCTAGGAGGAAGGACGAAGGAAAAGACGTTGCCGCTCAGCTCAGTGGTTTGAAGCGTACATCAAAGCGTCCTCTTCCTCCGATCCCTGGCACTCAGGACGCCCCAGGAATGTCATCCTCTCCAGTCAGGGACTCTTGCTCCTGCTCCCAAGACAAGTGCCCATTCCAACACGAGTTTATATCGGAAATGTCAGTGCCTGGTCTCCCACCCAGAGTCCCCTCACATGAACCACCCACCATCTTGGTTTGTGCCACCACTCGGAAGACTGTGGTTAGGAGGAATGCAGCAAAGGCATCACCAGCCAAGGTAAGTTGGAGATGATTTTTTTCATTGCATGTTGGTAAATTTCAATTTACATTACTTATAATGTACTATCAGCCATGATAGTTTGTATAACAAACGTGTGTTTGAGACTGCACATGAACTTATATATTCACGTTCTTTTTCTTCTGAAGAACAGCAAATAAATACATAGAATATCAAGACAGGATGCATGTTTACAAACAAAAGAATTGTATTCGGAATATTTAAACAATGTGTTGCATGTTTTTCAGACCGCACTGGGTAATAGAGTGCAGCGTGAAGGGGAGGACAGTGTGAGAGATGACCGTCAGCTCAGCGCACAAAATGACCCAGAGAGTGCAGACAGCAAGAGTGACAGCGAGGCCGCTATCAGTGATGAAGAAGATGCAGCCATCAACAAACTGCCCTCAAGAGGCGCCGGCAGCCCAACTGTTTCCAAATCTTTACAAATCGAAGACACGCAGCTGAATCATTTAAGGAACCTGGTTCTAACCACTGAAAAGAAGCTGCAGTTGGTGAGGCAACACAAGGTTGATGCACTAGAGTCCTACCAAAAGGAGAAAAAACAGCTAGAACTCAAGAGGAGAGATTATAAAGAAAAAAAGAAGTTCATGGCTGCCGAAAGGGCAAAGATGGTTAAAGAAGGACTGGGAGTGCAAGAGAAGACCTTAGAAAAAGGTCAGAAGAAGATTGAACAAAAGCTGAAACAAGAGAAAGACAAGCTGAAAGCCTCCTTGGTTAGATACAAAAAGGACCTGGACAAAGAGGAAAAGAAGGAGAAAGAGAGACAGAAGGTCCTGGAGAAACGACGTCAGAAAGAAGAAAAGGAAAAAGTGAAAAAACTGCAGAAGAGTCTTGCTGAGGATACAGAAGAGAAAAACACAGAGACAGCTAGAGAACCGTCACGAAGCACCTGTGTCAAGGAAGATGGCCACCTCAGTCATTTCAGACACATGGCGCTGACCACTGAAAAGAAACTGCAATTTGCAAAACAGAAGAAAATAGATGCACTGGCATCTTACCAAAAAGAGAAAAAGCAGTTAGAACTCCAGAGGAAAAAATATAAAGAAGATAAGAAATCGATGCCAGCTGACGATGCAAAGAGAGTTAAGGAAGGTCTGAGAGAGCGAGAGGAGACATTAGAACAGACTCTAAAGACAACCGAAGAAAAACTGAAGCAAGAGATAGCCAACCATAAAGCCTGCTTGATTATGTACAAAAAAGACTTGTACAAAGAGGAAATGAAAGAAAAACAGAGAAAAAGGGTCCTGGAGAGACAACGTTTCAGAGATGAAAGGGAAGAAAAAATGAAGCAGATAAAATTAGAAAAGGAAAAGCACAAAAGACTACAAAGGACGACTTGCTGAGGAGAGAGAGGCGAAAAAGGCAGAGATAGAGAGACTGCGTAAGGAGAAGAAAGATGAGGAAAGAGAGAGAAAACAGATTGAAAAATGGCAAAAGGAGGAAGAAAGGTGGTCAAAGAAGCAGCATGACTTTGAGGAAAGCTGCCATGAAAATAACAGGAGATGGTCTGACAGAATCGACCGATGTAATAGAATATGCTACAACATCAGGAACGCACCAAGACATCTCCTGCGAGCAATGCAAGTCTTGGTCACCTGCGAGTGCATCTGCCCAATAGAAAGAGAGCCGGAATTCCAAGTAACAACAGCCCAAGATGAGATAGAGCGGCGCAGGCAGCAAAGGGAAAAGGAAAGCAGAGAAGCTTTAAAAGGGGAAAAGCGGAAGGCTAAGAAGGGGTGCAACGTGTGTGCTGGGTGCTGTGGGAACACAAGCACCAGCAACACCAATTAAGAAAAGACAGCAGGACCTCAAGAGAGAGCCAAGCATGCAAAAGGTCAGTGACATCACTGGTAAAGTGAGACCTCATTGGTAGACATTCACATTCTAACCACTATAGCATAAACATAATAACAAACATGTAAACAAATTAATTAGAGCAGTATTCTTCAAGGTGCTTAAGTCTAAAAAAGTGCTTAGCTCCTTGTGTTTCAGTCTGCACTAATATAAGGACTTTTTTGGACTTAAGCACATCTGAGAATATGCTGCCCCTAATGAATATAATGCAGGCATACAGTAAATATAAATATAATGTAATCATGATATTATATAAATTCAGAGACAGTTGGTTAAAGTATATTTGATGATGCTTCCTGTCATGTTTAGAGTTACAAAGAGTTCCCAGGGGGAGGAGGGAATTAGGCATCTTCACTGGAATGGCTGCCACCAAACACTCAGGAACAGCCGTCATCCATGTTCTATTAATGCGGTTTGTATGAGAAGTGTTGGAACACTGTAACCAAGGTAAGTTGCGTCAGTCTTTAGGGAAGTATATAGTGGTATAAAGCTGTATGTGGGGACACATCACTCATCAGTAAAAAAATCACATCTCCACTACAATGCCTGGAACGTCAAGCACTGTATGACTGACCAACAAATCATCAGAGAGACTGTCTGAAGTGTGAAGTTTAAACCATCATCACCCAAAGCATACTTTGAAACAAACCTTTGTTTTTTTTGTTTGTTTGTTTGTTTTTTGTAGTATCTCAGACTAAATGTGTCCCGACCACACAGTATCATACAACATGGCAGTCACAAGAGTAACAGATCAGACAGTGGAGACAGATCTCTCATCCCCTGCAGGAACTCCCACAACTACAAGGTAGAAATTGTAGTGTTAAAACAGCTATTTTCATACATGAACAGTAAAGCATTGCAGGGGCAAATTATGCTTCATTAAATCAATAGCCTTTGTTATTATGTAAGTTGTATTTCCAGCCTATCAGTGATTAGATATGAAAGCCATGAAAGCCATTTATACACCATCGCTTTCATGAATAGATATTGGATGAAGTTTCACATGTTTGTCAAGGAATGCATGTAACATTATTGGTGGAGAGAAAGTAACTACTGGGACTCTTTTCTGTTTCAGCTTCTCTCGAGTGTTCCTCCACACATCTGCTGTCTCAGTCAGTACTGGCCCAAGGAGGATGGGTTCCCCCAAAAGTCTGGATCCTCCCAAGGTTTCTTCCAGCTCACAGCTGGGAGTTTTTCCTTGCCACCGTCGCCTATGGCTTGCTTTTGGGGGCATGAGGACAGTGTGGAATGAAATTTTATTGAACATACAGTACAATAAAGAAAGAAAAAAACATTCAAATACTTTGTCCACAGTTCTTTTATCTTTTGTAGATAATTGTTAGTGAAGTGTGGATTGCTGCTGGCCAGTATCATACAAACTCCATTCTGAAAGTTGGATATGGATTCAGGATTCAGTTGTATGTATTGGCAGACTTTGTTGGTGACACTCTCAGTGCTGTCTACAGTTTCAAAGATGTATATAAGGCTGGCGACAGTCTTGTCTTCATATAGACATTTCCATCTCAATTTACAAGGCTGCAGTTTCAACTAGGCTACATCACTCACCCCACTTCCACTGCTGTGTGATTTAAAACCTTTCAAATTCCAAGCAGCCCAGTGTTTCAAAGCCACATAGACATTTCCCTATTCTCCTTCATCACAAATAATGCACTCAAAATCTCAGGACCATGGACATCTACCAAACCAAACAAGATTACAGTCACTCAATGCTCAATCCTAAATACATGACACACTACTGGGCCATCACTGAATCTATGATGATCAACATTTGTGTTAAGGTTTCTTCATCTCTGTCCATGCTCACAAGAAAAGTTAGCAGTAATGTCCATGGCAACAGCTATCTGGCCTGGTACCATCAGGTATCTGGAGAGCCTCTAAAACTCCTGATTTACTATGTTAGCAACCGCCAGTCTAGCACTCCATCTCGATTCAGTGGCAGTGGATCTGGAACTGATTTCACTCTGACCATCAGTGGAGTCCAGGCTGAAGATGCAGGAGATTATTACTGTCAAGAGGCTCCACTACCCCAGTAGTTCGTGGGTGTTCACACAGTGATACAGAGCCGTACAAAAACCTCCCTCATAGAGAACACACATGACTACACTGCTGCATGTCATTGAACTCGGAGCAGAGGTTTAAAAATGTAATTCTTTTTTTTTTTTATAGACCCAATGGATAACAAACAATGACACGGTAGGCTATATAAAGCTTATAGGCCAATTATCATTTATCTGAAATTCATATATCAAGATAATTGCCATTAATAATTGTAACTAGATAATCTTGACTAGCCTGATTTGATCATCCGCTTTCACATCATTTATGAAATGAAATGAGCGGAGTCAGCAGGCAGCGTTCGCCTGGCTAAATTTTGACTGGGGTTGATTAGAACATTGATGGAATCAGTCAGTCGGCTTATGGAAACTACATCATAAGATTGCCCGTTTTGACATTGGATCTGCATCTCAAAGTAGGTGGACAAAATGAGTATTGCATCTTGTTGAATGGCAAACGAGTGTAATAAACTGGTCACAGCTGTGTTAAAGTCCCTGGTGTGTGTGTGTGTGTGTGTGTGTGTGTGTGTGTGTGTGTGTGTGTGTGTGAGTGTGTGTGAGAGAGAGAGAGAGAGAGAGAGAGAGAGAGAGAGAGAGAGAGAGTGAGAGTGAGTGAGTGAGTGTGTGAGGGAGAGAGAGAGACTGTGTGCATGTGTGGCAGGTTAACCCTAGGCAAAAACTTCAAAACATGTCAGATGCAGCTCATTCTGAATAATCTGTAGTGCCACACAAAACCACTAGGGGCACTGCATCTCAGATGAGAAAATCAGCCCTGATTCCTGAAGTGATGCCCTGCTTGACCCAACCCCGTAGACGCCCAGATAAAACTGCACTTATGCCGTCAGTTATAGAGAGGAAAGGGAAATTCAGTATGCTATTCCAAAATAGAAAACTGTTTTCCTTTAATCAATACCAACAAAAATGATAACTTCACTGTGTACTAGCCTATTTAGGTTTCTAAAAACACTGACACACTTTGGACATTAGGTGGAGCAATATCATCCATCAATAGTGCTGACAGGCCTACATTCAGCATGCAGGGGCCTTCAGCATGGCTGAACACATGAAAAGGTCCGTCCAGTTTAGGACATATATAAATGTTGACTGGGTTTTACACTCACACTCACACTCGCCGGTTTTTAGAACGTCGCAGCCCGTCTCGTCGCGGATTTAAGGTCTGTAGCCACCTTGACTGACTGACTAACAGGACACATCACACACACACACACACACGCATACACACACACACACACACACACACACACACACACACACACACAGTCAAACACATATTCTGTTACTATAATGGTTAAACTCAAAGATGTCTCTCATCTGCCTGGATAAGTTGAGTCTGTTATTTATGGTGAAATGGCACTGAAGTAACCTTAAGAGATTCACTTAAAATGCATTTTTGTTAAATGATGAGGAAAATCATTGACACCTATGGCTAGAAAAAACTTTATTACCAAAGGAAGTAATGACATAGTTTGTGTTTTACAGTAAGTGAAATTAATCTTATATCAGTGTGTCGTAATGTTGGCCTAATTTAGCCATATCATCACTTTATTCTTGTAAATTCATTTAAAAAATTCACAGTAGCCTACAAATCGGAATCACAGAAAACAATACAGTAAAAATATATAAAGAAATATATTCAAAAATGTAGCTGGCTGAAATATATAGAGCTAAACGTTATACTGTATAAAAATGTCTTCTGTAAAAAAATAATCTTTGCTTTACTTTCTCAATTTAAAATGATTTTCATATGACATCAGTGGCTCAGAACTCCAGCCCACCAGCAGATGGGAGTCCTCTGCTCTGCTGACTTCCTCATGTGTCACTCATCAGGCTCCGCCCCCACATCATCATAATCACTTCCTACAGAGAAAAACAGCTGTCACTCATACAACTGACCAATCAAAACTAGATAGATAGACAATAATAGACAAGACAAATAGACAAGATAAATAAATTGATCGTCAGACAGATAGCTAGCTAGCTAGTTAAATAGACGGATCTACAATAGACAACTCACCAGCGATGACACCATTATATTCCTGAAGTTGGAGGTCAGCCTTTGTCACTGCAATATACAGTAAAGATGGAGACAGAGTGAATTAGAGGGGGACATGCAACCCCCCCCCCCCCATATTCCACGTCCACTCACAGACCTGACACAGTACGCACACATCACACACTGGCATCATTTGTGTTTGTTTGTGTTCATGCTAATACTTACTCTATTCCATCCTGACACTTTCTTTGCCCCATTTTCACTTCAATACTGCCCCCCCTCCTCCCCCAACATACAGCACACTACCTGCCCACTCCACAACCCCAAACTACCAACCCCACAACCCCACAACCCCAAACTACATTTTGTCCGCCTCTAAAAAAGCGCCAAAACCGGTGGCCAAAAAAGGAATTACACATACTTGTTTAGAGTTGTCATAGAGAATGACTGGGTGTTGAAGTCCAGTACCATAAAAAAAAAATGACACAGCAGGCCTTAATCGATTTGACCATCTATCGTTTGGTGAAAGATTTCACTTCAGTGCTGTTCTTTACAGATTTATAACAGCTCTGGCTGTGGCTACTATGGCAACCATATCAAAGAGGTGCCAATGCAGGAAGGAATGGTGGAGGGTCACGACCAGTGTGTTGTAAGCCTTGCCCGACGAATGCCCACACTGCACTGTGATGAAGCTGTCTATGCCAAGAAGGAGCCACAGTCTGCACTTTGATTGCCAAGCAAATGCCAACCCTGCGCCGATCTATGCCACTAAGCCATCTATGCTGCCATGAAGAAGAAAACTTGAGAAAAGTGGCTCCCTGATCAGCCCGACCCCTCCTGGTCCTCTCTGACCTGGTCAGGTCACCCAGAGTGACATCACAGAGAGCCGTACAATTCTCTTCCCTCTCAGTTGCAGCACCTGACGTGACGCAGGAACAGGGCAAGATGATATGCTGGAGCGCCACCTCTAGCTTACCCTCATCCAACATAAGACTATTGGTCTTGTTATGATTTTACGTGCTTGCACAAAATACACTCTCTCCTTCTAGGACAGACTGAGTAGCTTGTTGTGTTTTGTGTTTGGTTGAGTTAATGGGAGAGTTTTGTTGAAACTGCATTTGGCCCATTGGCTGGTCAAACTTGGCTAATGCGGCCGCTGGAGCATGGCCACCAGAAAGGCCGTAAGGAAGAGAGTGTCTGTTCAGGACGTCTGTTTATCAGAGAGATGGTCTAGCGGGAAACACCTTTACCTGCTTTATACCCTGGACATAACAAGCACGCTGGCAGCCAGTTCCGTCCTCTACGTCACAAACATTATGTGAAACAAGTGCAAGAGGGTATAAGCCTTAGGGTCAAATGTCACACGCACATTTGTTTCTTGCCTGTCCCTGTTTGTAATGATTTTGTGTGTGAGCTGGTGGGGTCACTTCGCTGTCATAGTCCAGACGTCATGTGCACGTCATGTACTGTGGCTTGCTCTGTCCCACACACGCATTCACATATTTTGTCAATATTTGAACAAGAGGCATAGAGACATCAGTTCACAGCATTGCTACTCACACCCAGTAACTATGTGCATGTCACAATAAAAACTGCAGGCAGGCAGGTAGGCAAGCCACAGACTGGACAACTCACCAGTGATGACATCATTGCACTCCTGAGATTGGTCTGCTGTCTTCATCCCTGAAATATAAAGATGGAGGCAGAGAGAATTATGAGTTATTTGGGCTAAATGTGCCTTCATGCACTCTGGACTCTGCAATCTTCCACTGACTAGAGTTGTGTCCAACAGCGCCAATGTGGTGCAAAGTGGTATTACAAGAGAGGCAGTCTGTCTGGCTGGATATCATGCCAATACTAGTGGATATTTTAAGAGCAAAGACCACAGTCTACTACTTCTAGGGCATTTTTGAATATAACCTAAGCAAGGCACCCATAGTCCTACATTTCAGTTATGACACTGATGTGCCATTTACTTGAGAAATGAAGACAACTGACCTACTGTAGTTATGCAGAGCCGTATACATGTATTCGCCAATGTGGTGCAAAGTGGTATTACAAGAGAGGCAGTGTCAGTGCATTAATGTGCCATTTACTTGAAAAATGAAGACAACTGACCTCTGTTATGCAGACTGCAGAGCCGTATTAAGTGTATATCATAAGTGTATATTCTATATACAGCTCTGGAGTTGTATTTGATAGAGTGCCACTGTGGTGCAAAGTGGTATTACAACAGGAGTGGCCTGTATGTGTCTCTGGCTGGATAGCATGCCAATATAATACTAGTGGATATTTGGGTAGCACAGAGCACAATTTACTTTTTGTAGGTCATGTTTAAATGCTGTAAACAGTGGAAATCAAACAACAAGGTGTATGATCATATAGGTAAACCGATACAGTCAGCTTATACAGCCTAAAAGGGGGAATTAGAAGGCCATATTTACAACTTGAACCGTATTCGCATTTTTTAAATAACAAATAAATGACAATATTCTAACACAAAAGTCTCGTACCTCCTGTCATTTGTAGGTCATCTTCTTTATTTCCCACATCATCATAATACTCCTGTTCATTATTGGCTTGACTTGTCTCATCCACTGATGATGTAAAAGAAACATTCATTAGACATTATGCACACAAGCAGAACAAATGTGCAACTTAATACTGTGAACAGATTAGAATCATAGAAGTACTGTGGCACAATAGTCCATAAGACACAGATCTCACCCCTGGTCATTTTAGGATCGTTCCCATCAGTGGTGATGTCATCATATTCCAGCCCCTCCTCTCTCACAGACTCTGTTGACGGAAATCCTCTCATTCAATCATCCAGTTTCAATGCTAACTGTCATTAGAACTCTACATTATATACCGTAATTTCCCGACTATTAGCCGCGGCTTATACATTGATTTTGCGAAATTTCCTCCGCTATGAGGTTAAAACAGGGGGGCAGTTAATATGGTGTTAATATGGTTTTGTTTTCTTTAACCTGCATAAAACACTGTCCTGCGGCTTATACACAATGCGGCTTATATGCAGGAAATTACTGTAAAGCATAACAAGTCTGTATTATTAATATAAAGTAAATAAAAACAATTTATGAATAAGCAATGTAAATAAAAGTATTATTTAAGCATTTTGTCACCTCTACAGCTGGATATTACACAGCCTGAAATGTCATAAAATAATTCACATCATTCAAATTCCAAAAAAAACTAATTTCCGCTACAGATGTGACAAAAAATAAATAAATAAATAAATAAATAAAAAACTTTTCAGGGACCTGACCATAGCAGAATAGTGTTAGTCCTGATCCAAGACCAGTTCTCATGGCTGTACTCCCTACCTGAGATGAGTCTCTCATCACTGTCTCCCACATCATCATATCCTGTGTTGTCTAGAATGTAGTCTGTGGATACGTTAAGATACACACAAAAAACCCAAAATGCAAATATCAATGCCTTTGATGTAAATATTTGTTCTAAAATCCAAAATGTTATGCAAACCCCTGATAACATAATAAAGGATTTCAGTCATAACATGCATTGTTTATAACACTTTGCGGTAAGGGTACATGAATTATCATGAATTCATGCATGAAATCATTCATGATAAATTCATGATTCATGCATTACTTCATCTCTGAAAGTCTAATCAGTTATCAGGAATTAACATGAATTCATTGTTTGTCATTAATGACCTCCTGCTGAAATAGCACATGATCTTAAGTATTAGTTACTCTGGGTACATCATCATGAGTCATGATTAATTAACATGAGTCATGATTAATAGCATGATCATGATGAATTAATCATATTTGTGCCCCCTCAACTAAAGTGTTGACATGCTTAAATTGGTAAAATTTAGTTGACGTATGGGATAGATATGAGGAACTAGGCCAAAGTAGGCTAAATAAGTACTTTTATTATATCAAATTATATCAAATTCTTTTCAACAAAAACATCATGATCATGTGTAATTAGTCATGACTCATGATGATGTACCCAGAGTAATTAATGCTTAAGCTCATCTGCTATTTTAGCAGGAGGTCATTAATGATAAACAATGAATTCATGCTAATACCTGATGAGTCATTAGATATTCAGAGAATAAGTAATGCATGAATCACGAATGAATCATGAATGAAATCATGCATGAATTCATGATAATTCATGTACCCTTACCGCAAAGTGTTACCATTGTTTATAACTAAAGTAAATGCGTTTATATTATGTGTTAATTTGTTAACTTTTTAAAAGTGATCAAACTCAGCCTCTGTCTCTGCTCCACCTGCTGCTCTGCTTTGATCTCACTCACCAGTCACCTCAGATGACTTCTCCACACTCGTGACATCATCAACTTCATCGTACTCCTCTGGCTGCTCGTCTGTCTTTGTCTCTCCCGTACCAAACAACAAGTCTCCTATATCTGTAATACATTCAGGCATATGATTATCTATATCCATATTTATACATACTAGAAAACAGCTACATACAGTTAATCATAATAATGACAATAATGAATTAATAAAACATCTAGAACTCAGTTGTGAAAAGTGGTAGTACTAGTATATTACAGAACTAAGCTTTTCTTAATTTTACAAGGCATACATAGAGTAGACACAAACCTGTCAACATATCATCTAGCTTGGTCTCATCATCGGCAGTCACATCATCATAGTACTCTCCCATTGGCTCTTTCAGAGAAGCAGCTGGAAAAATGGAGAGAGAGAGAGCGAGAGAGAGAGGGAAGGAGAGACAGAGAGTGAGAAAGAGGGAGTGATCTGTATCAGACATCAACAAAACCCTGTCTAGTTGTCCAATAGCAAACCGATTCACATGCCCCTACCTGAGATGGGTCTCCTCTCGTCCTCCTGCACGTCTTCATACCAGGAATTCTGACCGTCAGACAGGATGCGTGCTGTAAGAAGGAAAATCCAAAAGCTGTGTCTCATTCAGTGCCGTAAACAAACACAACCTTACAGTGTACTGGTTGTGACTTTATGACATGCAGACCAACACACTTGGCATACAAGCATTGCTGTTGGTGTGTTCATAATAATGTGCTCATTTTCTTGGAAACTCCACAGATGCACACTGTGGTTTGGCAGTTATGATTCTCCTCCTCTTTCCCATGAGCTCCTGTGCTGTATTTTCATGCAGCTGTGAGACCAGTGTGGTTTTCTGCTTCTGATCTCAAAGTATGAAAGGCTAATAAGTTTCAAGCCAACTTTCTGTAAAGATTGTTATCAGTACGGCGCTCACAACTCAAAACACTTTTATTTCACAGACCCTAAGAAGTAATTCAGGCATTCTGCCAAGAGTGTGTTTGAGCCTTCAGTGTTTGATGTTATGTGCAGTACATGTTTGTCTGCATACGTAGCCTAAGAGGAGTGAGTAGCATAGCTTGTGTGTGTTGGAGGTACAGATAAGCCCTGACTCTCACCTCTCTGACGATGTCTGGACGAAGTGGCTCTGGTCAGTCTGTGGTCCAGCTCCTCATAGACAGCTTCACTCAGTGCCATGTCTCTCCTCTTGGACACAGCTGCAGGAAAGACAGTACAGTACTGACTCATATGACACATATAGTGTTTAGTACATTTAATCAATATGCCTTTAGTCATAATTATCCCTTCACATGGAGTGTAATATATACCTCTTTCAGATGCATTACTCAATTTAAAATTGTTTTAAATGTACTTTTATTAAAAGGAATTTGTTAAATCACACAACAGAAATGATTTCAAATGCATATGTTGAAATATGTAAGACATTGCAGCACCTCTCCTGAGTGACCTGTTCTGGCCCAGCAGCACAGCCAGTGAGCCCAGCAGCAGCAGGAACAGGAGCCCCAGAGCCGCTGCAGCCGCTGGAGAGACAGGAAACCCTGCAGGCTCACATGGAGGGACTTTGGTTCCCACTGAGGTGACTGGAGGACGGGAGGTGGGAGGTGGTGGAGGCCCTGGACAGAGACAAATTCACATTAATTTCAAGGGTTTATTTTATACCATTACATATTTTATTATATCATTGAAAATGATATTCAGGAAGGTAAGCTGTTGCTCCATCAATTTTTAAAAATATGTTTAACATAATGTCATTGCTGCTTCACCTGTGCATTTGACCCAGGCATCCTCCTTATGGATGCAGTCACTCTGATTCAGAGGGGCGCGGCAGCACTCCCACAGGTGGGCCTCATGGCCTGTGCAGGTCACCTCGTCCAGCCAGATGGGGCCGCTTCCCCTCCCAAATGTGCCCTGCTCCCCCCCTACAGCCACGGGCTCCCCACAGTCCAGCTGCCTGCAGACCACCTGGGTGTCCATCTTGTCCCAGGAGTCGTCACACACCGTCCCCCACTCTCCCTGCAGACGCACCTCCACCCTCCCTGAGCACCTAGTGGAACCACCAACCAGCCTCAAGTCTGGAGCACCTGGAAGAGGAGAAAGATGTTGAGTAGTAGAACTAACAGACACGCATATGCATGCACACACACACACACACACACACACACACACATACACAAACAGACAAACAGACAAACAGACAAACACACACACACACACACACACACACACACAGTATGTACTGTATAAAATCAATAAAACACAAGGCATTGATTTCACCTGGACATTCCTTAACAGGATCTTTTTGTGTGACTGTTGTGGTTGCTTTAGTTCCTGTAGTCAAAATAATAAAGTCAAATAATATTCAAAAAGTTGCACAAGAAAATAGATTCATATTTTAACCATAGATAAATATAAATATTTAACTGTCACACATGGCAAACCTTGTCCTGTACACTGTATATCAGCAACCTTCCTGCAGGCTGTTTCCCACTGAAGAGGTTTGCACTGCTCAAGGTGTGTATCGTGCTTCCTACACTGGGGGGCGCTCAGTCGCTTGCTTTGAGTTGGCGTTACATCAATGGTCATTTCATGATCTCCACAGCCTAACTGACGGCAGATCACAGAGCCTGTGTTTTGGTCCATGTCATTGAAACACATGTTTCCCCAGGTGCCATTGTAGTAGACGTCTATTCGACCTTTGCATGGCCCACGACTGTCTGTGGTTTGTTTCAGCTGAATGAATCCTGTGTACAACAGATCACAATGCCTTACTTTACTGATGTATTGTCAGATGATACACCAAAAACACAAATGTTTATCAAATATTCAAATCATTGTTTTAAGACATTTAAATGTGATGTATCTCAGAAAGCAGGATACAGTATGCTGTTTGTACCTGAGCACATGACCCGCACGTCCTCTTTGTGTAAGCAGTCGTGTCGCCCCCACTCTTTTAAGGGACACTCCCACAGGCTGGTCTCGTCTCCCCATGCAGCCCACCTCACTCAGCCAGATGGGCAAATCTCCTGGAGGAAAGGATGCGGGTACCTCAGCACTGAGGGCTGTGCCACACTGCAGCTGTCTGCACACTACCTGGGCATCCTCCATGTCCCAGGAGTCATCACACACAGTCCCCCATGAGCCGTTGTGGAAAACCTCCAGCCTGCCAGCACAGTCTCCTCCGGATCCTGTCAACCTGACTGGCTGATGGCCTGACATGGGGAAAAGAGATGCATGAAAACAATTCAAAGTTAAAATATTTTTATTTATAGTTGTGCTACATGATCACTGATAAGAGTTTGTAATGCACACACCTGAACAGCTGATGGTCACCTGCTGACTAGAAGTACAGTTTAGTATCTGCGGAGCACTGCAGTTTCCCAGATGAGTCTCATGTCCAGAACAGCGGATCCCTGAGACACACTCATCACCCTCTGAGTCAGTAGAACCAGAGAACCCAACAGCAGAACCACAGGCCAGCTGTCTGCACACCACTGAGGCTTCAGACTGATTCCAGGAGTCCAGCAGAACTCTCCTCCATCTCTGACTGACGTAAACCTTCAACACTCCCTCACACCGCCTCGCTCCAGACAAGCGCACCGTCCCATTGTGTAGGGAGGAATCTGTACAAACAATTCAGTTAGTCAAAATGTGGTTTAATCCTGCTGTTTAATACAACTGAACTATATGTGCAGTAAGTCTTAGTTACGATACAGTAACTAATGTGATCAATTCAGTAGTCTGTATGTACTCACTTGAGCAGATGACTCCAACATCCTGTCTATGGGAGCATGCAGATCGGCGCCATGATGAGATTTTACATCCTGAGAGGCCAGTTTCATTCCCCTCACACTCAAACACATCAGGCCAGATGTTTCCACTCCCCTCACCAAACCACTCTGCCCCTACAACAGCCACAGCACTCCCACAGTTCAGCTGATGGCAGAGCACACTGGAGGCCTTCATATCCCAGGATGCATCACACACTGTGCCCCACTCACTGAGGTACTTGAGCTCCACTCGGCCTGAGCAGGAGTCACTGCCATTTGCTAGTTTAGCATCAGTGTGTCCTGGAGAAAACGCAACAACAATTTAGTTCATTATGTAGTGAATCCCCAAATGTGGTAAAACATGATAAGAAAGTGATTACAAATTATTATCCATATATGGCACTTTACCACGACACAAACTATCCCCACATCTCTCTCATGTGAGCAGTTGTAGTTGAGAGGAGATGTTGGACAGAGTTGAATGTGACTCTCGTTTCCTCCACACTGGATCTCCTCTGACCACACCTGGCCCTCTCCCTCTCCAAATGCAGCTGCTCCCAGCACCTCTACAGGAGCCCCACAGTCCAGCTCTCGACACACAACCTCTGCATCCTGCCAGTCAAACGCAGCATCACACACAGTTCCCCAGGTGTACCCATGGACCACCTCCAGTCTCCCTGAGCACTGATGAGATCCGTTTACCAGCCTGGGAGCTCTGTGTTCTGTGTGGAAATGCAGAATCACAGACTATGGGCATCACTTAATCACATAAAGTTAACATTTCACAACAATTAAATAATTAAAAATGGGTTCCCCTTACCTGAGCACATAATTCTAACTGTGCCCTGAAGTGAGCAAGAGTCTTTATCTGGACCATTATGAGCACAATTCTTCAGTGTGGTCTCCCACCCCACACAGCCAACATCAGCCATCAGGACTCTTCCCTGACTCTATGGCCTGCATCCTTCACATAGTCTAAATAATCACCACACTCCAGCTCTTTACACACCACTGCTGTATCAACCTGACCCCATCCACTGTAGCACACTGTGCCCCATTCTCCATGTTTATAAACCTCCAGTCTCCCAGAACAGCGACTGCCTCCATCCACCAGCCTCACAATACCTGTGGAATATAGAAATGTCTCATGGTTTATGAGCTCATGGGGAAATATAAAAAGAAACAAGCCTGATAAATTACTGTTAAATAATTAAATGGTCTTTGGTATTTTTTGCCCTCAACGGTGCCTTCCAGGCAGCGCTGCCTTCAAGGCACTACTCCACTCAGTTTAGGGTTAGGATGAGGGTTGAGGTGGTTAGGGTTAGGAATAGGGTAAGGGTAGTGCCTTTTAGGCTGTGCTGCCTGGAAGGTGCCGTTGGGGGCAAAAAAACATCATTGAGCTAACTAAATACTCATGTGTCTGTAATGGATATGTTATTGTAAATGCTAGATTACCATTACAAACCAGTCCAACATCATTCTTGTGTGAGCAGTTGTGTTCAAATTATTTCCAACAATATAGGCACCTACCAGAACAAACTATCCCCACATCTCTCTCATGTGAGCAGCTGTGGTTCAGAGTAGATGTTGGGCAGATGTGAATCTGAGACTCGTTTCCTCCACACTGGATCTCCTCTGACCACACCTGGCCCTCTCCCTCTCCAAATGCAGCTGCTCCCAGCACCTCTACAGGAACCCCACAGTCCAGCTGTCGACACACAACCTCTGCTTCCTGCCAGTCAAAGGCAGCATCACATACTGTGTGTTTGGTCTCCTTATGAAGCAGCTCCACTCTCCCAGAGCAGCGGGAAGGACTCACCAGTCTGACACCTGCAATTTATGATTGTTTTCTATCAGTACATTTATACAAATCAATTTCACCTGCATTTGTGTATTCCACACAAACACATTTATTAGATTGCTGTTAGATGACATGAGTGTAGCATGTGTATAAAGATGAATGATTAACTACTTGCATCCATTATTCAGTAATTTGCCCACCTGAGCAGATGACTCCTGCATCCTGATGATGACCACAGTTTCCTGCACCCCATTTCTGTGGCATACAGTTCTTCACTGAGGCCTCAGACCCCTCACATTCCACATTATTCATCCAAATCCTTCCTGCTCCCTGTCCCAACTGAGCACCTTTGAGAGCTTCTATAGCCTCTCCACAGCCCAGATCTCTACACACCACTGCAGCATCACGCAGGTCCCATCCGTTATCACACACTGTGCCCCACTGTCCACTGTGGAGAACTTCAACTCTTCCAGAACAACGGCTGTGACCATTCACCAGTCTCAAAGAATCTAAAAAGATTATGGAGATAAAGTACTTTGTAATTTGCCATTCTGAGTCAAAGGCATAAAAATTTTGTACCTCTTGTACGTGAGTCCTGTGAATGGTTCAATAACCCAAATTTCACACACCCTGATTATTACTGTTTTAAACAGTCATATGACTATGTGGGGATGTAATGATGCCTACAGTTCAATGAATTAGCATCAGTTGCTCCCACTCTACCTGAGCAGATGACTCCTGCGTCCTGATTATGAGTGCAGTTTTCTACACTCCATTTGTGTGACCTGCAGTCCTTCACTGTGGCCTCAGAGCCCACACATTCCACATCACTCATCCAAATCGTACCATTTCCCTGTCCAAACTGAGCAGCTTTGAGAGCGTCTATAGCCTCTCCACAGCCCAGCTCTCTACACACCACTGCAGCATCACGCAGGTCCCATCCGTTATCACACACTGTGCCCCACTGTCCACTGTGGATTATTTCAACTCTTCCAGAACAACGAGTGTGACCATTCACCAACCTCAGAGCATCTAGGGAGAGATCAGCAATATTGTTATATGTAAGGTATTTTTTTTATCATTACCATTGTGTTGTTTGAATACAATCCCTAGGTCTTAGATAGAGATGAATCTGAGTCTCATTTCCTCCACACTGGATCTCCTCTGACCACACCTGGCCCTCTCCCTCTCCAAATGCAGCTGCTCCCAGCACCTCTAAAGGAGCCCCACATGTGAACTGCTACCAAATGTATGAAATGTCTCAGGAAATAAAAATCTAAAAAAAATGTTTTTTATAAGATTTTATAAGATTTTATGTTAAAATTCTTTTTTCATACTTTGAAAGAATGAATGATTTTTTTATTTCCTTGTCACTCAAAATATCTCTTTTAGAATATTCATGGCTGATTCATTCCTTTGCACTGTAAAGATTGCTGGCAAGAATGTAGAACATTGGTTACAAGTTACAAGTCTCATATATTTTTGTACAAACTAGGATATATTTGCAACTCCCTGTGGTGGACAATGTGAGACAGTACTCGACTTGTTTTTACAATTACAGATTAGAATGCTAAGCACATGAAGCATCAGCATCACCATGTAGTCTAAATGAAACCTTTAAAAGAGCCATCACCACCACTTTAAATTCTCACAACATATGCCACATAGACGCCACATGGGAGAGACCACCAGTGCGTCCATACATTATACTAGAGACTATTAGACTATTAGTCTCACTGACTTTATATACTCACTGAGTTTACACATCACAGTTTCACCTGGGGGAGGCCACCAGTTTGCCCCTGCATCATAGACAACTAGGCATATTGACTGTGGTGTCTGCATAACACTCAGTCGGTTGGACATGTGACATGTTTCTCATCCTCAACACTCGAGTGTCACTTAGGGCCTTTTTGAGCTGGCCAATAGCAGCTCTCCATGAGGCCTGTGTGTGTGTTCATCCCTCAGGGGCCCATCAGAAGCTGCTCAGTCTGACCAGACAGTGATGCTACACCTGCATTCCCCAGAGACAGTGAACACTGCTGGGCCCTTAGACCAGGTGAGCTGCCAGATGGTGGAGACCACAGATGCCTCCCTCCTCTGTAAGGGGGCTGTGTGTGAGGGCAGGACAGACACTGGTGTGTGGAGGACAAGTGCCAAAAGCAGTATTTCCGAGAATAAAATAAAGGTTCAATCAATGCCTCCATATTCAGAGGTTCACACAGTATTATTTCTTATGATGAAACCCTCTTATGTCTGCCTATTGAGTTGCCATATAGAAAAAGACAACACAACAACACAGTGATGATGTCCAGCAACCAGCAGGTGGGTTACATTCACCACAGCTCTGCCACCTAGTGGAGAGACTGGCATGTGCACAGCTATGACAGCTTTGACCCAAGACATGTATAATTCCCTGCGTGCTGGATAAACCCAGGGGGCACACCTGTATAAGTAAAGCTTGGTGCAGTGTTAAATCTCATAATAGATGAGCCTCGACACCTGATTTTAACTAAATAAAGCCAGCGGTCTCCTCTATTAGCAGGTGTATGACTTCCTCAAGCTTAACTTAGCCCAGTTTATCACTTAACCCAGGGGTGTCAAACATAAGGCCCGCCGACCGGATGCGGCCCTATACATCATTTCCTGTGGCCCGCCTAAAAAACTTGAAAGAATTGTAGGTGTGCTTGACAACCCTGACTTAGTAACCACTTACTGTACTTCAAATACCCTACCACCACCCAACCCCCGGCCCATTTCTCCTATGTGTCTACAGTGACCACACAGCTCCTAGTGTGTGTGTGTGTGTACTGTGTATGTGCGTGGACATTAGGCATGTCTACATGCACTCTGATATGACACAAGACTAGACATGCGCTACATCCCCAGAGCCAGCATGTACTACATCCCCAGAAGCAAGCACAAGTGCGTGAGTGCGTTGTGTGTGTGTGTGTGTGTGTGTGTGTGTGTGTGTGTGTGTGTGTGTGTGTGTGTGTGTGTGTGTGAGTGTGTCTGTTTGTCCTAGTGTGTGTTGTGTGTGAATAGACGTGAAAGTAATGTAGAACAATATTGTCATGGTGATACAGATGAATAAATATACACTGACTTAACTTCAGACAGATATACCATAAAACACATGCACACATCCACATGATGCATGATAAGCAGGATCAAGCAGTTATTGAAATACTGGAACAGGCACGTCTGCAATATCAAGTGTTGAAATTTTACATTAAAGGAAAGTGCCGGAGTGAATTCAAGCATAGCCCTATTGAAAGAGCTTGCTAAATGTGCTAGTTAGCGAATGGAACAAAATAATTTGGTACAGCACAGACCGAACGCGAACGCAGAAGCGAACAGGCACTTTACACTGAATCAATGGGACCTGACTGTTGGAAACCGAAAGTTAGATCTGAGGTTACATTGACTCAATGCTATGTGTTTCGCGTTCGCGTTGGGTCTATGCTGTTGGAATTTCTTTCATTTCATGCGAAATATATTGCTGTTTGAAGGCTCGTGCAGCAGGACTATGCTTAAACTTGCTCCGGTATATTGCTTTAAGACAAGCTTGGACTGTCTGGATGTTAATGTACGTCATACACTGCGTCAAACCAATAGGCCCTAACATTTTTAAGGAAGAAATTTTCAAATTTCAATTCTAAATGGATTTCTAACCCTAATACCAATAAAAGATGAAAATAGAGATCAAGCTAAGTTCGCTAAGTTTTTTGTTGATTTGCTTGATTAACTGCCAAAATTATGAGCTTTGCATAGAATCAGTGTTGGGTAAGTTACTTTAGAAATGTAATGCGTTACAGTTACAAGTTACCCCTTCAAAAACGTAATTGTAGTGTAACTATTTTACTTTAATAAAGTAATGTAACTAATTACATTTGATTACTTATTGATTACATTTCTACATTTTTGATTTTTTTTTTTTTTTTCAATTGTCAAGCAATAGTTGTAGTAGTGGCATGTACTGACATAGCCAATGTTTCTGCAGATGATATTGGGATCATGTAACTGAAATTGTAATTCTGAATATTTCTTGAAGTAACTGTAATTCAATTACACATTTTTTCAAAGTAACTGTAACTGATTACTGTTACTTTTATTTTGTAATTAAATTACGTAATTTCGTTACATGTAACTCGTTACTCCCCAACACTGCATAGAATGATACATTTTATCAAACTGTGGCTTAAATAAGGCCTACAATATGAAGAAACTGCCTCAAATAGTAAATGGAATTTTTTTAAATGTAATGAAGATGTCAAATATCAAGATGTTACAACCACATGATGAGCTACACAGTTTTACACTGATGTCTTTAAACTGGTTAAAATCACACAATGGAAAACCAACTGTTATGAGTGGCATTACATAAGCATTGGAGGCTGCATTAACTGTAGATAACTACCAGAAAAGTAATATTATAGTTTAACATGTTATTAATAGGATACTGAATTAAGAAATCAAATATAAAAATAGTTTAATTTGGCCTAGGCCTACCTGAACAAATGACTCCAGCATCATACTCATGCGGAAATGTACTCCGGTCCTCCCATCCGTAGTGCACACAGTTCTTCAGTGTGGATTCTGATCCCTTACACTCTACCCCATTCATCCAGACGTTCCCTGATCCCGGTCCAAAGTGAGCTCCCTTCAGAGCTCTAACAGCATCACCACAGTCCAGCTCTCTACACACCACTGCAGCATCACTCATATCCCACAGAGATTCATGCACTGTGCCCCACTCTCCTTCATGATAAACCTCCACTCTCCCAGAGCACCGTCTGCCTCCATTCACCAACCTCACAGCACCTAATGAAAAGAAAAAGTAAAAAAAAAAAAAAGAATACAATGCTATACTAACAAATACAATTTGACAATTATACTACACATATGGAAAGAGTAGAGAGTAAAGTAATGCCCAGGTTTATCACATTAGACCAGTGCATTATTAAGAAACTGACATAAATCGAGAAATGCTTTTTCTAAACACATAATTTTCTTAAGTATATCATAACCCTACCTTCTTGTTTAGTCAGGGCCACAGAGGCCAGGAGGATGAGCCACAGGCAGCCCTCCATCTTCATCTCCCCCAGCAGAAGCTCTGAGTTTGGGGCTCAGCAGACAGCAGCACAGCTCTCACCTCTGCTCTCCCAGACGACTCACTGACACAGCTGTGCCCTGTTCGCCCCACCTAGACGCTCTTTGCTCTCTGAGCCGCCAATCACACTCGATGTGACCATATTAGAGGAGCGATAGGAAATCATCAAAAACACTTGAGTGACAAATCAGAAGGCGCTGTTTAGATTTCGCTCCATATTTGTCAAACTGGTGCTAAGAGTTTGTCTCTAAACTCATCCCACCCCCTGCACTCTCATCAGAGATCACACACTCAGATGCATCCGTGTGGTTAGGAAGTCTCTGATATTAAAGAGATTTTTTGCAGGGGGTTGAAGCAGGTGCACAGGAGTGTGTGTGTGTGTGTGTGTGTGTGTGTGTGTGTGTGTGTGTGTGTGTGTGTGTGTGTGTGTGTGTGTGAGAGAGAGAGAGAGAGAGAGAGTGTAAGAGAGACAGAGAGAGAGAGAGAGAGAGTGTGTATGTGTGAGTGTAAGAGAGAGAGAGAAAAGGGGAGGGAGAGAGAGAGAGTGTGTGTGAGAGTGTAAGAGAGAGAGAGAGAGAGAGAGAGAGAGAGAGAGAGAGAGTGTGTGTGTGTGTGTGTGTGTGTGTGTGTGTGTGTGTGTGTGTGTGTGTGTGTGTGTGTGTGTGTGTGTGTGTGTGTGTGTGTGAGAGAGAGAGAGAGAGTGTAAGAGAGACAGAGAGAGAGAGAGAGAGAGAGAGAGAGAGGGTGTGTGTATGTGTGTGAGTGTAAGAGAGAGAGAGAAAAGGGGAGGGAGAGAGAGAGAGTGTGTGTGAGAGTGTAAGAGAGAGAGAGAGAGAGAGAGAGAGAGAGAGTGTGTGTGTGTGTGTGTGTGTGTGTGTGTGTGTGTGACTGTGTGTGTTTGTCTGTCTGTGTGCGTGGCAGGTTTAACCCTAGGCAAAAACCTCAAAGCATGTTAGAAGCACCTCATTCTGAATAATCTGTAGTACCACAGAAAACCACTAGGAGCACTCACCATCTCAGACTAGAGAATCAGCCCTGAAGTGATGCTCTGCTCTGCCCATCAGGGACAACCCAGTGAATGTCCAGATAAAACTGCATTTCTGCAGTCAGTTTTAGAAGGGAAAGGGAAACACTGTTTGCCTTTTATCATTACCAACCAAAATTATAATTTCACTGTGTATTAGGTTTACAGAGACAATGACACATTTTGGACATTAGGTGGAGCAACAGCGCTGATCCATTTAGTATGCAGGGGTCTTCAGCATGAAAAGGTCAGGCCAGATGTTTAGGAAATTAATATATAAATGTTTACTTGCTTTTACACTCAAAGGTAGTTCCTCAGCAACTATCCATCAGCAGCATTTGATAGAACTTACTGACTGACTAACAGGACTGATCCACACACACACACGCGTGCGCGCACACACACACACACACACACACACACACACACACACACACACACACACATAGCCAAACACACATTCTGTTACGGTAATGGCTAAAAAAGAAATATCTCTCAGCTGCCTGAATAAGTTAAGTTTGTTATTTATGGTGAAATGGCCCTGAAGTAACCTGAGAGATTCACTTAAAATACCAGGGAAAATCATATTGCTTACAGCTAGAAAAACTTTATTAACAAAGGAAGCAATGACATCATTTGTGTTTTACAGTAAGTGAGACTAATCTTATTTCAGTATGTAGTAATGTTGGCCTATTTCAGCCATATCATCACTATCAAAATCATTGAAATTCACAGTACATATCAGAATCACAAAAAGCAATAGGCTACAGTAAAAAGAAATATATATACATATTTATATATATATATATATATATATATATATATATATATATGGGCAATTCCACGAAAAAGTAAACCTCACCTTAAAACTTTAAGTCTCACCTACATGGACATACAAATTCTTTCAGAAAACTTCCAATACAAAAAAGTATTGTCTCGATGTAAATATTCAACTGAGCAAGTTTCGAAAGGATATCTGTTTGTTAAAATTTTTATCCTATTCAGCTATAATGTAAGTCTATGGAGGGGCTTATAATGGGCATAAGTGGGTGATAACACACACAAAGCTGCAATACTATCAGTTATTTTTCATTGTTATATTACTATTTATCTTGTTACAGGTTAAAATCCACCGTTCACAATTGTTTTGTATCGTTTTGGAGTGGTTTTTCCAGACGTCACGTCCATAACGTCACATCCATATCGCCATGTCTCCCAATGAAAACCAACTTTTTTTACATTTACATTTGAAATTAAGTCTTTTTCTGTCTTTACTGAGGTGTCCTGTTTGGTATGAATGTAGTAATATTTACATTTCTCTAGAAATTTCACACACTTCACAGCAAAAACTACGCTCTCTCAAAAGTTTGTCCGTTTTTCGTCACGTCCATAACGCAAATTGAAAGGCTCATATTCTTATGATGCAAATCATGATATTATTTTTTTCTGTTTGCCAGTATTCAGTCATGGAGTTTGCAGAAGAATATGAAAAAAAATTGTGAAATACTGCTAGGTTTGCAGAGGTTATCTGGCCTTTTGTTCATCAATAATGCATGAAAATGTCACGTCCATAACGCTGGAATTGCCCATATATATATAGGCCTATATATAAAGAAATATATTCAAAAAGGCCTATAAAGAAATATATTCAAAAATATAGATGGCTGCAATATAGATTTAAACATTTACTGTAGCATAATACTGTATAAAAATGTGTTGTAAAAAATAGTTTTTGTTCTACTTTCTCAATAAAAAACATAATGATGTATGACATCTCCCACAGTAATACAGTAAAAATGGTAAATAAATATTTCCAAATATAAATGGCGTTAAACATGTACTGTTGTACTGCACAAAAATATCTGTTGTAAGAAAATAATCTTTGCTCTACTTTCTCAATAAAAATCATTCTGATATATGACATCTCCTACAGTAATGATGGGCTCAGAACTCCAGCCCACCAGCTGATGGGAGTCCTCTGCTCTGCTGACTTCCTCATGTGTCACTCATCAGGCTCCGCCCCCACATCATCATAATCACTTCCTACAGAGAAAAACAGCTGTCACTCATACTACTGACCAATCAAAACAAGATAGATAGATAGATAGATATAAATAAATAGATAAATAAATAAATAAATAAATAGTCAGACAGATAGCTAGCTAGATAGTTGAATAGATAGATCTACAATAGACAACTCACCATTGATGAAACCATTATATTCCTGAAGTTGGTGGTCAGTCTTTGTCACTGCAATATACAGTAAAGATGGAGACAGAGTGAATTAGAGGGGACATGCTGCTTTCCCAACATAACATTCCACCTCACCACACACAGACCTGACACATACTGTATCATACGCTCACATCACACACTGGCATCATTTGTGTTTGTTTGTGTTCATGCTAATACTACTCTACTCCATCCTGACACTTTCTTTGGCCCATTTTCACTTCAACACTGCCCCCTCCCCAACACATACAACACTGCCTGCCCACTCTATACACCCCTGCCATCACCAGCACACCCCCCAATTACATTCTGCCCACCTCTACAAGCACCTGATAAGGCTGAGTACACATGCACCCAGGGCCGGTTCTGGGCAGAGACAAACTAAGCATCAGGGCATCAGGGCATCAGTGTACTTTTATTATGTTATTTTATTTAGTTGTTCTACTTGTATTTCTAGAAAAGATGGCAAAACTCAAATCTGGCCTAGGAAGGTGTGCACCACAGCACTGCCCAGCGCTATATAAGGCAAATGCATCTAACTTCCTCTTTCATCTTTCAGCGTCCTCTAAGCGGGGGAATGATAATCCCTCATTGCAACTTCACCACCTGAGACTCCAAGAGCTCCAGGGATGCAGCAGGCTGAGTGAGCCGTCTAATCCATCATCTACTGGATAATATTGCTCAGATTATTCTATTGCAGGGCCTGGTCACTCTGCTTGGCTCTTTCAGATTTTATGACAACATTTGTGAACTACCAAAAGCATATTTTAAACCATTTAAAAATATGGCTTCTGAATAGAATTATTTATCCGTAAATCACATAATATAGAACTTATTCTGCATTCCAACAGGAGAGCTAATTTAAAAATAACACATAAGTACACAAGTATTCTAAATATAGTGGACATAAGTGGGCAATGTTAAATTTTTTGCTGCATTCAAACAAATAGAACAGGCTCTAAAAAAAAGTCTGCACAACAGCGCCAAACCCTCCGGTGGTCAAAAAAGGAATTACATGTACTTGTTTAGAGTTGCCATAGAGAATGCATGGGTGTTGAAGTATGGTGCCATAAAAAATGACATGGCGGCTCGTAGTTTGGGGACCATTGTTCTATCATTTGGAGAATGTTTTCACTTCAGTGCTGTTCTTTACAGATTTGTGACAACTCGGGCTGTGGCTATTATGGCAACCATATCCAAGAGGTGCCAATGTTGGAAGCCCATCCTGCTGGTGGAGGGTCACGACCAGTGTGTTGTAAGCCTTGGGCTACACAATGCACAGTCTGCACTTTGCCTGCCTGGGAAATACCTGCACTGCACTGTGATGAAGCCGTCTACGCTGCCAAGAAGGAGAAAACTGGAGAGAACTTAGACAATGTCCTGCCATGTGCACAGCCCACTAATAACAACAATGTGAGTAAGGGCCATCCTGCTAGCTCTCCCACCCCACCCCACCCCACCTACTTCACAATGGAGCACACACAGCTGCCCTCCTGTTACCTTTGTGGGACCAGCTAGTCACCTTTGTGTCCGCCGGTGAGGAGCTACTCTCCCTCCACGCATCTGATGGAGACAGACAGCCTCACTGACCAGGATGAGGACGACCCCCAACATGAGTCTGACTCTCCTCCGCTGGCCTAAGCAGCACAGAGTGCCCAAGACAAGACAGCGCTCACAACTGAGCTTCATGAGCTGCTGGAGCGTGCAGAGCAGAGCAGAGCAAAGCCCTGGACCAGATTACCCTCATCCAACATAAGACCAGTGGTCCTGTTATGATTGTAAGTACAGAGCACACTCTCTCCTAGGGACAGACTGAGTACAAACACCTTTCCCCACCTTTACACAGTAGAGTGGACAGAATGAACACGTTAGCTCTTCCGGAGAGGACGGAGGGCATAATCCTTACAGTCAAATGTCCCCGTAATGTCAGGCTTGGTATACAGCCTTAATATGGCCACTGGAGCATGGCCAGCAGAGTCCTCATGAGCCCAGGAAACTGGTGCATCATGGGCCGTAAGGAAGAGAGTGTCTGCTCAGGACGTCTGTTTATCAGTGAGATGGGCTGGCCAGAGACACCTCTGCCCGCACTTCTATCGTGTAGACATACTGTAACGGACACGGTCTATCTTCTAAGCAAGGGGACGTAAAAGCTGTGAGTGTAAAAGCTTTATGGTCAAATGTCACAGGCAGACTTAGGCCCAGTCCCATTTCTATCACTTCACTATCACTTCCCCTCTATTTTGGCCCTAACACTCGGTTTGCGCGTTCATGTGTAAGTGTAGGGTGTCCCAATACTTTCGAGACCGAGGGATAGTGGCTTTTAGCCCTTCAAATCGCCCCTTCAAACGGAGGGAGGTCTGGAGCAGACTTCGAACGAAGTGAAGTTGAAGTGAAGATGAAATTACCCACGATTCTTTACGAACTGCGTGTCGGTACCCGATCTGTGTCCGACTGCCCGAGCTGTGTCCCGTTCTCTCAGCTCTGGATAAGAACTTCAAAAATATAGTTACTATTGCAATTAAGCATGTATGTATATTTTTTAATGTTGGGATATCTTAGTTGTTGATGTAAATTCAGTTGAATTCCGCACTGGTGTGTTAAAACATGACGATTAGAAATTACCAAACAACAGAATCACCAGAATTACCAGAGCCTCTCATGTGGGTGATGATAATTGTCGATGACGGCCTTTGAACAGTTTACCCCGTTTAAGAGCCTTATATCCGTTCAGTCTTAACGATAGACGCATGAAACAGGTGAAGACGTTTTTATGCGAAGTGCTGTCCCATTTATTAGGGGAAGATCTGCACTTCTCACTACACAATCGAGGGGTGTCTCATCTTGGAGGGAACTCGAAAACGAGTGCTAGTGTTAGGGAATAGAAATGGGACTGGGCCTTATTGTTTTGCCCGTCTCTGTTTGCAACAGTGTGTATGAGGATGAGTATTAGGCCTATGGGCTGGTGGGGTCACTTTGATCTTATGGGCCAGACGTCATGAGCACGCTGTACATTGCTCGGTCCCACACACACAATTTGTCCTAATGTCTGAACAAGAGGTCAGTGAAGTATTCTGCGGCAACTAACAGAATGTACTGACTCTCACATGCATGTAAGATGCTCATGGCTCGGTCCTGTTCATTGGTATCAATGTATAGCTTTGCAGCATTGCCAACACCCAGTAGTAGTCATATGCATGTGACAATAACATTGCAGGCTGGCAGGCACAGACTGGACAACTCACCAATGATGACACCATTGTACTCCTGAGATTGATCTGCTGTCTTCATCCCTGAAATATAAAGATGGAGGCAGAGAGAATTATGAGTTATTTGGGCTGAATGTGCCTTCATGGACTCTGGACTCTGCAGTCTTCCACTCACAAGAATTGTGTCCAACAGCGCCAATGTGGTGCAAAGTGGTATTACAAGACAGGCAGTCTGTCTCTGGCTGGAGTTGTATTTGATAAGAGTGCCACTGTGGTGCAAAGTGGTATTACAACAGGAGTGGCCTGTATGTGTCTGGCTGGATAGCATGCCAATATAATACTAGTGGATATTTGGGCAGCACAGAGCACAATTTACTATTTCCAGGTCATGTTTAAATGCTCTAAACACTAAGAAAAGCACCCAGAGCCCCCATACATTCCAGCTATGGCATTAATTTGCCATTTACTGTACAGATGAAAAGATAACTAAACAGTGGAAATCAAACAACAAGGTGTATGATCATATAGGTAAACAGTTACAGCAGCTTATATACAGCCTAAGATACACACAAACATCCAAAAAAGCAAATATCAGTGCCTTTGATGTAAATATTTGTTCTTAAATCCAAAAAGTTATGCAAACTCCTGATAACAAAATAAAGGATTTCAGTCATAACATGCATTGTTTATAATTAAAGTAAATAAGTTTTGTATGATGTGTTAATTTGAAGAGTTCAGATGCAAAACCCCTAACCCCACTTGACCACTTTTTGAGAAAAAGGCCATTTTTTATCAGGGGTTTACAGTGTTTTGAATGTAAATAGATATTTTAGACACGGCGGGGAGCAGGTTTTATTTTATTTTTTTTCACAAAAACATTTCATTTACATATTCTAGATTTATACAGGATTCACACAATATCATTAACTCAGTTTTCACAAAAATGGTGTTTAGGGGGTTTTGCATCTGAACTCTTCATTTGTTAACTTTTAAAAAGTGATCAAACTCAGCCTCTGTCTCTGCTCCACCTGCTGCTCTGCTTTGATCTCACTCACCAGTCACCTCAGATGACTTCTCCACACTCGTGACATCATCAACATCATCGTACTCCTCTGGCTGCACGTCTGTCTTTGTCTCTCCCGTACCAAACAACAAGTCTCCTATATCTGTAATACATTCAGGCATACTGTATGATTATCTATTCATATTTATACATACTAGAAAACAGCTACTTACAGTACATCATAATAATGACAATAATAAATTAATAAAATAAACATGTAGAACTCAGTTGTGAAAAGTGGTAGTACTAGTATATTAGAGAACTAAGCTTTTCTTAATTTTACAAGGCATACACAGAGTAGACACAAACCTGTCAACATATCATCCAGCTTGGTCTCATCATCGGCAGTCACATCATCATAGTACTCTCCTGTTGGCTCTCTCAGAGAAGCAGCTGGAAAAATGGAGAGAGAAAGAGCGAGAGAGAGAGAGAGAGGGGGAATGAGAAACAGAGAGTGATCTATATCAGACATTGACAAAACCCTGTCTAGTTGTCCAATAGCAAACCGCTTCTCATGCCCCTACCTGAGATGGATCTCCTCTCGTCCTCCTGCATGTCTTCATACCAGGAATTCTGACCGTCAGACAGGATGCGTGCTGTAAGAAGGAAAATCCAAAGGCTGCGTCTCATTCAGTGCCGTAAACAAACACAACCTTACAGTGTACTGGTTGTGACTTTATGATATGCAGACCAACACACTTGGCATACAAGCATTGCTGTTGGTGTGTTTCATGATAATTTGCTAATTTTCTTGGAAACTCCACAGATGCACACTGTGGTTTGGCAGTTATGATTCTCCTCCTCTTTCCCATGAGCTCCTGTGCTGTATTTTCATGCAGCTGTGAGACCGGTGTGGTTTTCTGCTTCTGATCTCAAAATATGAAGTGCTAATAAGTTTCAAGCCAACTTTCTCTAAAGATTGTTATCAGTACGGCGCTCACAACTCAAAACATACTTTTATTTCACAGACCCTAAGAAGTAATTCAGGCATTCTGCCAAGAGTGTGTTTGAGCCTTCAGTGTTTGATGTTATTTACAGCACATGTTTGTCTGCATACAGTATGTAGCCTAAGTGGTGTGAGTAGCATAGCTTGTGTGTGTTGGAGGTACAGATAAGCCCTGATGACCTCTCACCTCTCTGACGACGTCTGGAGGAAGCGGCTCTGGTCAGTCTGTGGTCCAGCTCCTCATAGACAGCTTCACTCAGTGCCATGTCTCTCCTCTTGGACACAGCTGCAGGAAAGACAGTACAGTACTGACTTACATGACACATATAGTGTTTAGTACATTTAATCAATATGCCTTTAGTCATAATTATCCCTTCACATGGAGTGTAATATTTACCTCTTTCAGATGCATTACTCAATTTAAAATTGTTTTAAATGTACTTTTATTAAAATGAATGTGTTAAATCACACAAAAGAAATGATTTCAAATGCATATGTTGAAATATGTAAGACATTGCAGCACCTCTCCTGAGTGACCTGTTCTGGCCCAGCAGCACAGCCAGTGAGCCCAGCAGCAGCAGGAACAGGAGCCCCAGAGCCGCTGCAGCCGCTGGAGAGACAGGAAACCCTGCAGGCTCACATGGAGGGACTTTGGTTCCCACTGAGGTGACTGGAGGACGGGGGGTGGGAGGTGGTGGAGGCCCTGGACAGAGACAAATTCACATTAATTTCAAGGGTTTATTTTATACCATTACATATTTTATTATATCATTGAAAATGATATTCAGGAAGGTAAGCTGTTGCTCCATCAATTTTTAAAAATATGTTTAACATAATGTCATTGCTGCTTCACCTGTGCATTTGACCCAGGCATCCTCCTTATGGATGCAGTCACTCTGATTCAGAGGGCGCGGCAGCACTCCCACAGGTGGGCCTCATGGCCTGTGCAGTTCACCTCGTCCAGCCAGATGGGGCCGCTTCCCTTCCCAAATGTGCCCTGCTCTCCCCCTACAGCCACGGGCTCCCCACAGTCCAGCTGCCTGCAGACCACCTGGGCGTCCATCTTGTCCCAGGAGTCGTCACACACCGTCCCCCACTCTCCCTGCAGACGCACCTCCACCCTCCCTGAGCACCTAGTGGAACCACCAACCAGCCTCAGGTCTAGAGCACCTGGAAGAGGAGAAAGATAAAATGTTTAGTAGTGCAACTACTACACACACAGTACACACACACACACACACACACACACACACACACACACACACACACACACACACACACACGTATATATGCATACAGACTAATAGACAAAATAAAACCAAAGGGATTGATTCAACCTGGACATTCCTTAACAGGGTCTTTTTGTGTGACTGTTGTGGTTCCTTTAGTTCCTGTAGTCAAACATATAATAATGAAGTCAAATAATATTTTAAAAGTTGTACTAGAAAATAGATTAATATTTTAATAATAAATCAATATAAATATGTAACTATAGCATGGCAAACCTTGGTCTGTACACTGTATATCAGCAGCCCTCCTGCAGGCTGTATCCCACTGAAGAGGTTTGCACTGCTCAAGGTGTGTATCGTGCTTCCTACACTGGGGGGCACTCAGTCGCTTGGGTTTGAGTTGGCGTTACATCATTGGTCCATTTCATGATCTCCACAGCCTAACTGACGGCAGATCACAGAGCCTGTGTTTTTGTCCATGTCATTGAAACACATGTTTCCCCAGGTGCCATTGTAGTAGACGTCTATTCGACCTTTACATGGCCCACGACTGTCTGTGGTTTGTTTCAGCTGAATGGATCCTGTGGACAACAGATCATTTATGTGTCTTATGCCTTTCTTTACTGATGTATTTTCAGATGATACACAAAAAACACAGATGCTTATCAAATCAAATGAGTGTTTTCACTTTTTTGTTTTCACTTGACATTTAAATGTGATGATGTATCTCAGAAAGCAAGATACAGTATGCTGTTTGTACCTGAGCACATGACCCGCACGTCCTCTTTGTGTGAGCAGTCGTGTTGGCCCCACTCTTTTAAGGGACACTCCCACAGGCTGGTCTCGTCTCCCCTGCAGCCCACCTCACTCAGCCAGATGGGCAAATCTCCTGGAGGAAAGGATGCGGGTACCTCAGCACTGAGGGCTGTGCCACACTGCAGCTGTCTGCACACTACCTGGGCATCCTCCATGTCCCAGGAGTCGTCACACACAGTCCCCCATGAGCCTTTGTGGAAAACCTCCAGCCTGCCAGCACAGTCTCCTCCAGATCCAGTCAACCTGACTGGCTGATGGCCTGTTATGGGAAAAGAGATGCATGAAAACAATACAAAAATACAAAAAATTTACTTAGTTGTACTACCTGATCACTAATAGACTTTGTAATGCACACACCTGAACAGCTGATGGTCACCTGCTGACTAGAAGTACAATTTAGTATCTGTGGAGCACTGCAGTCTCCCAGATGAGTCTCATGTCCAGAACAGCGGATCCCTGAGACACACTCATCACCCTCTGAGTCAGTAGAACCAGAGAACCCAACAGCAGAACCACAGGCCAGCTGTCTGCACACCACTGAGGCTTCAGACCGATTCCAGGAGTCCAGCAGAACTCTCCTCCATCTCTGACTGACGTAAACCTCCAACACTCCCTCACACCGCCTCTCTCCAGACAAGCACACCGTCCCATTGTGTAGGGAGGAATCTGTACAAACAATTCAGTTAGTAAAATGTGGTTTAATCCTGCTGTTTAATCAACTGAACTATATGTGCAGTAAGTCTTATTACGATACAGTAACTATGTGATCAATTCAGTAGTCTGTATGTACTCACTTGAGCAGATGACTCCAGCATCCTGTCTATGGGAGCATGCACCTCGGCGCCAAGAGGAGATTTTACATCCTGAGAGGCCAGTTTCATTCCCCTCACACTCAAACCTATCAGGCCAGATGTTTCCACTCCCCTCACCAAACCACTCTGCCCCTACAACAGCCACAGCACTCCCACAGTTCAGCTGATGGCAGAGCACACTGGAGGCCTTCATATCCCAGGATGCATCACACACTGTGCCCCACTCACTGAGGTACTTGAGCTCCACTCGGCCTGAGCAGGAGTCACTGCCATTTGCTAGTTTAGCATCAGTGTGTCCTGAGAAAACGCAACAATTTAGTTCATTATTATGAATAAATGTAAAATACATAAAGTATTCAAATTATTTCCATATAGGCACTTACCAGAACAAACTATCCCCACATCTCTCTCATGTGAGCAGTTGTAGTTGAGAGGAGATGTTGGACAGAGTTGAATGTGACTCTTGTTTCCTCCACACTGGATCTCCTCTGACCACACCTGACCCTCTCCCTCTCCAAATGCAGCTGCTCCCAGCACCTCTACAGGAGCCCCACAGTCCAGCTCTCGACACACAACCTCTGCATCCTGCCAGTCAAAGGCAGCATCACACACTGTTACCCAGGTGCTCCCATGGACCACCTCCAGTCTACCAGAGCACTGATGAGATCCGTTTACCAGCCTGGGAGCTCTGTGTTCTGTGTGGAAATGCAGAATCACAGACTAGTATGGGCATCACTTAATCACATAAAGTTAACATTTCACATCAATTAAATAATTAAAAATGGGTTCCCCTTACCTGAGCACATAATTCTAACTGTGCCTTGAAGTGAGCAAGAGTCTTTATCTGGACCATTATGAGCACAATTCTTCAGTCTGGGCTCCCACCCCACACAGCCAACATCAGCCATCAGGACTCTTCCCTGACTTTGGCCTGCATCCTTCTCATAGTCTAAATAATCACCACACCCCAGCTCTTTACACACCACTGCTGTATCAACCTGACCCCATCCACTGTAGCACACTGTGCCCCATTCTCCATGTTTATAAACCTCCAGTCTCCCAGAACAGCGACTGCCTCCATCCACCAGCCTCACAATACCTGTGGAATATAGAAATGTCTCATGGTTTATGAGCTCATGGGGAAATATAAAAAGAAACAAGTCTGATAAATTAACTGTTAAATAACTAATGGTCTTTGGTATTTTTTGCCCTCAACGGTGCCTTCCAGGCAGCGCTGCCTTCAAGGCACTACTCCACTCAGTTTAGGGTTAGGATGAGGGTTGAGGTGGTTAGGGTTAGGAATAGGGTAAGGGTAGTGCCTTTTAGGCTGTGCTGCCTGGAAGGTGCCGTTGGGGGCAAAAAAACATCATTGAGCTAACTAAATACTCATGTGTCTGTAATGGATATGTTATTGTAAATGCTAGATTACCATTACAAACCAGTCCAACATCATTCTTGTGTGAGCAGTTGTGTTCAAATTATTTCCAACAATATAGGCACCTACCAGAACAAACTATCCCCACATCTCTCTCATGTGAGCAGCTGTGGTTCAGAGTAGATGTTGGGCAGATGTGAATCTGAGACTCGTTTCCTCCACACTGGATCTCCTCTGACCACACCTGGCCCTCTCCCTCTCCAAATGCAGCTGCTCCCAGCACCTCTACAGGAACCCCACAGTCCAGCTGTCGACACACAACCTCTGCTTCCTGCCAGTCAAAGGCAGCATCACATACTGTGTGTTTGGTCTCCTTATGAAGCAGCTCCACTCTCCCAGAGCAGCGGGAAGGACTCACCAGTTTGACTCCTGCAATTTACCATTGACTTCTATGAGTGCATTTATAAAATAATTAATGTCACCTGTATTTGTCCATTAAAATGACCACTTATACATATACATTTTAAAAATTGCTGTTGGATGGTATTAATGCAGAATGTGTATAAATGTGTGAAAATGGCAAACATATGAATTAGCATCCAGTAAAGTTGGCCCACCTGAACAGATGACTCCTGCATCCTGATGATGACGACAGTTTTCTGCCCTTTGACTCTGTGTCATGCAGCTTTGCACTCTGGACTCAATCCCTGCACACCCCAAACCACTCATCCAAATGCTTCCTGTTCCTTGTCCAAATTGAGCACCTTTGAGGGCTTCTATAGCCTCTCCACAGCCCAGATCTCTACACACCACTGCAGCATCACGCAAGTCCCATCCATCATCACACACTGTCCCCCACTGTCCACTGTGGAGAACTTCAACTCTTCCAGAACAACGACTGCTTCCATTCACCAACCTCACAGCATCTAGATTTTGATAGAAATTATAATATTTTGTGAGAGTACTTAGTCCAAGCTGCTTATAATTACATATATTATAACATATTTACAGAAATAGTACCTCCACATATCAATCCAATATCATTGTCATGTAAGCAGTTATGGTTTAGAGCAGTTGTTGGGCAGAGTTGAACGTGAGTCTCGTTTCCTCCACACTGGATCTCCTCTGACCACACCTGGCCCTCTCCCTCTCCAAATGCAGCTGCTCCCAGCACCTCTACAGGAGGCCCACAGCCCAGCTCTCGACACACAACCTCTGCGTCTTTCTGATCAAAAGTGGTATTGCACACAGTGTACATGGTCTCCTTTTGGAGTAATTCAACTCTTCCTGAACAGGACCTCGTACCATCAGCCAGTCTGGGCACAAGAGGAGCTGAGAGAGAGAGAACATAAACAATGTTTTTTTATATATCAAATAACTGTTTATATATTCTTTCATTATGTAAGTAAAGTCTTACAGGTCCTGATTGGTCAAGCAAGCCACCAAACCTTTTTTGTGCATTTAGGCCTGATGTGCCCTTGAACAAAGACACATCATTCGGACACCATGAGAGCACATCATTTGTGCGTAGGTTGAACACTTTTTATACATAAAAAAACAATTGTTCATTTGCTTTCATGCATCTTAACAGGGGCCTGCCTGACAATCAGTACAGGTCCTGCCCTGCCATGGTGTGCGATCACATCCAACCACTTCCAACTTCTGGGATTTATATCATGATGATCAAGTACCATAGCCTAGCTATCGCAACCTTTGTTCAAATGGACTTGATCGCGAAACTTCCCAATCCAGCGACAAGAAGTATGGGTTGGCCAAGGCCAGATAAACCATGCACTATCACTGTCTTTGTTGTTGTTGTTGTTGAGAGGGCTTAAGTGTTTATGGATGACCCACCCAGCCTATTTTGGATCCCCACCACAGATCTCCTCCCCCTATACAGGACCTCAAGATTGGACCTACAGTGGCACACGTACCGTATCCTTTCCCACTCGTGCCCACCTCTGTGCCTCAGTACTGACCACACCAGAGCACAGTGACCTCACAGGGTCCCCAACCTCTCATGCCCAGGGCCATTTTGAACCTGCAGAACCCTTTACCCAGATACACCTTTGTAACGATTTAGGATAGGACACACACACACACACACACACACACACACACACACACGCCTCTAAAAGAGCAAAAACAGGTGATCGATAGTCTGATTGGTTGTTGCCGAAACGTGTCATACTGTATAGCTCATTGCATAAAGTCATAAAGTTGACTGAAGTTCAACTTTCTTTCATCACTCAAGACGCCCACGCTTCATCGCCCACCACACCTGCTGCTTTTGTTTGCCAAAGTTACCCGTCTCCATTCAAAGTCAATTCCTTCCGTTGCCCTGTTGCCTGCATTGCTAGCGCACTGAACATACAGTTAGCTTCCACCTCAGGCAACAGGCAAGTACAGTATGTGCACTTGCATGACACACATGGGAGATACCACAGTCAGCCCGTTACACCAGAGACTTGTAGTCTCACTGACTATGGTGTCTACAGCTAGCCATATTGACTGTGGTGTCTGCAACAGGAACACTCAGTCTGTTGGACATGTGAACTGTTTCTCCTCCTAAACACTCCAGTGTCACTTAGAGCCTTTTGTTCTGGCCAATAGCAGCTCTCCATGAGGCCTGTGTATGTGTTCATCCCTCAGGGGCCCATCAGAAGCTGCTCAGTCTGACCAGACAGTGATGCTACACCTGCATTCCCCAGAGACAGTGAACACTGCTGGGCCTTAGACCAGGTGAGCTGCCAGATGGTGGAGACCACAGATGTCTCCCTCCTCTGTAAGGGGGCTGTGTGTGAGGGCACGACAGACACTGGTGTGTGGAGGACAAGTGATAAGAGATGCCACCATATTGAGAGGTTTACACTGTGTTTCTTATGCTGAAACCCTTTTATGTCAGCCTGTTGAGTTGCCATATTTTAATAGAAAAGACAACACAACACAACACAACACAGTGATGATAACAACCCGCAGGTGGGTTATATTCACCACAGCTCTGCCACCTAGTGGAGAGACTGGCATGTGCACAGCTATGACAGCTTTGACCCAAGACATGTATAATTCCCTGCGTGCTGGATAAACCCAGGGGGGTATTGCAAGAAGGCAGTTAAGTGGCACACCTGTATAAGTAAAGCTTGGTGCAGTGTTAAATCTCATAATAGATGAGCCTCGACACCTGATTTTAACTAAATAAAGCCAGCGGTCTCCTCTATTAGCAGGTGTATGACTTCCTCAAGCTTAACTTAGCCTAGTTTATCACTTAACCCAGGGGTGTCAAACATGAGGTCCGCGGACCGGATGCGGCCCTATACATTATCATGTGGCCCGCCTAAAGAGCTTGAAAGAATTGTAGGTGTCTGTTGCCTGTTTGATAACAGTTTTAACGATGCACTTTCTGCAACACAATCTTGTCAACACCCTAAGAGGTGCATCTTAGACCTGCTTACCAACAGGAAAGGAATACAAAATTAAGTGGTGGCACATTAGGACTGTGTTAGTGATGGTCAGAAACATGAGGAAATGTGCATTTTTTTTCACCCATGTTTGTGGTCGTACATGTAAATTGGCCCTCTAAAGAAAATCCCATGCTCCTGTGGCCTTCGACAAAAATGTGTTTGACACCCTTGACTTAGTAACCACTTACTTCAAATACCCTCCCACCACCCACCCTCCGGTCCCTTCTCCTAGTGTCTACAGTATATGTGCCTAGTGACCACACGGCTCCTAGTGTGTGTGTGTGTGTGTGTACTGTGTATGTGTGTGGACCTTTGGCATGTCTACATGCACTCTGATATGTGAGCACAATCAACCACAAATGAGATTTTGAGACAAAACTAACAGTGAAGAAGAAGCATGTGCTACATCCCCAGAAGCAAGCACAAGTGTATTTGTGTGTGTGTGTGTGTGTGTGTGTGTGTGTGTGTGTGTGTGTGTGTGTGTGTGTGTGTGTGTGTGTGTGTGTGTGTGTGTGTGTGTATGTGTGTGTGTGTGTGTGTGTGTGTCTGTTTGTCCTAGTGTGTGAATAGACGTGAAAGTAATGTAAAATAATATTGTCATGGTGATACAGATGAATAAATATACACTGACTTCTATAACTTGTAGTACACACTAGCTTCAGACAGATTTACCGTAAAACACATGCACACATCCACATGATGCATGATAAGCAGGATCAAGCAGTTATTGATATATTGGGACAGGCACATCTTGAGACAGACATGACAACTGCAATATCAAGTGTTGAAACTTTACATTACAAGACAAGCTTGGACTGTCTGGATGTTATGCCATATACTGAGTCAAACCAATAATATTTTTAAAAGTAGCTATTAGCTGGAAGCAATTTTCAAATTTTCAAATTTCAAAAATGATGAAAATAGTTTCTTTCCTCTCGCTAAGTTTTTTTGTTGATTTGTCTGATTAACTGCCACAATTATGAGCGAGCTTTGCATAGATTGATACATTTGAGAACTGTGGCTTAAATAGGGCCTATAATATAAAGATGATTGATTTCAGTGCCTCGAATATTGTAAATGGAATTTCATTCAATGTAATCAGGATGTCAAATATCAAAATGTTACCACCACCACATGATGAGCTACACAGTTTCACACTGATGTCTTTAAATGGTTAAAATCACACAATGGAAAAACAACTGGGATGAGCTGCATTACATGTAAGCATTGGAGGCTGCAGTAACTGTAGCTATAATTACCAGAAAAGTAAAATTATAGCCTAATATGTTATTAATAGGATACCGAATTAAGAAATTAAATATAAAAATAATTCAATTTGGCGTAGGCCTACCTGAACAAATGACTCCAGCATCTCTGTCATGACCATACCTACTCCAGTCCCGCCATCCCTGGTGTTTACAGTTCTTCAGTGTGGACTCTGATCCTGTACACTCTACCCCAGCCATCCAGATCTTCCCTGATCCCTGTCCAAAGTGAGCTTCACCCAGAGCTCTAACAGCATCACCACAGCCCAGCTCTCTACACACCACTGCAGCATCACTCATATCCCACATATAATTATGCACTGTGCCCCACTCTCCTTCATGATAAACCTCCACTCTCCCAGAGCACCGACTGCCTCCATTCACCAACCTCACAGCACCTAATGAAAAGAAAAAAAAAACTTTTACAATATACAAGCTATACTAACAAATACAATTTGACAATTATACTACACATAAGGAAAGAGTAGAGAGTAAAGTAATGCCCAGGTTTATCACATTAAACTTCAGTGCATTATTAAGAAACTGACATAAATCGAGAAATGCTTTTTCTAAACACATAATTTTCTTAAGTATATCATAACCCTACCTTGTTGTTTAGTCAGGGCCACAGAGGCCAGGAGGATGAGCCACAGGCAGCCCTCCATCTTCATCTCCCCCAGCAGAAGCTCTGAGTTTGGGGCTCAGCAGACAGCAGCACAGCTCTCACCTCTGCTCTCCCAGACGACTCACTGACACAGCTGTGCCCTGTTCGCCCCACCTAGACCCTCTTTGCTCTCTGAGCCGCCAATCACACTCGATGTGACCATATTAGAGGAGCGATAGGAAATCATCAAAAACACTTGAGTGACAAATCAGAAGGCGCTGTTTAGATTTCGCTCCATATTTGTCAAACTGGTGCTAAGAGTTTGTCTCTAAACTCATCCCACCCCCTGCACTCTCATCAGAGATCACACACTCAGATGCATCCGTGTGGTTAGGAAGTCTCTGATATTAAAGAGATTTTTTGCAGGGGGTTGAAGCAGGTGCACAGGAGTGTGTGTGTGTGTGTGTGTGTGTGTGTGTGTGTGTGTGTGTGTGTGTGTGTGTGTGTGTGTGTGTGTGTGTGTGTGTGTGTGTGTGTGTGTGTGTGTGTGTGTGTGTGTGTGTGTGTGTGTGTGTGTGTGAGAGAGAGAGAGAGAGTGTAAGAGAGACGAGAGAGAGAGAGAGAGAGAGTGTGTGTATGTGTGAGTGTAAGAGAGAGAGAGAGGGGAGGGAGAGAGATGTGTGTGTGAGAGTGTAAGAGAGAGAGAGAGAGAGAGAGAGAGAGAGAGAGAGAGAGAGAGAGAGAGAGAGAGTGTGTGTGTGTGTGTGTGTGTGTGTGTGTGTGTGTGTGTGTATGTGTTTGTGTGTGTGTGAGTGTAAGAGAGAGAGAGAGAAAAGGGGAGAGAGAGAGAGAGAGTGTGTGTGAGAGTGTAAGAGAGAGAGAGAGAGAGAGAGAGAGAGAGAGTGTGTGTGTGTGTGTGTGTGTGTGTGTGTGTGACTGTGTGTGTTTGTCTGTTTGTCTGTGTGTGTGGCAGGCTTAACCCTAGGCAAAAACCTCAAAGCATGTTAGACGCACCTCAGTCTGAATAATCTGTAGTACCACAGAAAACCACTAGGGGCACTCACCATCTCAGACTAGAGAATCAGCCCTGAAGTGATGCTCTGCTCTGCCCATCAGGGACAACCCAGTGAATGTCCAGATAAAACTGCATTTCTGCAGTCAGTTTTAGAAGGGAAAGGGAAACACTGTTTGCCTTTTATCATTACCAACCAAAATTATAACTTCACTGTGTATTAGGTTATAGAGACTATGACACATTCTAGACATTAAGTGGAGCAATATCATCAACAGCACTGATCCATTCAGTATGCAGGGGTCTTCAGTATGGCTGAACACATGAAAAGGTCAGTGCCAGATGTTTAGGAAATTAATATATAAATGTTTACTGGCTTTTACACTCACAAAGGTAGTTCTTCAGCAACTGTCCATCAGCAGCATTTGGTGGAACTGACTAACAGGACTGATCCACACACACACACGCGTGTGACACACACACACACACACACACACACACACACACACACACACACACAGTCAAACACACATTCTGTTACTGTAATGGTTAAAAAAAAGAAATATCTCTCAGCTGCCTTAATAAGTTAAGTTTGTTATTTATGGTGAATTGGCACTGAAGTAACCTGAGAGATTCACTTAAAATGACGAGGAAAATCATATTGCTTATGGCTAGGAAAACTTTATTACCAAAGGAAGTAATGACATAGTTTGTGTTTTACAGTAAATGAGACTAATGTATGCAATAAGTAGTAATGTTGGCCTACTTCAGCCACATCATCACTATGTTCTTGTAAAGTCATTGAAATTCACAGTACATATCGGAATCACAAAAAGCAATAGGCTACTGTAAAAAAATATAGAGAGAAATGTATTGAAAAATATAGATGGCTGCAATATAGAGTTAAACATTTAGCCTACTCTTATACTGTATAAAAACAACTGTTGTAATAATCTTTGTTCTACTTTCTCAATAAAAAAACATAATGATGTATGACATCTCCCACAGTAATACAGTAAAAAAAATTGTAAACAAATATTTTCAAATATAAATGGCTGTGAGTTAAGCATCTACTGTTATACTGTATAAAAATATCTGTTGTAAAAAATAATCTTTCCTCTACTTTCTCAATAAAAATCATTCTGATATATGACATCTCCTACAGTAATGATGGGCTCAGAACTCCAGCCCACCAGCTGATGGGAGTCCTCTGCTCTGCTGACTTCCTCATGTGTCACTCATCAGGCTCCGCCCCCACATCATCATAATCAGTTCCTACAGAGAAAAACAGCTGTCACTCATACTACTGACCAATCAAAACAAGATAGATAGATAGACATAAATAGACAGATAGCTATCTAACAAGATAGTTGGATAGATAGATACATACAATATGATCAGACTGACAGCCAGCTAGATAGTTAAACCATTATATTCCTGAAGTTGGTGGTCAGTCTTTGTCACTGCAATATACAGTAAAGATGGAGACAGAGTGAGTTAGAGGGGACATGCTGCTTTCCTCACATAACATTCCACTTCCATTCACAGACCTGACACATACTGTATCATACGCTCACATCACACACTGGCATCATTTTTGTTTGTTTGTGTTCATGCTAATACCAAAGATCTTTTAACAGTGACCGCTTGAATCCTCTCTGCTAATACTACTCTACTCCATCCTGACACTTTGTTAGCCCCATTTTCACTGCAACACTGCCCCCCCTCCCCAACACACAGCACACTGCCTGCCCACTCTATACACCCCTGCCATCACCAGCACCCCCTCACCCCCACCAACCCAACTGCACTCTGCCCACCTCTAAAACCAGTGCCTGAAAAGGCGGAATACACATGCACCACAGCAGTTCCCAGCGCTAAATGCATCCAACTTCCTCTTTCACCTTTCAGCGTTCTCTAAGTGGGGGAATCCCTCAGTCCCTTACTCTTGAGTAAGCCGTCTAAGCAATAATCATCTACTGGATATTGCTTGGATTGCTTGGTTAGCTGAATTTAGCTATTGTTATTTATGTTCATGTCAATATGATACAGAATAGTCTTAATTGCAAATAGCTGAAGTCACAAAATAGGAATAGCATTCATAATTGGTAAAACTCTAGTATCAAAGCATATTAAATTAAAATAGATTTTATGACTGACTACTACCAAACTACCAAATGCATATTTTAAACCATTTAAAAACATGGCTTCTGAGTAGAATCATTTATCCGTAAATCACATAATACAGCACTTATTTTAGAATTTAAATTAAAATAAATAACACATAAATACATGTTACATTTGCTGCATTTTATAGGTTAGAGCAGGCTCCGAAAAAGTCTGTGCAACAGTGCTAAAACCCTCCGGTGGTCAAAAAAGGAATTACATGTGAATGTTAAGAGTTGCCATAGAGAATGCATGGGTGTTGAAGTATGGTGCCATGAAAAAATCACATGGTAGCTCGTAGTTTGGGGACCATTGTTCTATCATTTGGTGAATGTTTTCACTTCAGTACTGTTCTTTAATAATTTGTGACAACTCGGGCTGTGGCTACTATGGCAACCATATCCAAGTGGTGCCAATGCAGGAAGCCCATCCCGCTGGTGGAGGGTCACAACCAGTCTGCACTGCCCGGCGAATACCCGCACTGTGCCGTGATGAAGCTGTCTACGCTGCCACTGGTGAAGGGTCACAATCAGTGTGTTGTGAGCCTTGGTCTACACAATGTACAGTCTGCACTTTGCCTACCCGGCGAATGCTGACACTGCACTGTGATGAAGCCGCCTACGCTGCCAAGAAGGAGAAAACTGGAGAGAACTTAGACAATGACCTGCCATGTGCACAGCCCACTAATAACAACAATGTGACTAAGGGCCTACATGCTAGATCTCCCACCCCACCCCATCTACTTCACAATGGAGCACACACAGCTGCCCTCCTGTTACCTTTGTGGGACCAGCAGCAGTCACCTTTGTCTCCGGTGAGGAGCTACTCTCCCTCCACGCATCTGATGGAGACAGCCTCACTGACCAGGATGAGGACGACCCCCAACATGAGTCTGACTCTCCTCCGCTGGCCTAAGCAGCACAGAGTGCCCAAGACAAGACAGCGCTCACAACTGAGCTTCATGAGCTGCTGGAGCGTGCAGAGCAGAGCAGAGCAAAGCCCTGGACCAGATTACCCGCATCCAACATAAGACCAGTGGTCCTGTTATGATTTTAAGTACAGAGCACACTCTCTCCTAGGGACAGACTGAGTACAAACACCTTTCCCCACCTTTACACAGTAGAGTGGACAGAATGAACACGTTAGCTCTTCCGGACAGGACGGAGGGCATAAACTATTGGTCCTGTTATGATTTTATCTGCTTACACAGACGCTCTCTTCTAGGACAGTCTGAGTACCTTTGTCCGGCCACAGTTAATGGCGATGAACAGTTGCTGTTCGAAGACTGCATTTGGCCCATTGACCTGTGTCAGGCTTGGCTAATATGGCCACTGGAACATGGCCACCAGAGTCCTTATGAGCCCAGGAGCCTGGTGCATCATGGGCCGTAAGGAAGAGAGTGTCTGCTCAGGACGTCTGTTTATCAGTGAGATGGGCTAGCGGGAAACACCTCTGCCCACTTCTATCGTGTAGACATAACATGTATATCGGCAGCACGGTCTATCTTCTCCATCAGCAAGCGGGACGTGAAACAGCTGTAGAGTGCATAAGCTTTATGGTCAAATGTCACACTTATTGTTTTGCCCGTCTCTGTTTGCAACAGTGTGTATGTAGGATGAGTATTAGTGCCTATGGGCTGGTGGGGTCACTTTGATCTTATGGGCCAGACGTCATGAGCACGCTGTACATTGCTCGGTCCCACACACACAATTTGTCCTAATGTCTGAACAAGAGGTCAGTGAAGTATTGTGCGGCAACTAACAGAATGTGCTGACTCTCACATGCATGCTAGATGCTCATGGCTCGGCCCTGTTCATTGGTATCAATGTATAGCTTTGCAGCATTGCCAACACCCAGTAGTAGTCATATGCATGTGACAATAACATTGCAGGATGGCAGGCACAGACTGGACAACTTACCAATGATGACACCATTGTACTCCTGAGATTGATCTGCTGTGTTCATCCCTGAAATATAAAGATGGAGGCAGAGAGAATTATGAGTTATTTGGGCTGAATGTGCCTTCATGCACTCTGGACTCTCTTCCACTGACAAGAATTGTGTCCAACAGCGCCAATGTGGTGCAAAGTGGTATTACAAGAGAGGCATTCTGTCTCTGGCTGGATTTGTATTTGATAGAGTGCCACTGTGGTGCAAAGTGGTATTGCAACAGGAGTGGCCTGTATGTGTCTGGCTGGATAGCATGCCAATATAATACTCGTGGATATTTGGGCAGCACAGAGCACAATTTACTATTTCCAGGTCATGTTTAAATGCTCTAAACACTAAGAAAAGCACCCAGAGCCCCCATACATTCCAGCTATGGCATTAATTTGCCATTTACTGTACAGAGGAAAGGACAATTAAACATGGAAATAAAACAACAAGGTGCATCATATACAGGTAATACAATTACTGTAGGTAAACAGATACAGTTACCCTATATGCCTACAACCTAAATGGGGGAGAAGGCCATATTTACAACTTATACCACATTTACATTTTTAAAATAACAAATAATGACAATATTCTAACAAAAGTCTCGCACCTGCTGTCATTTGTAGGTCATCTTCTTTATTTGCCACATCATCATAATACTCCTGTTCATTATTGGCTTGATTTGTCTCATCCACTGATGATGTAAAAGAAACATTCATTAGACATTATGCACACAAGCAGACCAAATGTGCAACTTAATACTGTGAACAGATTAGAATCATAGTAGTACTATGGCATAATAGTCCATAAGACACAGACTCTCACCCCTGGTCATTTTAGGATCGTTCCCATCAGTGGTGATGTCATCATATTCCAGCCCCTCCTCTCTCACAGACTCTGTTGACAGAAATCCTCTCATTCAATCATCCAGTTTCAATGCTAACTGTCATTAGAACTCCACATTATATACAGCAAAATAATAGAATAAAAGTCTGTATTATAAATATAATAGTAAATAAAAACAATTTATGAATAAGTAAGATAAATAAACGTAGGCTATTATTAAGCATTTTGTAGAGTATGTCACCTCTAAAGCTGGATATTACACAGCCTCAAATGTCATAAAATCATATCATTCGAATTTCAAAACAATTTCCGCTACAGAAGTGACAGAAAAAAACACTTTTCAGGGACCTGACCATAGCAGAATAGTGTTAGTCCCACTGATCCAAGAGCAGTTCTCATGGCTGTACTCCCTACCTGAGATGAGTCTCTCATCACTGTCTCCCACATCATCATATCCTGTGTTGTCTAGAATGTAGTCTGTGAATACAATGATACACACAAAAATCCCAAAATGTAAATATCAGTGCCTTAGATGTAAATATTTGCTCTTAAATAAAAAATGTTATGCAAACTCGATAACATAATAAAGGATATCAGTCATAACATGCATTGTTTATAATTTAAGTAAATAAGTTTATATTATGTGTTAACTTTTTAAAAGTGATCAAACTCAGCCTCTGTCTCTGCTCCACCTGCTGCTCTGCTTTGATCTCACTCACCAGTCATCTCAGATGACTTCTCCGCACTCGTGACATCATCGACATCATCGTACTCCTCTGGCTGCACGTCTGTCTTTGTCTCTCCCGTACCAAACAACAAGTCTCCTATATCTGTAATACATTCAGGCATACTGTATGATTATCTATCTCCATATTTATACATACTAGAAAACAGCTACATACAGTTCATCATAATAATGACAATAATAAATTAATAAAATAAACATGTAGAACTCAGTTGTGAAAAGTGGTAGTACTAGTATATTACAGAACTAAGCTTTTCTTAATTTTACAAGGCATACATAGAGTAGACACAAACCTGTCAACATATCATCTAGCTTGGTCTCATCATCGGCAGTCACATCATCATAGTACTCTCCCATTGGCTCTCTCAGAGAAGCAGCTGGAAAAATGGAGAGAGAAAGAGCGAGAGAGAGAGAGAGAGAGGGGGAAGGAGAAACAGAGAGTGATCTGTATCAGACATTGACAAAAGCCTGTCTAGTTGTCCAATAGCAAACCGCTTCACATGCCCCTACCTGAGATGGGTCTCCTCTCGTCCTCCTGCACGTCTTCATACCAGGAATTCTGACCGTCAGACAGGATGCGTGCTGTAAGAAGGAAAATCCAAAGGCTGCGTCTCATTCAGTGCCGTAAACAAACACAACCTTACAGTGTACTGGTTGTGACTTTATGACATGCAGACCAACACACTTGGCATACAAGCATTGCTGTTGGTGTGTTGATAATAATGTGCTCATTTTCTTGGAAACTCCACAGATGCACACTGTGGTTTGGCAGTTATGATTCTCCTCCTCTTTCCCATGAGCTCCTGTGCTGTATTTTCATGCAGCTGTGAGACCGGTGTGGTTTTCTGCTTCTGATCTCAAAATATGAAGTGCTAATAAGTTTCAAGCCAACTTTCTCTAAAGATTGTTATCAGTACGGCGCTCACAACTCAAAACATACTTTTATTTCACAGACCCTAAGAAGTAATTCAGGCATTCTGCCAAGAGTGTGTTTGAGCCTTCAGTGTTTGATGTTATGTGCAGTACATGTTTGTCTGCATACGTAGCCTAAGAGGAGTGAGTAGCATAGCTTGTGTGTGTTGGAGGTACAGATAAGTCCTGATGACCTCTCACCTCTCTGACGACGTCTGGAGGAAGCGGCTCTGGTCAGTCTGTGGTCCAGCTCCTCATAGACAGCTTCACTCAGTGCCATGTCTCTCCTCTTGGACACAGCTGCAGGAAAGACAGTACAGCACAGACTTACATGACACATATAGTGTTTAGTATATTTAATCAATATGCCTTTAGTCATAATTATGCATTCATGTGTGTAATATTATACATTCATTGAGTGTAATATTTACCTCTTTCTATATTAAAATAGTTTTAAATGTACTTTTATTAAAATGAATGTGTTAAATCACACTACAGATATGATTTAAAATGCATATGTTGAAATATGTAAGACATTGCAGCACCTCTCCTGAGTGACCTGTTCTGGCCCAGCAGCACAGCCAGTGAGCCCAGCAGCAGCAGGAACAGGAGCCCCAGAGCCGCTGCAGCCGCTGGAGAGACAGGAAACCCTGCAGGCTCACATGGAGGGACTTTGGTTCCCACTGAGGTGACTGGAGGACGGGGGGTGGGAGCTGGTGGAGGCCCTGGACAGAGACAAATTCACATTAATTACAAGGGTTTATTTTATACCATTACATATTTTATTATCATGAATCATCTATTTTACAGTGTAAATATATATGATCATTGAAAATGATATTCAGAAAGGTAAGCTGTTGCTCCATCAATTTTTAAAAATATGTTTAACATAATTTCATTGCTGCCTCACCTGTGCAGTTGACCCAGGCGTCCTCCTTATGGATGCAGTCACTCTGATTCAGAGGGGCGCGGCAGCACTCCCACAGGTGGGCCTCATGGCCTGTGCAGGTCACCTCGTCCAGCCAGATGGGGCCGCTTCCCCTCCCAAATGTGCCCTGCTCCCCCCCTACAGCCACGGGCTCCCCACAGTCCAGCTGCCTGCAGACCACCTGGGCGTCCATCTTGTCCCAGGAGTCGTCACACACCGTCCCCCACTCTCCCTGCAGACGCACCTCCACCCTCCCTGAGCACCTAGTGGAACCACCAACCAGCCTCAGGTCTAGAGCACCTGGAAGAGGAGAAAGATAAAATGTTTAGTAGTGCAACACATACACACACACACACACACACACACACACACACACACACACACACACACACACACACACACACACACACACACACACAGTGTACAGGAGCGATTTTACCTGGACATTCCTGAACAGGATCTTTTTGTGGGACTGTTGTGGTTCCTTTAGTTCCTGTAGTGAAACATATAATAATGAAGTACATGTACAAGAAAATAGATTCATATTTTGATAATAAATAAATATAAAATATATGCTATATCATGCCAAACCTTGGCCTGTACACTGTATATCAGCAACCCTCCTGCAGGCTGTTTCCCACTGAAGAGGTTTGCACTGCTCAAGGTGTGTATCGTGCTTCCTACACTGGGGGGCGCTCAGTCGCTTGGTTTGAGTTGGCGTAACATCATTGGTCATTTCATGATCTCCACAGCCTAACTGACGGCAGATCACAGAGCCTGTGTTTTTGTCCATGTCATTGAAACACATGTTTCCCCAGGTGCCATTGTAGTAGACGTCTATTCGACCTGTGCATGGCCCACGACTGTCTGTGGTTTGTTTCAGCTGAATGAATCCTGTGGACAACAGATCATTTATGTGCTTTATGCCTTACTTTACTGATGTATTTTCAGATGATTCACAAAAAACACAGATGTTTATCAAATCACTGTTTTCAGACATTTAAATGTGATGATGTATTTTAGACAGAAGGATATGCTGTTTGTACCTGAGCACATGACCCGCACGTCCTCTTTGTGTGAGCAGCCGTGTTGCCCCCACTCTTTTAAGGGACACTCCCACAGGCTGGTCTCGTCTCCCCTGCAGCCCACCTCACTCAGCCAGATGGGCAAATCTCCTGGAGGAAAGGATGCGGGTAGCTCAGCACTGAGGGCTGTGCCACACTGCAGCTGTCTGCACACTACCTGGGCATCCTCCATGTCCCAGGAGTCGTCACACACAGTCCCCCATGAGCCTTTGTGGAAAACCTCCAGCCTGCCAGCACAGTCTCCTCCAGATCCAGTCAACCTGACTGGCTGATGGCCTGTTATGGGAAAAGAGATGCATGAAAACAATACAAAAATACAAAAAATTTACTTAGTTGTACTACCTGATCACTAATAGATTTTGGCATGCACACACCTGAACAGCTGACAGTCACCTGCTGACGAGAATTACAGTTTTGTATCTGCGGAGCACTGCAGTCTCCCAGATGAGTCTCATGTCCAGAACAGCGGATCCCTGAGACACACTCATCACCCTCTGAGTCAGTAGAACCAGAGAACCCAACAGCAGAACCACAGGCCAGCTGTCTGCACACCACTGAGGCTTCAGACTGATTCCAGGAGTCCAGCAGAACTCTCCTCCACCTCTGACTGACGTAAACCTCCAACACTCCCTCACACCGCCTCTCTCCAGACAAGCGCACCGTCCCATTGTGTAGGGAGGAATCTGTACAGACAATTCAGTTAGTAAAATGTGGTTTAACCCTGCTGTTTAATGAACTGAACTATATGTACAGTAATTCTTAGTATGATACAGTAGCTATGTGATCACTTCAGTAGTCTGTATGTACTCACTTGAGCAGATGCATCTCGACTCCATGATGAGATTTTACATCCTGAGTTTCATTCCCCTCACATTCAACCACATCAGGCCAGATGTTTCCACTCCCGTCACCAAACCACTCTGCCCCTTCAACAGCCACAGCACTCCCACAGTTCAGCTGATGGCAGAGCACACTGGAGGCCTTCATATTCCAGGATGCATCACACACTGAGCACCATTCACTGAGGTACTTGAGCTCCACTCGGCCTGAGCAGGAGTCACTGCCATTTGCTAGTTTGGCATCAGTGTGTCCTGAGAAAACGCAACCGTAAATAATTAATTCATTATTATGAATGAATGTCAAAAAATATAAAGTATTAAAATACTTTAAAAGTATAAAAAATATAAAGTATTAAAATATTTCGAACAGCATAAAATTATTTCCAACAACATAGGCACTTACCAGAACAAACGTCATCCTCGCACATCTCTGCTCATGTTTGAGCAGAATCCCAGCACCTGTACAGGAGCCCCACAGTACAGCTGTCGACACACAACCTCTGCATCCTGCTAGTCAAATGCTGTATCATAAACTTTTTATTTTTGTGAAACAGCTTGACTTCCAGAACAGGGACAGGATCCATTAGACAGCCTGGGTACTAGAGCTTATAGAAAAACAAGAGTACAAATGTCTTCATATTTAAATACAAAAATACCTCAGATACATTTGATGTACTTGCTCCACATTACAACATCATACTAAACTTTAAAATATTTGTGTTGGGTCCTCACTTCCTCTTCCTCTGTCCATTCTCTCAGTACTGGCTTCCCCAGGGCTGTGTGCTAAGCCCATTCCGCTATTCTATACGTCCAACTGCAGTCTGTGCCCACTCAGAGAACATCACAACAGTGGTAGGGCAGGTATAACACAGAAACAAGGCAGCCTTCATAGATAAGGTTTTGTTTGAGTGCATCTAACAACTTGGCACTGAATATCACCAAGACTATCTTTATCTGTACCAAATAAAGATAAAAATATCACCAAGACTATCATTATCTGTACCAAAAATGTAACACCAGGATTTTAAGTGCAGTTGTATGAGGGTGTTTGCTAGTTGTGAATCTGAGTCTCTGCAAGCTTGGAGTTTTTCCTTGCCACCGTCCCCTATGGCTTGCTTTTGGGGGCACGAGGACAGTGTGAAATTAAATTTTATTGAACATACAGTACAATAAAGAAAAAAAAATACAAATACTTTGTCCACAGTTCTATATCACACAAACTCCATTCTGATAGTTGGATGTGGATTCAGGATTCAGACTGAGTTGTATGTATTGGCAGACTTTTTTTGGTTACAGTCTCAGTGCTGTCTTCAGTTTCTAAGATGTATATTAAACTGAGGACATATAGACATTCCATCTCAATTCACAAGGCTGCAGTTTCAACTACATCGCTCACCCCATTATCACTGCTGTGTAATTTAAACCCTTTCAAGTGTCCCATTCCAAGCAGCCCAGTGTTATAAAGCCACTAGACTTTTCCCCATTGTCCTTCTTCACAAATAATGCACTCAACACAATGGCTCTATCTCTATGTCAGCTGCCATGACTCAAACATGATCTTATCTCAGGACCATGGACAGCTACCAAACCAAACAAGATTACAGTCACTCAGTGCTCAGTCCTCAATACGTGACACCCTACTGGGCCATCACTGAATCTATGATGATCAACATTTGCATAGAGGGGATGATTTGCATTAGTGATCGAGTTCAGTGCATTCAGAGGACTTTTATAGCACAAACTCTGAGAGAACTTGATGAAATTATTCCTATTAGGATTCAACAGAAGTATGCTGTCTAAATTTATATTTCTGTGGATGGTTGTCTGCATTCAAGGTAAGATGCATTGATATGATTTTGGAAGACATACTGCATTCTACTATCAGTGTTATGAATTTAGACATGCTTTATTTTCTTATCTTTTCAGAATGCAGGGGACAGTACACTGTGACTCAGACTCCATCAGTATTACCTGCTGTTCCTGGACAAACTGTCACTCTGAAGTGTGAAGTCAGCAGCAATGTCTTCATTAACAACCGTCTGAGCTGGTACCATCAGGTATCTGGAGAGTCTCCTAAACTCCTGATTTACTATGCTACCAGTGTCCAGTCTGGCACTCCATCTCGATTCAGTGGCAGTGGATCTGGAACTGATTTCACTCTGACCATCAGTGGAGTCCAGACTGAAGATGCAGGAGATTATTACTGTCAGAGTCTCCACATGGCCTGGTAGTGTGCAAACGTTCACACAGTGATACAGAGCCGTACAAAAACCTCCCTCAGTGAGAACACACATGACTGCACAGCTACATTTCATCAAAACACACAGCAGGTTAGACACATAGGCTATTCTGTTACACATCTTGAGAGTGACATCTAAGCTGCATAAAATAATTCATTTATCTATTAACATTCATGTATATTTCTTTTTATAAAAAAGTATAACTCATCACATGCTTTATTTTTGAACAAACAAGGACATGGTGTAAGGCTGAGAGTAATAATCCTTCCTAAATCTGATATTCATCATATCAAAATAATTGTCACTGTTGCTATAGGGTCCAGTTCCACCTTAATTAAAGTTATTACTAATGATCAGATCAGTATCTCTCTCTCTCTCTCTCTCTCTCTCTCTCTCTCTCTCTCTCTCTCTCTCTCTCTCTCTCTCTCTGTGCTAACATTTGCATGGTCAGAGCGTAGGAATTTCCCATAATAGAAACCTACTGGTCCTACTATAGTTTCATCATGCACGCACACACGCACACACACACACACACACATTATATCACATACATTATATCTACCGGTAATCTGATGTGCTGGTGGGTTTAGTAGTTTGCTGTGCTGTCTGAGTTATGGAGGCTTAGATGGTGAAACTCACTCTCTTCAGTTTCTAACATGCATATGAGACTGATGTCAGTCCAGTCTTTATATTGACATTCCTTCTTGATTCACAAGACTGTATAGTAGTACATTGCTCACCTCTGTGTGGATAAACCCTCTCAAATGTTCCATTGTAACCAGCCCAGTGTTACAAAGTCAACAGACTTCTCCACATTGTCCTTCATTTCTTTAGTAACTCATAAATAATGCACTAACAACACATTGGCTCATCTTCATGTGAGCATCCATGATTCACATATGATCTTATACCAGGACCATGGACAGCAACAAAGCCAAACAAGATTACAGTCAGTACTCAGTTTTCAAAACATGACATAGGCCAAAAGCAGAATCTATGGTGATCAACATTTACATAGAGGGGATAATTTGCATTTCTGGGAAAATTCAGTGCATTCAGAGGCTTTTTATAGTACAATCTCCCAAAGAACTTGGTGAAGTCGTTTCTGATTATGGGTTCCAAAAAAACTATGTTGTCTCAAGTAATATTTCTGTGGATGGTTGTCTGCATAGATGGTAAGATGCATAGTTATGATCTTATAGTAATAATAATAATAATAATAATAATAATAATAATAATAATAATAATAACTTTTTATATAGCGCCTCATGATACCCAAGGTCGCTTACCATTTCATGTAGGCATGTAGGTGTATGTTTGTGTGTTTGTGTAGGGGAGGGGGCTAGCAGCATTGTGATTGTAGACATGATATATTATTTATTTACATATTATTTTATTTCATTTCAGAATGCAGGGGACAGTACACTGTGACTCAGACTCCATTGGTATTGTCTGCTGTTCCTGGACAAACTGTCACTCTGAACTGTAAAGCCAGCAGGAATGTCATGAACAACATCTATATGCACTGGTACCATCAGGTATCTGGAGAGTCTCCTAAACTCCTGATTTATATAACCAGAAGTCGCCAGTCTGGTACTCCATCTCGATTCAGTGGCAGATATGGTAGTGGTAGTGGATACGGAAATGAGTTCACTCTGACCATCAGTGGAGTCCAGGCTGAAGATGCAGGAGATTATTACTGTCAGAGTTACCATGATGATGGCTGTGTTGCCCTTATGAGACGGAATCTTGGGACTACTTTAGAATGTTCTGTCTTGCCTTTGATATTTAAATGACAGATTCTATTCCTACATTCTAATATATGATGAGACATATTAGTAAACAAAAGTAAACATTCTAATGCATACAGTAGATGTTGACAGTTGATAAGCACATCCTGGCAGACAGACAGACAGCCAAGAGACACAAGGCTATCTTGATTTATTCAAGCTACTGTGCAAGTTCTTAGAGGCAATGCCGTAAGTTTAATTTAATAACATTTGTATGAAATCTACTCATTGATAATATTATACAGAAACATGTCTAACATATTGACAGCATACTTGCTGGTTATCTCTTCAGTAGCACTGCTACTGGTTACCTTAGTAGCAGCTTAGGCTACTAAGTAACATTTTAGGCTGTGAACCTTGAACATAAGCTACAATGTTGCAATTTACAAGTTGTTTTTATATGAATTCTTAGTATTGTATAAGAGAACACACACTGAATATTTTGTATTGTTAAATTTATTTACAGTTTTCACCGTATGACTTTTGATTGAGAACCTCAGTAAATGATTACTACGGACTCTCTCTCTTCATTGTGACTACGGTTTAACTTGGTGTTGAGTCAGCGTCATCACACACTGCACAAGAACACTAAAATGGCACATTCACACAGTGCTACAGAGCCGTACAAAAACCTCCCTCAGTGAGAACACACATGACTGCACTGCTGCAGCTGAGACTTTCAGTATGTGTGAGGGGGTTGTTCAGCAGTTAGAATATAATTAAAGTTTTGTGTTACCAATTTGGTATTACAAAGCCTTAAATAATAGCAGGATATACATTATAACAGGTTCATTCCTTCATTCATTCATTCATTCATTCCTTCCTTCCTTCACTCACTCACTCACTCACTCACTCACTTATTTATTCATTTATTTATTTATTTATTTATTTATTTATTTATTCTTCACAAGGGAAAAGAGCACCACAATGTCATTAGGATTTTGATATAACATAAATCATTACTAAATCATTACTAAATCATTACTAAATCATTCTCAATGTCCACTCTGGAATAAGATACCATCTCAAGAGCCATCCCTGAAGCCCTTATCATATATTGGTGGTGGTTGGTGAGGCCCCCCTTCCACTGTGTTTTGGGTGTTGGGTGTTGTTGTTGTTGCTAACAAGAGATGTTGGTCTTCTTAGACCAGTGGTTCTCAAAGTGTGGTCCGGGGACCACTGGTGGTCCGCGAGCAAGTTCAAGTGGTCCGTGAGTTGATTACCATAAAAATATGTGAATTTAGCCTGTGTCATTATTTGAAGGCCAAAGATTAGTTGTTCACTGAATATAAGAGGCAGACCTGTAATTTACTCTTTATTAAAGCATTTGAAGTGCCCTACTCTATAGGGTAGCAGCATGTGACTTGGCGAGGGGGCGCGAGGGCAGGTGGTCCCTGAAAAACAGTTTTTGGGCAAAGTGGTCCTCGGTCTGAAAAAGTTTGAGAAACACTGTCTTAGACTGATGTTGATATCAGTGAATTTTAAGGACTCTAAATGCTCCAGTCTCGCCCTTATTAAAGTTATCACTGGTTATCACTGGTTATCAGTTGCTTAAATTCGCTATTGACTTAATGCTGGTTTAGGTCTGAATCTCTCTCTGTCAGTCACTCTACCAGAGGCATGTTTATCCATCTGTAAAACTTAGTCTAACAGTCAGCCTACAGACCTGCTAAAATATGAATAGTCGGAGCTCAGCAGTTTTTCACTCACTTTCAGAACAGAAACCTACAGGTCCCATATCACACACACACACACACACACACACACACACACACACACACCTTGAAGAGATACTCTTTATGTGTAAGTGGCCTGAAATTCACATTTGCATTGTCAAGGTTCAGTGGTTTTGCTGCTCTCAGAATAGATGTGCACAACTGTTTTCAACTGTATTTCACTTAGGCATAAACTGACAAGGATATGTGCAAATTAATCTGCATTAACTACAATTTCTTCTAAAATTCATTTTTAAAACAAAAATAATTTGAATAGTATGTCTCACAAGAAAGCTTTTATTTTTTCTCATATTTTTGCTACAGAAATAGTTCAAGAATATTTTAAAAATGATAACATCGGCAATGCAAGTAGAAAACAATGCAAGTAGAAAACATAGAATAATCTACACTATGAATTTTGGCAATTTAGACTCCTACAGTAAGCAAAATCAGTAGACCAGCAAAACGAGACAAATAGAATCATCAGAAATCCAGACTACAGTATTAGATACTCTAGTCAGAGCATTCACCTCCCTTTATCACCTTGGTGACTGGAGACTGGGAGCCCTGTTTGGCCTCACAGGTTACTGAGGCTCCCTTGGTCCACTCCTGGGAAGGTATGGTCAGGGTGCTGCTCCAGCTATACAGGCCATTCTTCTGTGGACCCCAGCGACTGGCCACTCCAGTCCTGCTGTTCCCGTCCACCTTCCAGCTGAGAGCCCAGTCAGAGGGGAAACCTCCGTTGGCCAGGCAAACCAGCATGGCAGTGCTCTCAGAGAGCTCTTTGCTGGAGGGGGGCAGGACTGTCACTTTGGGAATGGTGTTGCCTGTATGACAGAGGGAGAGATCAAGAGGAGATCGAAAGATTAGAGACGATGAATGACTAAATGATATTGCAATGGGGTGGTTCTTAATATAAAATCTGGATTGTGCATTGATTAATAGATTTTAGCGATGATGTCATATATGTAGCCTTTTAAAGATTATAAAAAAAGATTAAAGTGTGTTGACATTTGCACAGTGAGATTAAGAAAAAAATACTTAGGCCTATAACAAAAATATAACTTTGTTCCTCACATGGGTCGAAATGAACAAATACATTATATGGGCCTATCTTAAAAAAAAAAAAAAAAAAAAAAAAAAAAAAACCCTAGGCTACTACTTCCAACTTCAAAAAAAAAAAAAAAAAAAAAAAAAATCCCAACTCCAAGTCTGCACTGCTTAATGCTCATTAATGTAGATTCAGCTAATCATGTATAGGCTAGGAGATAAGTGTGCCACAGCGTAGGCTGCTATCTTATTTACCGGTGTTGATTTTAAGGTTTTACTGTCCGGTAATTAAGCCTAATATTTATGACATTATTACATGTAAATCTCTATTTTGTTATTTCTATTAAAATTGTTCTTACCTTGGCCATGGTTACTCTCACACAATTCAAACAATTTGTAATCTAAGGCTTTATTGTCTACTAGCGAACCCACCTTATTTCAAAATTTTGTCTTTCATAATTTTGGCATCTTGTAGCCCTGTAATCTAGGCTGCTAGGCTGCTCGCAAACAGGAAAATGGCAAATCATAACCTATAAATCTACTTTAAAAATAAATAAATAAATAAATAAAAAAAATTGAAATGACACATATTACTTTTTTTAAATTGGCCTACTGTGTCCTGAAAAACTAGCAAATCTACAGTTATCGCATTCCATATCTTCGCAGATGAAACAGACACCAAGTTCGCCGATAGACAAATTCTTTGTTTAAGAGTAACGAAAAAACACAAAAAAGTTAAGTATTCAAACTAATTTGGAAGTGATTTTAGTCCAGAGAGTGGCATAGACTGTAGTCAACATGATAAAAAGAAAATTTACTTACTTCCAACCTCAAGTTTGGTGCCGCTTCCAAAAGTGTACCACAGTGATACAAACCCTATCAGCGGTATGACTTTTGATTGAGAACCTCAGTAAATGATTACTACGGACTCTCTCTCTTCATTGTGACTACGGTTTAACTTGGTGTTGAGTCAGCGTCATCACACACTGCACAAGAACACTAAAGTGAAAAGGCAGCATACAAGACACGTACTGTAGAAGCCAAGATGTCTACGAGTGGCAAGTCATCTGTATCAAGGAGTAGCAAAGCATCAACAGCATCATCAAGGCTGGCTGAGGCCAGAGCCAAAGCTGAAGCTGCCAAGGTAAGAGCAGCATTTGCTAGTCATGAAGCAAAACTAAAGATGGAAAAAGCTACTAAAGAGGCAGAAAAGATCGCAAGAGATGCACAAAGTCAGTTGGAAGCTACGAGAATAGATACAGAACTGGAAATGTTAAGTTTACAAAGAGAGGCTGCTGCTACTGCAGCGGAAGCACAAGTGTTAGAAGATGCTGAGGAAATAGAACTCTTGGATAAAGCTGGAGACTGTGATTCAGCAAATGTAAAACTTCAACACACCAATGAATATGTCCAGTCTCAAACTGACCTCCAAAGTTATTGTCCCAGTGTTCCTATTGCATTGCATGATCCTCCTGCAACTAACCTTGGATTACAGGACAGCTTTGTGACATGGAGTCCAGCTGTAAAAGCCATCTCTCAGCCACAAGACTTACCTACACATCATTCATCAGGTTTGATTGCAGATGGAAGAGAGTCAAGCACAGCACAGAACTGTACAACAATGGCACCTATCAACGTGCACGCTCAACTGTATGGGCCCCAGCCTGTCCCTGCATCCTGCACACCTCCACAGGCTGAGCCTTTGACACAGTACTTGGCACGACGAGACCTCGTCAGCTCTGGACTGTATCAGTTTGACGACAAGCCAGAGAATTTTCGTGCATGGTGCTCCTCTTTCATCAGTGCAACTGGTGAAGTTCATCTCACAGCAAGTCAAGAACTGGACCTCATGACGAAATGGCTAGGGAAAGAATCTGGACAACATGTAAAGCGCATACGCTCAGTTCATGCAAGCAACCCCAAGAATGCTTTGCACAAAGCATGGGAGAGACTGCGTGAGTGTTACGCCGCTCCAGAAATCCTTGAGAGGTCTCTATTCCAGAGACTGGACAACTTCCCTAGGATTTCAACTAAGGACCACATCAAACTACGTGAGCTTGGAGACTTGCTCACTGAGATACAAGGCGCCAAAGAAGATGGCTTTCTCAGTGGCCTGTCTTACCTGGACACTTCACGTGGAATTGGACCTATTGTTGAAAAGCTTCCATTTGGACTTCAAGAAAAGTGGATTTCATCAGGATCATGGTACAAAGAACAAAACCATGGCCTCTTTCCTCCATTTGAATATTTCTGCAACTTTGTCTGCAGTGAGGCAAAAAGGCGAAATGACCCCAGCTTCATGTGTCAAGCGTCCATCACAACATCTACCAAACAAGATCGATCTAACGTGGGGAACTTCAACACCAGTAATTCCATCTCAGTGCATAAAACAGATGTATCTACAACCAACATCGACCTAAACAACAGCTGCCCATTACACAACAAACCCCATCCTCTGAAGAAATGCAGAACATTCAGGAACAAACCTCTGGACGATAGGAAAGCCTTCCTGAAGGAAAAGGGGATATGCTTCAGATGCTGCTCGTCATTCTCTCACCTGGCCAAAGAGTGCAAATCTTTCATTAAATGCACAGAATGCAGTAGCACCTATCATGATGCAGCCATGCATCCTGGACCATCACCGGCCGTCACCCAGGCTCCCTCTCCCTTGCAAGTGGACGGCGGGGAGGGAGATCACAATTCTGATGCAGCAGTAATCGAAACAAGTTGCACGGAAGTTTGTGGAGCAGGTCATTGGAACCGCACATGCTCAAAGATCTGTCTTGCAAAGATATATCCTAAAGGTGCTAAGGACAATGGAATCAAAGCCTATGTAATTTTGGATGACCAAAGTAACCGCTCTTTAGCCAGACCAGAGTTTTTTGAACTGTTTGATGTTCAAAGTAAGCCTTTTTCATACCATCTCAGAACATGTTCCGGCACCATTCAAACATCTGGAAGGAAAGCAGAGGGATTCCAAATTGAGTCACTGGATGGTGAAGTTCTTATGTCTCTCCCTCCACTCATCGAGTGTCAAGAGATTCCAAACAATCGCTCTGAGATTCCAACACCGAGTGCAGTTCTTTATCAGCCTCATCTTCGTCATATTGCAAAGCACATCCCAGAGCTGGACCCTAATGCAGAAATACTTCTGCTACTCGGAAGAGATGTCATCAGAGCTCACAAGGTCAGGCAGCAAGTCGATGGACCAGACAATGCCCCCTTTGCTCAACGCTTGGACCTTGGCTGGGTAGTCATCGGAGAGGTGTGTCTGGATAGTACTCACAAGCCTACAGTAAATACCTTTAAAACACAGGTGCTGAACAGCGGACGTGCTTCAACGTCATCATCCTGCACAAGTTTCAATGGGTGCAGGACCACAACTGATATGATGATTGACCAGACAGCAGTAACGCAAAGCTCTGTGCTGAAACTCAATTCAACCATCGAGGATGATCTCATCTGTGTTAGAAGAAGATTCAGTCACTCACAGCTTTCTCGTGCACAAAAGCATCCTACCAATCCACCCAAAGACAGCCAAGTCTCTCTCCTGCTGAGACGCGATTACCATAAGCAAGTGAAACATAAAGGACCAAGTGAGCAAGAATACTCCTGGACATTCAATCCACCACACCCAAAGACTGACTCAGAACTTCTGAAAGCCAATAGTGGCCTCACCGAGGCCAGGCGGGGAGTGTGCTGCCCTAATGGCATGGAATCTTGTGACTTCTTATAGAATGCTCTGATATTAAAATGACAGATTCTATTCCTACATTCTAACATATGATAAGAGAGATAAGTAAACAAAAGTAAACATTCTAATGCATAGATGTTGACAGTTAGTTGATAAGCAGATCCTGGCAGACAGACAGACAGCCAAGAGACACAAGGCTATCTTGATTTATTCAAGCTACATGCAAGTTCTTAGAGGCAATGCCGTAAGTTTGATTTATCACATTGTGTGAACCCTATTCTTTAGTAAATAATTTAAATAACTTCTTAGTATTGTATAAGAGAACAGACACAGAATATTTTGTATTTTCATTTATTTACCGTTTTCACCGTATGACTTTTGATTGAGAACCTCAGTAAATGATCAACCTTACTACGGACTCTCTCTCTTCATTGTGACTACGGTTTAACTTGGTGTTGAGTCAGCGTCATCACACACTGCACAAGAACAGTGTCGTCTGCTTCTGACAGCCCAGGGACCAAATACATCAAGGCCGTCACCTAACAGAAGGAGCACTCAGATCAGCAGGATTGTGGATCTTGGGAGGCAAAGCACTTATCAATTCAGTTCTGCATAAATGTGTAACCTGCCGCAGACTACGAGGAAAGCTGGAAGAACAACGCATGGCAGATCTGCCCCCTGAACGCCTTCAAATCTGCCCCCCTTTTACATACGTCGGACTTGATGTATTTGGTCCCTGGGCTGTCAGAAGCAGACGAACCAGAGGTGGACTAGCAGAGAATAAGCGATGGGCGATTATGTTCAGCTGTATGAGCACAAGAGGTGTCCACATCGAAATCATGGAGTCTATGGATACTTCCAGCTGTATAAATGCGCTCAGACGCCTTTTTGCTCTTAGAGGCCCTGCCAAACAGCTCCATTCTGACTGCGGCACCAATTTTATTGGAGCATGCAAAGAGCTTGGAATGAACAAAACTGTGCAGGCTTTCCTCAGTGAGCAAGGATGCACCTGGAAATTCAATCCACCTCATGCTTCTCATATGGGGGGTTCCTGGGAACGTATGATTGGCATTGCCAGAAGAATCCTTGATTCTATGTTTCTCCAACAAGACTCCCGCTTAACCCATGAAGTCCTCTGCACTCTGATGGCAGAAGTCACAGCCATCATAAACGCTAGACCTCTCTTACCTGTGTCTACAGACCCGGAAAATCCCTTCATACTTTCTCCATCAATGCTGCTTACTCAAAAGACAGGACCTCCACCTCCACCTGGAGACTTCTCAGACAGAGACCTGTACACAAAGCAATGGAGACAAGTTCAAGCTCTCGCGAACCAATTCTGGATTCGCTGGAGCCGTGAATACTTACCCTCTTTACAAAAGAGACAAAAGTGGACAGAATCTCGAAGAAATCTCCAAGTCGATGATCTTGTTCTCCTCAGAGACAAGCAAGCTATCCGCAATTCCTGGCCTTTGGCCAGGGTTATAGCCACATTCCCTGGGAAAGACGGGCATGTACGAAAAGTCGAAGTAAAGACTTGTGACCAAGGACACTCAAAAACCTTTCTTCGACCAGTTACAGAAACTGTTCTACTTCTACCCAAGGACTGACTCTGAACCTCTGAAAGTCAACAGTGGCCTCACTGAGGCCAGACGGGGAGTGTGTTGCCCTTATGAGACGGAATCTTGGGACTACTTTAGAATGTTCTGTCTTGCCTTTGATATTTAAATGACAGATTCTATTCCTACATTCTAATATATGATGAGACATATTAGTAAACAAAAGTAAACATTCTAATGCATACAGTAGATGTTGACAGTTGATAAGCACATCCTGGCAGACAGACAGACAGCCAAGAGACACAAGGCTATCTTGATTTATTCAAGCTACTGTGCAAGTTCTTAGAGGCAATGCCGTAAGTTTAATTTAATAACATTTGTATGAAATCTACTCATTGATAATATTATACAGAAACATGTCTAACATATTGACAGCATACTTGCTGGTTATCTCTTCAGTAGCACTGCTACTGGTTACCTTAGTAGCAGCTTAGGCTACTAAGTAACATTTTAGGCTGTGAACCTTGAACATAAGCTACAATGTTGCAATTTACAAGTTGTTTTTATATGAATTCTTAGTATTGTATAAGAGAACACACACTGAATATTTTGTATTGTTAAATTTATTTACAGTTTTCACCGTATGACTTTTGATTGAGAACCTCAGTAAATGATTACTACGGACTCTCTCTCTTCATTGTGACTACGGTTTAACTTGGTGTTGAGTCAGCGTCATCACACACTGCACAAGAACACTAAAATGGCACATTCACACAGTGCTACAGAGCCGTACAAAAACCTCCCTCAGTGAGAACACACATGACTGCACTGCTGCAGCTGAGACTTTCAGTATGTGTGAGGGGGTTGTTCAGCAGTTAGAATATAATTAAAGTTTTGTGTTACCAATTTGGTATTACAAAGCCTTAAATAATAGCAGGATATACATTATAACAGGTTCATTCCTTCATTCATTCATTCATTCATTCCTTCCTTCCTTCACTCACTCACTCACTCACTCACTCACTTATTTATTCATTTATTTATTTATTTATTTATTTATTTATTTATTCTTCACAAGGGAAAAGAGCACCACAATGTCATTAGGATTTTGATATAACATAAATCATTACTAAATCATTACTAAATCATTACTAAATCATTCTCAATGTCCACTCTGGAATAAGATACCATGTCAAGAGCCATCCCTGAAGCCCTTACCATATATTGGTGGTGGTTGGTGAGGTCCCCCTTCCACTGTGTTTTGGGTGTTGGGTGTTGTTGTTGTTGCTAACAAGAGATGTTGGTCTTCTTAGACCAGTGGTTCTCAAAGTGTGGTCCGGGGACCACTGGTGGTCCGCGAGCAAGTTCAAGTGGTCCGTGAGTTGATTACCATAAAAATATGTGAATTTAGCCTGTGTCATTATTTGAAGGCCAAAGATTAGTTGTTCACTGAATATAAGAGGCAGACCTGTAATTTACTCTTTATTAAAGCATTTGAAGTGCCCTACTCTATAGGGTAGCAGCATGTGACTTGGCGAGGGGGCGCGAGGGCAGGTGGTCCCTGAAAAACAGTTTTTGGGCAAAGTGGTCCTCGGTCTGAAAAAGTTTGAGAAACACTGTCTTAGACTGATGTTGATATCAGTGAATTTTAAGGACTCTAAATGCTCCAGTCTCGCCCTTATTAAAGTTATCACTGGTTATCACTGGTTATCAGTTGCTTAAATTCGCTATTGACTTAATGCTGGTTTAGGTCTGAATCTCTCTCTGTCAGTCACTCTACCAGAGGCATGTTTATCCATCTGTAAAACTTAGTCTAACAGTCAGCCTACAGACCTGCTAAAATATGAATAGTCGGAGCTCAGCAGTTTTTCACTCACTTTCAGAACAGAAACCTACAGGTCCCATATCACACACACACACACACACACACACACACACACACACACACCTTGAAGAGATACTCTTTATGTGTAAGTGGCCTGAAATTCACATTTGCATTGTCAAGGTTCAGTGGTTTTGCTGCTCTCAGAATAGATGTGCACAACTGTTTTCAACTGTATTTCACTTAGGCATAAACTGACAAGGATATGTGCAAATTAATCTGCATTAACTACAATTTCTTCTAAAATTCATTTTTAAAACAAAAATAATTTGAATAGTATGTCTCACAAGAAAGCTTTTATTTTTTCTCATATTTTTGCTACAGAAATAGTTCAAGAATATTTTAAAAATGATAACATCGGCAATGCAAGTAGAAAACAATGCAAGTAGAAAACATAGAATAATCTACACTATGAATTTTGGCAATTTAGACTCCTACAGTAAGCAAAATCAGTAGACCAGCAAAACGAGACAAATAGAATCATCAGAAATCCAGACTACAGTATTAGATACTCTAGTCAGAGCATTCACCTCCCTTTATCACCTTGGTGACTGGAGACTGGGAGCCCTGTTTGGCCTCACAGGTTACTGAGGCTCCCTTGGTCCACTCCTGGGAAGGTATGGTCAGGGTGCTGCTCCAGCTATACAGGCCATTCTTCTGTGGACCCCAGCGACTGGCCACTCCAGTCCTGCTGTTCCCGTCCACCTTCCAGCTGAGAGCCCAGTCAGAGGGGAAACCTCCGTTGGCCAGGCAAACCAGCATGGCAGTGCTCTCAGAGAGCTCTTTGCTGGAGGGGGGCAGGACTGTCACTTTGGGAATGGTGTTGCCTGTATGACAGAGGGAGAGATCAAGAGGAGATCGAAAGATTAGAGACGATGAATGACTAAATGATATTGCAATGGGGTGGTTCTTAATATAAAATCTGGATTGTGCATTGATTAATAGATTTTAGCGATGATGTCATATATGTAGCCTTTTAAAGATTATAAAAAAAGATTAAAGTGTGTTGACATTTGCACAGTGAGATTAAGAAAAAAATACTTAGGCCTATAACAAAAATATAACTTTGTTCCTCACATGGGTCGAAATGAACAAATACATTATATGGGCCTATCTTAAAAAAAAAAAAAAAAAAAAAAAAAAACCCTAGGCTACTACTTCCAACTTCAAAAAAAAAAAAAAAAAAAAAAAAAAAATCCCAACTCCAAGTCTGCACTGCTTAATGCTCATTAATGTAGATTCAGCTAATCATGTATAGGCTAGGAGATAAGTGTGCCACAGCGTAGGCTGCTATCTTATTTACCGGTGTTGATTTTAAGGTTTTACTGTCCGGTAATTAAGCCTAATATTTATGACATTATTACATGTAAATCTCTATTTTGTTATTTCTATTAAAATTGTTCTTACCTTGGCCATGGTTACTCTCACACAATTCAAACAATTTGTAATCTAAGGCTTTATTGTCTACTAGCGAACCCACCTTATTTCAAAATTTTGTCTTTCATAATTTTGGCATCTTGTAGCCCTGTAATCTAGGCTGCTAGGCTGCTCGCAAACAGGAAAATGGCAAATCATAACCTATAAATCTACTTTAAAAATAAATAAATAAATAAATAAAAAAAATTGAAATGACACATATTACTTTTTTTAAATTGGCCTACTGTGTCCTGAAAAACTAGCAAATCTACAGTTATCGCATTCCATATCTTCGCAGATGAAACAGACACCAAGTTCGCCGATAGACAAATTCTTTGTTTAAGAGTAACGAAAAAACACAAAAAAGTTAAGTATTCAAACTAATTTGGAAGTGATTTTAGTCCAGAGAGTGGCATAGACTGTAGTCAACATGATAAAAAGAAAATTTACTTACTTCCAACCTCAAGTTTGGTGCCGCTTCCAAAAGTGTACCACAGTGATACAAACCCTATCAGCGG
>JAODXP020000066.1:327353-370433 GCA_027497455.2 Sardinella longiceps | reverse complement strand
AACTGATTTCACTCTGACAATCAGTGGAGTTCAGGCTGAAGATACAGGAGATTATTACTGTCAGAGTCTCCACAACCCCAGTAATACATGGGTGTTCACACAATGATACAGAGCTGTACAAAAACCTCCCTCAGTGAGACACACATGACTGCACTGCTGCAGCTGTGAGTGTCTGTAGATGCTGTGGAGTTCATCATAGTGCAGTGAGAGTGGGCGTGACACTTATCTTCAGTCCTGAATACACACATTTGGAGTGTTGGATTTCCACCATTAGTAAACCTGTAGTCACAGTCATGACTGTGTCCATCTGTATTAGCTTCTAGCTGGAATCACTACACAGTCCAAGTAAGTAGATAGTAGCTTATATTACCTTCAGAAGAGAGTTCACACCAAAGATTCTTGGTTCACACAGTGACACACATCACTGATTCAGATTTTCAAGTCTATATTAGTGGGTAAGCGTAGGGCAGCTTTCACATTAACACATGAATACATAAAAGGGCAGTTAAAAAATATTGATAAAAGTTTGTCATCTCTCGTCCCACCTCCACTACTGTGTGATTTAAACCCTCATTACCTGTCCCATATTGAGCATTTCAGTATAGCAAAGCCTCCAGTCTTCTCCCCAGTGTCCTTCATTTCTCTAGTAACTCTAAGCCCACATTGGCTCCATTTGTATGTCAGTTCAGTTCAGGTCAGTTCAGTTCAGTGTTTATTTGTCACATACATAGAAATGCTTTCGTAAGACAATGTCAGCAGCCAATGACTCACACATGATCTCCACTGTAGGCATCTCCAGCACCATGGACAGCTACCAAGTTACACAAGCTTTTTTAAGTGTTCAAGCTACCATTGCAACAGGCCCACCACTGAAAATATGTCGTATGCATAAAGGGGATGATTTGCATTAGTAATATAATTCAGAACATTCAGAGAATTTTTATATTACAACAAGCACTCCAAGAATTGGGTGATTCTGATAGGTTCCAAAAGAAATATGTGGTCTCAATTGATATTTCTTTGGATGGTTGCTTGCATTCAAAGTAAGATAGATTGTTATGTTATTGGAGGACACACTAGTAGTCTAGCAGATTTAGAGATGTTTTGATGTTTCCTTTTCTCTGTTTTTCAGAATGCAGCGGACATTACACTGTGACTCAGTCTCCATCAGAATTAACTGCTGTTCCTGGACAAACTGTCACTCTGAACTGTAAAGTCAGCAGTTATATTTACAACCACTGGCTGGCCTGGTGCCATCAGGTATCTGGAGAGTCTCCTAAACTCCTGATTTACTACGTTAGCAGTCGCCCGTCTGGAACTCCATCTCGATTCAGTGGCAGTGGATCTGGAACTGATTTCACTCTGACCATCAGTGGAGTCCAGGCTGAAGATGCAGGAGATTATTACTGTCAGAGTTACCACAGTAATCCCATATTCACAGAGTGATACAGAGCCGCACAAAAACCTCCCTCAGTGAGAACACACATGACATGTTCTTCCCACTGAAGAACACATCTGTGGGGGCTGTTCAGTAGTACATGAGACTACATTACAATATTGTGAAAGTTTTGTGTCCAAGATTTCCTATTTCCATGTTCTTACAGGGATCCCTGACTATTAAGAGATGTTGGTCTTCTTAGAGTGATGCTACTTGAGGACTCGAAATGTCAGATAGTGAATTTCACTATATTGACTTGATGCTAGTTTAGCTCGGAATCTCTCTCTGTGTCAGACACCTCTACCAGATAAGAGGCATGTTTATCCATCTGTGAAACTCAGTCTGTCAGCCTACAGACCTGCTAAAATTTGCATAGATGAAGCTCAGTACTTTTTCACTTTATGTGTAAGTCCCCAGAAACTCTTATTTGCATTGTCAAGGTTCAGTGGTTTTGCTGCTCTCAGAATAGACATGAACCTTTAGCAGATGTGCACAACTTCCCCAACTGTTTCAAACGACATTTCACTTAGGTCTACGCTGAGAAGTGAGCAATTAAATCTGCATTAAATACAATTTCATCTAAAATTCATTTTTAAAAACAAAAACAATTTCAATATGTCTCACAAGAAAGCCTTTATTTTTTCCACATATTTTGCAACAGAAATTGTTCAAGAATGACAATTTTAAAATGATAACATAAGCAATGCAAGTAGAAAACATATGTGTCACAAGAAAGCCTTTATTTTTTCCACATATTTTGCAACAGAAATGAATCAAGAATAACATTTTTAAAATGATAACATCAGCAATGCAAGAAAACTTTAAGTTCTGACTTTTTAAGTTCTGACTTTTTTGGTAATTTATACCCTTTCATGCAGTAAGCAAAATGAATAAACTATAGTAAAAACAAGACAAATAGAATCATCAGACATCCAGACAGAGAATCTTCAATACTCTAGTCAGAGCATTCACCTCCCTTTATCACCTTGGTGACTGGAGACTGGGAGCCCTGTTTGGCCTCACAGGTTACTGAGGCTCCCTTGGTCCACTCCTGGGAAGGCATGGTCAGGGTGCTGCTCCAGCTGTACAGGGCATTCTTCTCTGGACCCCAGCGACTGGCCACTCCAGTCCTGCTGTTCCCGTCCACCTTCCAGCTGAGAGCCCAGTCAGAGGGGAAACCTCCATTGGCCAGGCAAACCAGCGTGGCAGTGCTCTCAGAGAGCTCTTTGCTGGAGGGGGCAGGACTGTCACTTTGGGAATGGTGTTGCCTGAAGGACAGAGGGAGACATCAAGGGGAGAGCGAAAGATTAGAGACGATGAATGATATTGCAGTGGGGTTCTTAATATAAAATCTGGATTGTGCATTGATTAATAGATTTTAGCGATGATGTCATATATGTAGCCTTTTAAAGATCATCTAAGTGCGTTGACATTTGCACAGTGAGATTAAGAAAAAAATACATAGGCCTATAACAAAAATGTAACTTTGTTCTTCACGTGGGTCGAAATGAACAAATACATTATGTGGGCCTATCTTTAAAAAAAAACCTAGGCTACTACTTCCAACTTCAAGCCAGGCATGGACTGGCCATAGGGCATACAGGGCAATGCCCGGTGGGCCGATGGTCATTTTTGGGCTGGGGCTGTCATTTACTCATAATTTTCATGAAGGATATTGGGCTAGTTTAAATAAATCTCTAATTTTCATGCAATATATCCAACTTACAGTGTTATTTTAGCTAGCCACAGCGTTGTTATTAGTGAATAAAATGATGGTGGGCCGCCATGGCTGAAAATGCCCGGGCCGTTTTTTGGTCCCAGTCCGGCCCTGCTTCAAGCCCAGTGTAAAAAAAAAAAAAATCCCAACTCCAAGTGTGCACTGCTTAATGCTCATTAATGTAGATTCAGCTATACAATCATGTGTAGGCTAGGAGATAAGCGTACCACAGCGTAGGCTGCTATCTTATTTATTGTTGATTTTAAGGTTTTACTGTCCTGTAATTAAGCCTAATATTTATGACATTATTACATGTAAATCTCTATTTTGTTATGCCTATTACATTTTTTCTTACCTTGGCCATGGTTACTCTCACACAATTCAAACAATTTGTAATCTAAGGCTTTATCAAATTGTCTACTAGCGAACCCACCTTATTTTAAAATTTTGTCTTTCATAATTTTGGCATCTTGTAGCCCAGTAATCTAGGCTGCTAGGCTGCTCGCAAACAGGAAAATGGCAAATCATAGCCTATAAATCTACTTTAAAATAAATAAATAAATATATATATTTTTTTAAATGACACATATTACTTTTTTAAATTGGCCTACTGTGTCCTGAAAAACTAGCAAATCTACAGTTATCGCATTCCAGATGAAACAGACACTTCGCCAAATTCGCCGATAGACATTTTTTTTGTTTAAGAGTAACGAAAAAACACAAAAAAAGTTAAGTGTTCAAACTAATTTGGAAGTGATTTTAGTCCAGAGAGTGGCATAGACGAGGCGATAGTCAACATGATAAAAAGAACATTTACTTACTTCCAATCTCAAGTTTGGTGCCGCTTCCAAAAGTGTACCACAGTGATACAAACCCTATCAGCGGTCGTACAAAAACCCTACCTCCAAGTGCGCACAACTACAAACGTTTCGTGGTCGTTTTTCTAAACATACATGACAGTTCGGTCGATATTAACCCGCTATATTTATTGAATTGTCTTTAACTTAACCTATTACACTACAATATTATTTTATTTGGATGCGTCGGACGACAATCTTTTTGAAACAAGAACAAAGTGATGAAGAAGAGCTCTAATCCTGTTAAAATATTGGCCTTGCAAATTTTTCTTGCATTCAAAAGTAATTCAGAAGAGTGAAAAAAGCTTTAAAGCACAGTAAAAAATAAGTCCGACTTACTTCCAACGTCAAGCTTTGTGCCGCTACCGAAAGTCCACCACAGTGATACAAGTGAATTCAGAGGCTGTACAAAAACCTCCCCTCACTTCAATCATTTGAAGAACGCAGCGCCATTAAGCCATTTGAAGAGCGCAGGGTTATTAGATTTCTTTATCATGCCTAATGCATAGTTAAAACGTTTTAAAACAACATAAAACATAATATGTTGGCCTCTTGAATGCAACAGAAGACTGTTTGTCATATTTTATCCACAAATAGGTGACCTAGTCCATCAGGGCAGGGCAAAAAGAACTGTTTCAGCACTGTGGACAGCGACTAGCAAACGCAGGCAGCATATTTGGGCTGAGACAGGTTACAGTTCGGTCGAGCTGCTTCTGTGGATGAAACATGCCAAGGAATAGCTTTGACCACACATGACTGCACTGCTGCAGCTGAGACTTTCAGCAGGTGTGAGGGGGCTGTTCAGTAGTGCATTCATTTAGAATAAAATACAAGTTTGGGGTCTTCAACAAGTTTTATTGGCAAGCAATTAAAAGCAGCATGGTGAATACATACATTATGACAAATTAATTTCAACGATTATTAATTTCTTCTTCTTCACAAAAGAAAAAAACAGCAATTAAATACTTTTTGGGTGATTTAGGAAAACATTTGAAGTCATTGCTGAAATAATTCTCTATATCCACTCTGGGATGAGATATACTCAATGGCAAAAGACATGCCTGTTGCACATGTTGTACTTGATAAAATGCATATTGTCTTTAGATATGGTATGCATAAATATGTTATTGATAGTCTGAGGAAGGCAGAATGCAGAAACACATCTGTGTGAATAAAAGATGTATTCATAGTGCTTCCTCCTTTCCTGAACAAATGTTTGGCCAACACTCTGAAAAATACTTTGAGTCAAGCCTGCCCCCACACTTCTGAACTAAATGTGTTATTGAAACATTAACCAGCTTGTTTATATTGATAACTCATTTGACATTTCACCATTCATTTCACCACATATTACACGCTACACATATACTATAAGAGCACCTAATCACATCTGAACCATTCAAATACAACCTGATGGCTGACGTCAAACTCACAGTTCCGTAGGATTATTCCAGGATGACATTGTCAGGAAGTTCTGAAACCACTGGTGGATGACGTGTAATCCCATTAAATACCATAAAAATCCCACTGAAGTGAGCAACATTGTACCCTAAATGCCACCAAATAGCCCCACAGAAGCAAAGAGACATTGTTGGAAATTTCCAAGAATTTCATGAGCATTTACCAGCTCCCTCCCTCCTCATTAATAACAATATCATGTGATCCCAGTTTCTTAGTCAGGATTTGCATGTGAAAACTTTGCATTGGCAGCATGAACTCTAAGCTTCAGCGCTCAGGATGATATTTATAGATCCTCAAACTTGATCATCTCATGAATGAGAAAGATTCTGGCATTTTGTAGAAATGATCCCAATAATGTTAATCTTGACCATGCTTCTCTGTTTACAAGGTATAATTTCTTGATCCTTGTTGCAGTGTTGACCTGCGAACAGTTTTCTCATTTTTCTTTCAGGTAAATATTTTCAGGTATGTTAAGGCTCATTAAATTTGTATTGTATTGACAGGATCCAGAGGTCAGTACACTGTGACTCAGACTCCAGTGGTGAAAGCTGTATCTGTGGGGGACACGGCCATCCTGAGCTGTAAAGTCAGCAGTGCTGTGCGCAAGTGGATCAAGGACTTTTCTGGTATCATCAGATGTCTGGAGAAGCTCCTAAAATCTTGATTGAGTATGTAAGCAAACGGGCCACTGGAACTCCATTAAGATTTCAAGGGAGTGGATCTGGAACTGACTTCACTCTGACCATCAGTGGAGTCCAGGCTGAAGATGCAGGAGATTATTACTGTCAGAGTTACCACAGTGGCTATGTGTTCACACAGTGATACAGAGCCGTACAAAAACCTCCCTCAGTGAGAACACACACATGACTGCACTGCTGCAGCTGTGAGTGTGCCAATAAGGCAGAGTTCATAATAGTGCTATGATACAGAGCATGACATCTTATCAGCACCACGGACAGCTACCAAGCTACACAAACTTGTTTTCAGTGCTCAGGGCTCACTGGGTACCATTCAAATGGGCCCACCACTGAATCAGTGTTTGTCTGTCCCTTAGAGGGGATAATTTGCCTTATTGATAGTATAGGTGATTTTTATAGTACAAGAGAACCCAGTAGAAGTCATTCCTGATACTGGACTCCAAAATGAGTATGCTATTTACTGTAACATAATTATATTCATGCATTCATGGTAAGATGCATTGGTATGAATCTAGAGAAAATACTGCAGGCTAGACAGTTTTGCCTGCTGTTCCTTAGAGAACTATAAATATCTGGGAATTCATAAGCATGGAAATGAACTGAAGAGAGGCTTAGAGAGGCTTAGGTCTTTTAACCTATGAGAAGCATAGGCCTAGCTTTACTATTTCATAATTCTGTTATAGCCAGTTAGCATGTTACATAGTGGTAGCTAGCGCAAAATGCAACTCAACTGCAAACTTTACAGTTGGTTGAGTATGATTGAATGATAATGATTATTACTGGACGTGATATATTAATGCAAGTCTCTTTGGAACTCAAATAAGAAGTCATCACTGTAGCTACACTGTTTGAACAGTTTGAACTGTGTAATAGTGGATATACACACAAATGATTTTATTTGACTTTAGCCAGCTTGTTTCACAGGGAACTTCTACACAAGTTCTATCAAATAAAACAGGTGTTCCCTGATTGGATATCGGAACAGTCTACACACATAGCAGCAAAAAAAAAAAAAAAAAAAAAAAACAACTTTGATAAGGATTTGAAATCTTTCAGTTATTATGATTGAGTTAAGCCTGTTTGGATAACAATCTCACATTCTCTTATCCTGCATGGGATGGCCTTTGGATTAAGTGTGATAAATAAAATCCTTGAGCCTTGATAGATAGAGAGATACTGGCTCTGCTCTGGACAGAGATGACCAAAGATTCTAGAGTGCTCCGCTCTAGAATCTTCAGATGCGTCTGTTCCAATGGTCTGTTCTCAGGTGTTGTTCCAACAGGTTACTACAGTGTCATTATGATGTCATAATGCACTAGCATGTCATGTTAGGATGTTACATTGAAAGCAACTCATTTTACCAAAGTACATGTGACAAGAGGACACAACATTATTTTGCTTAAACAAATTTTAATTTAGTTCATTAGACAACAATTGGCGATCTGGTGAGTTTCAAAGAATTTTATGAATAAAAGTGTAAGCTAGTACATATTTTTGTTTTGTTTGATGAACAACTTTGTAAAATGTTACCTCTGAGGATTGTGTTTATTTCTGAAAATACTCTTATATGATAGCTATTCCTATCTTTTATTTATGTGTCTTCCTCTTCTTAGATCGCCAGATGACTCGCTCACGAGTCCAACCTGAACCCGTAAGTCACAGCCATTTTTAACTGTTTCAACCTCAATATTGTAAACTAACTGCTCCTTCTACTTAAATCACTTAACACATCAAGGTAATTAACAAATGAAAAAGAAAAACTAAGGGAATGTAATTGAACAAAATTTTTTTCAGCCAAATGATGGTGGCAGCCCTGAACCAACATGGGCACCTGTGGTATGTACAATGTTGTTCATGTCAATGTTATTTGGTGATGGTGACCACTGGTACAGGACAGAACTGAATTTACTGGACTGATGATGATACTGGACAGAACTGAATTCAAGTCTAATTAATTGAACTGAATAGAGTAGATGCCTAGCATTGCAGAACGCAGACAAAAGAACCTTTCTCGCATGGCAGGTGGAGAGAACCCTCTCAGAAAACCAACTTTTGAGGGCCTTCAGGAACAGGTTTCGTCTAATAACGAACATCTATCAGAGGAGTGATGAGCCAGTGAGTAGTGCTCAGTTGTGTTATGCAGTTCTTGGAACCAGATTTCATTTTTGTTTTTGTCTAACTGAAACAGATCCAAATTCAATTTTCGTTTTTGTCTACCTGAAACAGATCCATACCCTTGAGGAAAGAATGCGCTCTTCCTCCTCGGATTTTATCCCTGAGTCACGGCGGGAGCTGCTTCCTTCTGGGTCCAGAGGAATTCATTCAATGGGAGCTACTGGCACCAATATAAACACAGTAACATCTGGATGCCAAGCAAGACTTCCATACCAGCCAGGCATGGCGCAGATTTTCCCTGGACCATCAGCCCACAGCTCCCGGCCTTGCCCAGTGATCATCCCGTTCCCTACGGTACCATCTGCTTACAGGACGGACAGCACTGCCGTTTCTCCACTGCACTCAGTGCAGCCTCAGCCTGTCTCTCGCCTTGTTGTATATCAGCCCCAAGCAGAGGGAAGTGTCAGACCAACTTATAACGTACCAACAAAGCCCAAGCCATGGGGCAACACTGAGGTATGAAGAGTCTGGTGGGGATGTTAAAACTATAAATATGTAAATCAATACTTTCCATTCCAGAATGATTTGTTTCGTGTTTGTAATTTCTAAAACTGAAGGCCATTGTTTGAGTCTGATTGAATTTCATTTTGTGTTCAGCAGAATACAACAAAGGCAGAGAAAGCATGCCGTTCTCCCAGCCCAGTTGCTATTGGCTCTTTTGCCCATCCGAGTCCAACCTCCTCTCCCCCTGGTCTGCAGTCGACCCAGTACTCTGCAGGACCGTCCCAGCATTGGACAAACGCACCAAACACTGGCCCATGGACCAGTACAGCAGAAGCTACTAAGGAAAAGGAGAATACCAAAAGAGGTGCAATTCCTCGCCCTCTTCCCAATGGTTGGCAGCATGCATCCATACCCCCTAGCTCAGCTGACCCTTGCCCTTCAAACAAGAAACATTCACACTTGGACAGATCTCTCCCCAAACAGACCTCGGCCCAAAGACCCAAGGGGAATTCTAGGAGGAAGGACGAAGGAAAAGACGTTGCCGCTCAGCTCAGTGGTTTGAAGCGTACATCAAAGCGTCCTCTTCCTCCGATCCCTGGCACTCAGGACGCCCCAGGAATGTCATCCTCTCCAGTCAGGGACTCTTGCTCCTGCTCCCAAGACAAGTGCCCATTCCAACACGAGTTTATATCGGAAATGTCAGTGCCTGGTCTCCCACCCAGAGTCCCCTCACATGAACCACCCACCATCTTGGTTTGTGCCACCACTCGGAAGACTGTGGTTAGGAGGAATGCAGCAAAGGCATCACCAGCCAAGGTAAGTTGGAGATTATTTTTTTTCATTGCATGTTGCTAAATGTCAATTTACATTACTTATAATGTACTATCAGCCATGATAGTTTGTATAACAAACGTGTGTTTGAGACTGCACATGAACTTATATATTCACGTTCTTTTTCTTCTGAAGAACAGCAAATAAATACATAGAATATCAAGACAGGATGCATGTTTACAAACAAAAGAATTGTATTCGGAATATTTAAACAATGTGTTGCATGTTTTTCAGACCGCACTGGGTAATAGAGTGCAGCGTGAAGGGGAGGACAGTGTGAGAGATGACCGTCAGCTCAGCGCACAAAATGACCCAGAGAGTGCAGACAGCAAGAGTGACAGCGAGGCCGCTATCAGTGATGAAGAAGATGCAGCCATCAACAAACTGCCCTCAAGAGGCGCCGGCAGCCCAACTGTTTCCAAATCTTTACAAATCGAAGACACGCAGCTGAATCATTTAAGGAACCTGGTTCTAACCACTGAAAAGAAGCTGCAGTTGGTGAGGCAACACAAGGTTGATGCACTAGAGTCCTACCAAAAGGAGAAAAAACAGCTAGAACTCAAGAGGAGAGATTATAAAGAAAAAAAGAAGTTCATGGCTGCCGAAAGGGCAAAGATGGTTAAAGAAGGACTGGGAGTGCAAGAGAAGACCTTAGAAAAAGGTCAGAAGAAGATTGAACAAAAGCTGAAACAAGAGAAAGACAAGCTGAAAGCCTCCTTGGTTAGATACAAAAAGGACCTGGACAAAGAGGAAAAGAAGGAGAAAGAGAGACAGAAGGTCCTGGAGAAACGACGTCAGAAAGAAGAAAAGGAAAAAGTGAAAAAACTGCAGAAGAGTCTTGCTGAGGATACAGAAGAGAAAAACACAGAGACAGCTAGAGAACCGTCACGAAGCACCTGTGTCAAGGAAGATGGCCACCTCAGTCATTTCAGACACATGGCGCTGACCACTGAAAAGAAACTGCAATTTGCAAAACAGAAGAAAATAGATGCACTGGCATCTTACCAAAAAGAGAAAAAGCAGTTAGAACTCCAGAGGAAAAAATATAAAGAAGATAAGAAATCGATGCCAGCTGACGATGCAAAGAGAGTTAAGGAAGGTCTGAGAGAGCGAGAGGAGACATTAGAACAGACTCTAAAGACAACCGAAGAAAAACTGAAGCAAGAGATAGCCAACCATAAAGCCTGCTTGATTATGTACAAAAAAGACTTGTACAAAGAGGAAATGAAAGAAAAACAGAGAAAAAGGGTCCTGGAGAGACAACGTTTCAGAGATGAAAGGGAAGAAAAAATGAAGCAGATAAAATTAGAAAAGGAAAAGCACAAAAGACTGCAAAGGACGCTTGCTGAGGAGAGAGAGGCGAAAAAGGCAGAGATAGAGAGACTGCGTAAGGAGAAGAAAGATGAGGAAAAAGAGAGAAAACAGATTGAGAAATGGCAAAAGGAGGAAGAAAGGTGGCTAAAGAAGCAGCATGACTTTGAGGAAAGCTGCCATGAAAATAACAGGAGATGGTCTGACAGAATCGACCGATGTAATAGAATATGCTACAACATCAGGAACGCACCAAGACATCTCCTGCGAGCAATGCAAGTCTTGGTCACCTGCGAGTGCATCTGCCCAATAGAAAGAGAGCCGGAATTCCAAGTAACAACAGCCCAAGATGAGATAGAGCGGCGCAGGCAGCAAAGGGAAAAGGAAAGCAGAGAAGCTTTAAAAGGGGAAAAGCGGAAGGCTAAGAAGGGGTGCAACGTGTGTGCTGGGTGCTGTGGGAACACAAGCACCAGCAACACCAATTAAGAAAAGACAGCAGGACCTCAAGAGAGAGCCAAGCATGCAAAAGGTCAGTGACATCACTGGTAAAGTGAGACCTCATTGGTAGACATTCACATTCTAACCACTATAGCATAAACATAATAACAAACATGTAAACAAATTAATTAGAGCAGTATTCTTCAAGGTGCTTAAGTCTAAAAAAGTGCTTAGCTCCTTGTGTTTCAGTCTGCACTAATATAAGGACTTTTTTGGACTTAAGCACATCTGAGAATATGCTGCCCCTAATGAATATAATGCAGGCATACAGTAAATATAAATATAATGTAATCATGATATTATATAAATTCAGAGACAGTTGGTTAAAGTATATTTGATGATGCTTCCTGTCATGTTTAGAGTTACAAAGAGTTCCCAGCGGGAGGAGGGAATTAGGCATCTTCACTGGAATGGCTGCCACCAAACACTCAGGAACAGCCGTCATCCATGTTCTATTAATGCGGTTTGTATGAGAAGTGTTGGAACACTGTAACCAAGGTAAGTTGCGTCAGTCTTTAGGGAAGTATATAGTGGTATAAAGCTGTATGTGGGGACACATCACTCATCAGTAAAAAAAATCACATCTCCACTACAATGCCTGGAACGTCAAGCACTGTATGACTGACCAACAAATCATCAGAAAGACTGTCTGAAGTGTGAAGTTTAAACCATCATCACCCAAAGCATACTTTGAAACAAACCTTTGTTTTTTTTGTTTGTTTGTTTGTTTTTTGTAGTATCTCAGACTAAATGTGTCCCGACCACACAGTATCATACAACATGGCAGTCACAAGAGTAACAGATCAGACAGTGGAGACAGATCTCTCATCCCCTGCAGGAACTCCCACAACTACAAGGTAGAAATTGTAGTGTTAAAACAGCTATTTTCATACATGAAACAGTAAAGCATTGCAGGGGCAAATTATGCTTCATTAAATCAATAGCCTTTGTTATTATGTAAGTTGTATTTCCAGCCTATCAGTGATTAGATATGAAAGCCATGAAAGCCATTTATACACCATCGCTTTCATGAATAGATATTGGATGAAGTTTCACATGTTTGTCAAGGAATGCATGTAACATTATTGGTGGAGAGAAAGTAACTACTGGGACTCTTTTCTGTTTCAGCTTCTCTCGAGTGTTCCTCCACACATCTGCTGTCTCAGTCAGTACTGGCCCAAGGAGGATGGGTTCCCCCAAAAGTCTGGATCCTCCCAAGGTTTCTTCCAGCTCACAGCTGGGAGTTTTTCCTTGCCACCGTCGCCTATGGCTTGCTTTTGGGGGCATGAGGACAGTGTGGAATGAAATTTTATTGAACATACAGTACAATAAAGAAAGAAAAAAACATTCAAATACTTTGTCCACAGTTCTTTTATCTTTTGTAGATAATTGTTAGTGAAGTGTGGATTGCTGCTGGCCAGTATCATACAAACTCCATTCTGAAAGTTGGATATGGATTCAGGATTCAGTTGTATGTATTGGCAGACTTTGTTGGTGACACTCTCAGTGCTGTCTACAGTTTCAAAGATGTATATAAGGCTGGCGACAGTCTTGTCTTCATATAGACATTTCCATCTCAATTTACAAGGCTGCAGTTTCAACTAGGCTACATCACTCACCCCACTTCCACTGCTGTGTGATTTAAAACCTTTCAAATTCCAAGCAGCCCAGTGTTTCAAAGCCACATAGACATTTCCCTATTCTCCTTCATCACAAATAATGCACTCAAAATATCATCTCAGGACCATGGACATCTACCAAACCAAACAAGATTACAGTCACTCAATGCTCAATCCTAAATACATGACACACTACTGGGCCATCACTGAATCTATGATGATCAACATTTGTGTTAAGGTTTCTTCATCTCTGTCCATGCTCACAAGAAAAGTTAGCAGTAATGTCCATGGCAACAGCTATCTGGCCTGGTACCATCAGGTATCTGGAGAGCCTCTAAAACTCCTGATTTACTATGTTAGCAACCGCCAGTCTAGCACTCCATCTCGATTCAGTGGCAATGGATCTGGGACTGATTTCACTCTGACCATCAGTGGAGTCCAGGCTGAAGATGCAGGAGATTATTGCTGTCAGTCTCCACAACCCCAGTAGTTCGTGGGTGTTCACACAGTGATACAGAGCCGTACAAAAACCTCCCTCATAGAGAACACACATGACTACACTGCTGCATGTCATTGAACTCAGCAGAGGTTTAAAAATGTAATTCTTTATTTTTATAGACCCAATGGATAACAAACAATGACACGGTAGGCTATATAAAGCTTATAGGCCAATTATCATTTATCTGAAATTCATATATCAAGATAATTGCCATTAATAATTGTGACTAGATAATCTTGACTAGCCTGATTTGATCATCCGCTTTCACATCATTTATGAAATGAAATGAGCGGAGTCAGCAGGCAGTGTTCGCCTGGCTAAATTTTGACTGGTGTTGATTAGAACATTGATGGAATCAGTCAGTCGGCTTATGGAAACTACATCATAAGATTGCCCGTTTTGACATTGGATCTGCATCTCAAAGTAGGTGGACAAAATGAGTATTGCATCTTGTTGAATGGCAAACGAGTGTAATAAACTGGTCACAGCTGTGTTAAAGTCCCTGGTGTGTGTGTGTGTGTGTGTGTGTGTGTGTGTGTGTGTGTGTGTGTGTGTGTGTGTGTGTGTGTGTGTGTGTAGAGAGAGAGAGAGAGAGAGAGAGAGAGAGAGAGAGAGTGAGTGAGAGTGTGTGTGAGTGTGTGAGGGAGAGAGAGAGACTGTGTGCATGTGTGGCAGGTTAACCCTAGGCAAAGACTTCAAAACATGTCAGATGCAGCTCATTCTGAATAATCTGTAGTGCCACACAAAACCACTAGGGGCACTGCATCTCAGATGAGAAAATCAGCCCTGATTCCTGAAGTGATGCCCTGCTTGACCCAACCCCGTAGACGCCCAGATAAAACTGCACTTATGCCGTCAGTTATAGAGAGGAAAGGAAATTCAGTATGCTATTCCAAAATAGAAAACTGTTTTCCTTTAATCAATACCAACAAAAATGATAACTTCACTGTGTACTAGCCTATTTAGGTTTCTAAGAACAATGACACATTTTGGACATTAGGTGGAGCAATATCATCCATCAATAGTGCTGATAGGTCTACATTCAGTATGCAGGGGTCTTCAGCATGGCTGAACACATGCAAAGGTCCGGCCAGTTTAGGGAATATATAAATGTTGACTGGGTTTTACACTCGCCGGTTTTTAGAACGTCGCAGCCCGTCTCGTCGCGGATTTAAGGTCTGTAGCCACCTTGACTGACTGACTAACAGGACACACACACACACACACACACACACACACACACACACACAGTAAAACACACACACACACACACACACACACACACACACACACACACACACACACACACACACACAGTAAAACACATATTATGTTACTATATAATGGTTAAACTCAGAGATGTCTCTCATCTGCCTGGATAAGTTGAGTCTGTTATTTATGGTGAAATGGCACTGAAGTAACCTTAAGAGATTCACTTAAAATGCATTTTTGTTAAATGATGAGGAAAATCATTGACACCTATGGCTAGAAAAAACTTTATTACCAAAGGAAGTAATGACATAGTTTGTGTTTTACAGTATGTGAAAGTAATCTTATTTCAGTATGTCCTAATGTTGGCCTAATTTAGCCATATCATCACTGTATTCTTGTAAATTCATTAGAATTCACAGTAGCTACAATCATCGGAATCACAGAAAACAATACAGTAAAAAATATATATCAAGAAATATATTCAAAAATATAGCTGGCTGAAATATATAGAGCTAAACATTTACTGTTATACTGTATAAAAATGTCTTCTGTAAAAAATAATCTTTGCTTTACTTTCTCAATTTAAAATGATTTTCATATGACATCAGTGGCTCAGAATGTCACTCCACCAGCTGATGGGAGTCCTCTGCTCTGCTGACTTCCTCATGTGTCACTCATCAGGCTCCGCCCCCACATCATCATAATCAGTTCCTACAGAGAAAAACAGCTGTCACTCATACAACTGACCAATCAAAACTAGATAGATAGACAATAATAGACAAGACAAATAGACAAGATAAATAAATTGATCGTCAGACAGATAGCTAGCTAGCTAGTTAAATAGACGGATCTACAATAGACAACTCACCAGCGATGAAACCATTATATTCCTGAAGTTGGAGGTCAGCCTTTGTCACTGCAATATAAGGAAAAGATGGAGACAGAGTGAATTAGAGGGGGACATGCAACCCCCCCCCAACCCCATATTATTCCACGTTCCCTCACAGACCTGACACAGTACGCACACATCACACACTGGCATCATTTGTGTTTGTTTGTGTTGATGTGAATATTACTCTACTCCATCCTGACACTTTCTTTGCCCCATTTTCACTTCAACACTGCACCCCCTCCTCCCCCAACACACAGCACACTGCCTGCCCACTCTATACACCCCTGCCATCACCACAACCCCCCCCCCCCCAAACTACATTTTGTCCGCCTCTAAAAAAGCGCCAAAACCGGTGGCCAAAAAAGGAATTACACATACTTGTTTAGAGTTGTCATAGAGAATGACTGGGTGTTGAAGTCCAGTACCATAAAAAAAATGACACAGCAGGCTTTAATCGATTTGACCATCTATCGTTTTGTGAAAGTTTTCACTTCAGTGCTGTTCTTTACAGATTTATGACAGCTCTGGCTGTGGCTACTATGGCAACCATATCAAAGAGGTGCCAATGCAGGAAGCCCATCCCGCTGGTGGAGGGTCATGACCAGTGTGTTGTAAGCCTTGCCCGACGAATGCCCACACTGCACTGTGATGAAGCTGTCTATGCCAAGAAGGAGCCCACAGTCTGCACTTTGATTGCCCAGCAAATGCCAACCCTGCGCCGATCTATGCCACTAAGCCATCTATGCTGCCATGAAGAAGAAAACTTGAGAAAAGTGGCTCCCTGATCAGCCCGACCCCTCCTGGTCCTCTCTGACCTGGTCAGGTCACCCAGAGTGACATCACAGAGAGCCGTACAATTCTCTTCCCTCTCAGTTCCAGCACCTGACGTGATGCAGGAACAGGGCAAGATGATATGCTGGAGCGCCACCTCTAGCTTACCCTCATCCAACATAAGACTATTGGTCTTGTTATGATTTTACGTGCTTGCACAAAATACACTCTCTCCTTCTAGGACAGACTGAGTAGCTTGTTGTGTTTTGTGTGTTTGGTTGAGTTAATGGGAGAGTTTTGTTGAAACTGCATTTGGCCCATTGGCTGGTCAAACTTGGCTAATGCGGCCGCTGGAGCATGGCCACCAGAAAGGCCGTAAGGAAGAGAGTGTCTGTTCAGGACGTCTGTTTATCAGAGAGATGGTCTAGCGGGAAACACCTTTACCTGCTTTATACCCTGGACATAACAAGCACGCTGGCAGCCAGTTCCGTCCTCTACGTCACAAACATTATGTGAAACAAGTGCAAGAGGGTATAAGCCTTAGGGTCAAATGTCACACGCACATTTGTTTCTTGCCTGTCCCTGTTTGTAATGATTTTGTGTGTGAGCTGGTGGGGTCACTTCGCTGTCATAGTCCAGACGTCATGTGCACGTCATGTACTGTGGCTTGCTCTGTCCCACACACGCATTCACATATTTTGTCAATGTTTGAACAAGAGGCATAGAGACATCAGTTCACAGCATTGCTACTCACACCCAGTAACTATGTGCATGTCACAATAAAAACTGCAGGCAGGCAGGTAGGCAAGGCACAGACTGGACAACTCACCAGTGATGACATCATTGCACTCCTGAGATTGGTCTGCTGTCTTCATCCCTGAAATATAAAGATGGAGGCAGAGAGAATTATGAGTTATTTGGGCTGAATGTTCCTTCATGCACTCTGGACTCTGCAATCTTCCACTGACTAGAGTTGTGTCCAACAGCGCCAATGTGGTGCAAAGTGGTATTACAAGAGAGGCAGTCTGTCTGGCTGGATATCATGCCAATACTAGTGGATATTTTAAGAGCAAAGACCACAGTCTACTACTTCTAGGGCATTTTTGAATATAACCTAAGCAAGGCACCCATAGTCCTACATTTCAGTTATGACACTGATGTGCCATTTACTTGAAAAATGAAGACAACTGACCTCTGTTATGCAGAGCCGTATTAAGTGTATATCAAAAGTGTATATTCTATATACAGCTCTGGAGTTGTATTTGATAGAGTGCCACTGTGGTGCAAAGTGGTATTACAACAGGAATGGCCTATGTACCTCTGGCTGGATAGCATGCCAATATAATACTAGTGGATGTTTGGGCAGCACAGAGCACAATTTACTATTTCTAGGTCATGTTTAAATGCTCTAAATACTAAGAAAAGCACCCATAGCCCCCATACATTCCAGCTATGGCATTAATTTGCCATTTACTGTACAGATGAAAAGACAACTAAACAGTGCAAATCAAACAACAAGGTGTATGATCATATAGGTAAACAGATACAGTCAGCCTATATGCCTACAGCCTAAATGGGGGAAATAGAAGGCCATATTTACAACTTATACTGTATTTACATTTTTTTGAATACCAAATTAATGACAATATTCTAACACACAAGTCTCGTACCTGCTGTGATTTGTAGGTCATCTTCTGTATTTGCCACATCATCATAATACTCCTGTTCACTATTGGCTTGATTTGTCTCGTCCACTGATGATGTTAAAGAAACATTCATTAGACATTATGCACACAACCAGACAATATGTGCAACTTAATACTGTGAACAGATTAGAATCATAGTAGTACTATGGCATAATAGCCCATAAGACACAGACTCTCACCCCTGGTCATTTTAGGATCGTTCCCATCAGTGGTGATGTCATCATATTCCAGCCCCTCCTCTCTCACAGACTCTGTTGACAGAAATCCTCTCATTCAATCATCCAGTTTCAATGCTAACTGTCATTAGAACTCTACATTATATACTGCATAAATAATAAAATAAAAGTCTATATTATAAATATTAATATTAGTAAATAAAAACAATTTATGAATAAGTAAGATAAATAAAACTATTATTTAAGCATTTTGTAGAGTATGTCACCTCTACAGCTGGATATTACACAGCCTCAAATGTCATAAAATCATTCACATCATTCAAATTCCAAAACACAAGTTAATTTCCGCTACAGACGTGACAGAAAAAAAAACACTTTTCAGGGACCTGACCATAGCAGAATAGTGTCAGTCCCACTGATCCAAGACCAGTTCTCATGGCTGTACTCCCTACCTGAGATGAGTCTCTCATCACTGTCTCCCACATCATCATATCCTGTGTTGTCTAGAATGTAGTCTGTGGATACATCATGATACACACAAAAATTCCAAAATGTAAATATCAGTGCCTTTGATGTAAATATTTCCTCTTAAATCCAAAATGTTATACAAACTCGATAACATAATAAAGGATTTCAGTCATAACATGCATTGTTTATAATTAAAGTAAATACGTTTATATTTTGTGTTAACTTTTTAAAAGTGATCAAATTCAGCCTCTGTCTCTGCTCCACCTGCTGCTCTGCTTTGATCTCACTCACCAGTCACCTCAAATGACTTCTCCACACTCGTGACATCATCAACATCATCGTACTCCTCTGGCTGTACGTCTGTCTTTGTCTCTCCCGTACCAAACAACAAGTCTCCTATATCTGTAATACATTCAGGCATACTCTATGATTATCTATATTCATATTTATACATACTAGAAAACAGCTACATACAGTTCATCATAATAATGGCAATAATAATTTAATAAATAAACATGTAGAACTCAGTTGTGAAAAGTGGTAGTACTAGTATATTACAGAACTAAGCTTTTCTTAATTTTACAAGGCATACATAGAGTAGACACAAACCTGTCAACATATCATCTAGCTTGGTCTCATCATCGGCAGTCACATCATCATAGTACTCTCCCGTTGGCTCTCTCAGAGAAGCAGCTGGAAAAATGGAGAGAGAAAGAGCGAGAGAGAGAGGGGGGGAAGGAGAAACAGAGAGTGATCTGTATCAGACATAGACAAAACCCTGTCTAGTTGTCCAATAGCAAACCGCTTCACATGCCCCTACCTGAGATGGGTCTCCTCTCGTCCTCCTGCACGTCTTCATACCAGGAATTCTGACCGTCAGACAGGATGCGTGCTGTAAGAAGGAAAATCCAAAGGCTGCGTCTCATTCAGTGCCGTAAACAAACACAACCTTACAGTGTACTGGTTGTGACTTTATGACATGCAGACCAACACACTTGGCATACAAGCATTGCTGTTGGTGTGTTCATAATAATTTGCTCATTTTCTTGGAAACTCCACAGATGCACACTGTGGTTTGGCAGTTATGATTCTCCTCCTCTTTCCCATGAGCTCCTGTGCTGTATTTTCATGCAGCTGTGAGACCGGTGTGGTTTTCTGCTTCTGATCTCAAAATATGAAGTGCTAATAAGTTTCAAGCCAACTTTCTGTAAAGATTGTTATCAGTACGGCGCTCACAACTCAAAACACTTTTATTTCACAGACCCTAAGAAGTAATTCAGGCAATCTGCCAAGAGTGTGTTTGAGCCTTCAGTGTTTGATGTTATGTGCAGTACATGTTTGTCTGCATACGTAGCCTAAGAGGAGTGAGTAGCATAGCTTGTGTGTGTTGGAGGTACAGATAAGCCCTGATGACCTCTCACCTCTCTGACGACGTCTGGACGAAGTGGCTCTGGTCAGTCTGTGGTCCAGCTCCTCATAGACAGCTTCACTCAGTGCCATGTCTCTCCTCTTGGACACAGCTGCAGGAAAGACAGTACAGTACTGACTCACATGACACATATAGTGTTTAGTACATTTAATCAATATGCCTTTAGTCATAATTATCCCTTCACATGGAGTGTAATATTTACCTCTTTCAGATGCATTACTCAATTTAAAATTGTTTTAAATGTACTTTTATTAAAAGGAATCTGTTAAATCACACAACAGAAATTATTTAAAATGCATATGTTGAAATATGTAAGACATTGCAGCACCTCTCCTGAGTGACCTGTTCTGGCCCAGCAGCACAGCCAGTGAGCCCAGCAGCAGCAGGAACAGGAGCCCCAGAGCCGCTGCAGCCGCTGGAGAGACAGGAAACCCTGCAGGCTCACATGGAGGGACTTTGGTTCCCACTGAGGTGACTGGAGGACGGGAGGTGGGAGCTGGTGGAGGCCCTGGACAGAGACAAATTCACATTAATTTCAAGGGTTTATTTTATACCATTACATATTTTATTATCAGGAATCATCTATTTTACTGTGTAAATATATATAATCATTGAAAATGATATTCAGAAAGGTAAGCTGTTGCTCCATCAATTTTTAAAAATATATTTAACATAATTTCATTGCTGCCTCACCTGTGCAGTTGACCCAGGCGTCCTCCTTATGGATGCAGTCACTCTGATTCAGAGGGGTGCGGCAGCAATCCCACAGGTGGGCCTCATGGCCTGTGCAGGTCACCTCGTCCAGCCAGATGGGGCCGCTTCCCCTCCCAAATGTGCCCTGCTCCCCCCCTACAGCCACGGGCTCCCCACAGTCCAGCTGCCTGCAGACCACCTGGGCGTCCATCTTGTCCCAGGAGTCGTCACACACCGTCCCCCACTCTCCCTGCAGACGCACCTCCACCCTCCCTGAGCACCTAGTGGAACCACCAACCAGCCTCAGGTCTGGAGCACCTGGAAGAGGAGAAAGATGTTGAGCAATACAACTAACAGAAACGCATATGCATGCATGCACACACACACACACACACACACACACACACACACACACACACACACACACACACACACACACACACACACAGTGCACTGTATAAGACCAATAACACCAAAGGCATTGATTTCACCTGGACATTCCTTAACAGGATCTTTTTGTGTGACTGTTGTGGTTCCTTTAGTTCCTGTAGTCAAACATATAATAATGAAGTCAAATAAATAATATATAAAAAGTTGTACTAGAAAATAGATTAATGTTTTAATAATAAATAAATAAATAAATACAAATTTGCAACTATATAGTATGCCAAACCTTGGCCTGTACACTGTATATCAGCAGCCATCCTGCAGGCTGTTTCCCACTGAAGAGGTTTGCACTGCTCAAGGTGTGTATCGTGCTTCCTACACTGGGGGGCGCTCAGTCGCTTGGTTTGAGTTGGCGTAACATCATTGGTCATTTCATGATCTCCACAGCCTAACTGACGGCAGATCACAGAGCCTGTGTTTTTGTCCATGTCATTGAAACACATGCTTCCCCAGGTGCCATTGTAGTAGACGTCTATTCGACCTGTGCATGGCCCACGACGGTCTGTGGTTTGTTTCAGCTGAATGAATCCTGTGGACAACAGATCATTTATGTGCTTTATGCCTTACTTTACTGATGTATTTTCAGATGATACACAAAAAACACAGATGTTTATCAAATATTCAAATCACTGTTTTCAGACATTTAAATGTGATTATGTATTTCAGAAAGCAGGATACAGTATGCTGTTGTACCTGAGCAGATGACCCGCACGTCCTCTTTGTGTAAGCAGTCGTGTCGCCCCCACTCTTTTAAGGGACACTCCCACAGGCTGGTCTCGTCTCCCCTGCAGCCCACCTCACTCAGCCAGATGGGCAAATCTCCTGGAGGAAAGGATGCAGGTACCTCAGCACTGAGGGCTGTGCCACACTGCAGCTGTCTGCACACTACCTGGGCATCCTCCATGTCCCAGGAGTCGTCGCACACAGTCCCCCATGAGCCGTTGTGGAAAACCTCCAGCCTACCAGCACAGTCTCCTCCGGACCCTGTCAACCTGACTGGCTGATGGCCTGGCATTGGGAAAAGAAATGCATGAAAACAATACAACACTACAAGAGGTTTTTTTTTATAGTTGTGCTACAGGATCACTGATAGACTTATAATGCACACACCTGAACAGTTGATGGTCACCTGCTGACTAGAAGTACAGTTTAGTATCTGCGGTGCACTGCAGTTTCCCAGATGTGTCTCATGTCCAGAACAGCGGATCCCTGAGATACACTCATCACTCTCTGAGTCAGTAGAACCAGAGAACCCAACAGCAGAACCACAGGCCAGCTGTCTGCACACCACTGAGGCTTCAGACTTACTCCAGGAGTCCAGCAGATCTCTCCTCCACCTCTGACTGACGTAAACCTCGACCACTCCCTCACACTGCCTCGCTCCAGACAAGCGCACCGTCCCATTGTGTAGGGAGGAATCTGTACAGATTATTCGGTTTAATTCAGAATCTGCTTCATTGGCCAAGCACTTACATACACAAAGAATTTGACTTCTTCATTATAAGTTTTAGCTCTCTATACATAAAAAATGTGATCTCATCAGTTGTCTTTATGTACTCACTTGAGCAGATGACTCCAGCATCTTGTGTATGCCTGCATGCACTTTGGTGCCAAGAGGAGATTCTACATCCTGAGAGGCCAGTTTCATTCCCCTCACACTCAAACACATCAGGCCAGATGTCTCCACTCCCCTCACCAAACCACTCTGCCCCTACAACAGCCACAGCACTCCCACAGTTCAACTGATGGCAGAGCACACTGGAGGCCTTCATATCCCAGGATGCATCACACACTGTGCCCCACTCACTGAGGTACTTGAGCTCCACTCGGCCTGAACAGGAGTCACTGCCGTTTGCCAGCCTGGCATCGGTGTATCCTGGACGAGGCAAAAAACAATATCAATTTATGCAAACACTATAGCAGTGAAATGAAAGCCCCAAAATGTGGTAAACTACAAGAAGAAGAAAGTGAATTTTCTGAATATATAATATATATAATGGACACTTAATTACTTACCGACACAAACTACACCTACGTCCCTGTCATGAGAACAATTTAGTTTAATGGGTGTTTTACAGAGTTGAATGTTCTTCTCGTTTCCTCCACACTGGATCTCCTCTGACCACACCTGGCCCTCTCCCTCTCCAAAAGCAGCTGCTCCCAGCATCTTAACAGGAACCCCACAGCCAAGCTCTTTACACACAACCTTTGCATCCAGCTCATCAAATGCAGCATCACACACAGTTCCCCAGGTGATCCCATGGACCACCTCCAGTCTCCCAGAGCACCTGTGGGATCCGTTCACCAGCCTGGGGGCTCTGTGTCCTGTGTGGAAATAATCATCATAACAATAATAATTGTAAAATTATTTAAATTATATAAATTACACTAACAAAATGCTTTTGCGTTGTTACCTGAGCATGTGATTCTAACACTGTCCTGAAGTTTGCATGTATGTTCATTCAATTCCTTCTGGGAGCAGTTCTTCAATCTAGTCTCCCATCCCTTACAGCCAACATCACTTATCAAGACCCTTCCTGGTCGTTCTCTATAGTTTCCATCCTTCTCATAGTCTACATAATCACCACAACCCAGTTCTCTACACACCACTGCTGTATCAATCTGGTCCCATCCACTGCTACACACTGTGCCCCACTCTCCTTTATGATAAACCTCCAGTCTCCCAGAGCATCTACTGGCCCCATCCACCAGCCTCACATAATCTGTGGAAATGAGAATACAGATTTATTAGATCATGACCCACTGGATCAAAATAAGCAACATTCATCAATTATTATGTTCAATGTTTGAAATCCGTATCCATAGAGTACCTGTACAAACTAATCCAATGTCGTGCTTGTGAGAGCAGTTGTATGAGAGTGTAGGAGATGTTGGGCAGAGGTGAATGTGTGTCTCGTTTCCTCCACACTGGATCTCCTCTGACCACACCTGGCACTCTCCCTCTCCAAATGCAGCTGCTCCCAGCACCTCTACAGGAGCCCCACAGCCCAGCTCTCGACACACAACCTCTGCCTCCTGCCAGTCAAAGGCAGCATCACACACTGTGTGTCTGGTCTCCTTATGGCAGCTCCACTCTCCCAGAACAGTGAGAACCACCCCTCAGTCTGACTCCTGCAATTTACCATTGATATCAGTACATTTATAAAATCTATTTCACCTGCATTTGTGTATTCCACAAAGACATTTATTGGATTGCTGTTAAATGACAGTAATGTAGTATGTCTATAAAGGTGAATTATTAACTACTAGTAGTCCATTAATCAGTAATTTGCCCACCTGAGCAGATGACTCCTGCAACCTGATGATGATCACAGTTTCCTGCACCCCATTTCTGTGGCATACAGTTCTTCACTGAGGCCTCAGACCCCTCACATTCCACATTATTCATCCAAATCGTTCCATTTCCCTGTCCAAAATGAGCACCTTTGAGAGCTTCTATAGCCTCTCCACAGCCCAGATCTCTACACACCACTGCAGCATCACGCAGGTCCCATCCGTTATCACACACTGTGCCCCACTGTCCACTGTGGAGAACTTCAACTCTTCCAGAACAACGGCTGTGACCATTCACCAGTCTCAAAGAATCTAAAAAGATTATGGAGATAAAGTACTTTGTAATTTGCCATTCTGAGTCAAGGGCATAACAATTTTGTACCTCTTGTACGTGAGTCCTGTGAATGGTTCAATAACCCAAATTTCACACACCCTGATTATTACAGTTTTAAACAGTCATATGACTATGTGGGGATGTAATGATGCCTACAGTTCAATGAATTAGCATCAGTTGCTCCCACTCTACCTGAGCAGATGACTCCTGCGTCCTGATTATGAGTGCAGTTTTCTACACTCCATTTGTGTGACCTGCAGTCCTTCACTGTGGCCTCAGAGCCCACACATTCCACATCACTCATCCAAATCGTACCATTTCCCTGTCCAAACTGAGCAGCTTTGAGAGCGTCTATAGCCTCTCCACAGCCCAGCTCTCTACACACCACTGCAGCATCACGCAGGTCCCATTTGCTATCACACACTGTGCCCCACTGTCCACTGTGGATTATTTCAACTCTTCCAGAACAACGAGTGTGACCATTCACCAACCTCAGAGCATCTAGGGAGAGATCAGCAATATTGTTATATGTAAGGTATTTTTTTTATCATTACCATTGTGTTGTTTGAATACAATCCCTAGGTCTTAGATAGAGATGAATCTGAGTCTCATTTCCTCCACACTGGATCTCCTCTGACCACACCTGGCCCTCTCCCTCTCCAAATGCAGCTGCTCCCAGCACCTCTAAAGGAGCCCCACATGTGAACTGCTATCAAATGTATGAAATGTCTCAGGAAATAAAAATCTAAAAAAAATGTTTTTTATAAGATTTTATGTTAAAATTCTTTTTTCATACTTTGAAAGAATGAATGATTTTTTTATTTCCTTGTCACTCAAAATATCTCTTTTAGAATATTCATGGCTGATTCATTCCTTTGCACTGTAAAGATTGCTGGCAAGAATGTAGAACATTGGTTACAAGTTACAAGTCTCATATATTTTTGTACAAACTAGGATATATTTGCAACTCCCTGTGGTGGACAATGTGAGACAGTACTCGACTTGTTTTTACAATTACAGATTAGAATGCTAAGCACATGAAGCATCAGCATCACCATGTAGTCTAAATGAAACCTTTAAAAGAGCCATCACCACCACTTTAAATTCTCACAACATATGCCACATAGACGCCACATGGGAGAGACCACCAGTGCGTCCATACATTATACTAGAGACTATTAGACTATTAGTCTCACTGACTTTATATACTCACTGAGTTTACACATCACAGTTTCACCTGGGGGAGGCCACCAGTTTGCCCCTGCATCATAGACAACTAGGCATATTGACTGTGGTGTCTGCATAACACTCAGTCGGTTGGACATGTGACATGTTTCTCATCCTCAACACTCGAGTGTCACTTAGGGCCTTTTTGAGCTGGCCAATAGCAGCTCTCCATGAGGCCTGTGTGTGTGTTCATCCCTCAGGGGCCCATCAGAAGCTGCTCAGTCTGACCAGACAGTGATGCTACACCTGCATTCCCCAGAGACAGTGAACACTGCTGGGCCTTAGACCAGGTGAGCTGCCAGATGGTGGAGACCACAGATGCCTCCCTCCTCTGTAAGGGGGCTGTGTGTGAGGGCAGGACAGACACTGGTGTGTGGAGGACAAGTGCCAAAAGATGCCTCCATATTGAGAGGTTCAAACAGTATTATTTCTTATGATGAAACCCTCTTATGTCTGCCTATTGAGTTGCCATATAGAAAAAGACAACACAACAACACAGTGATGATGTCCAGCAACCAGCAGGTGGGTTACATTCACCACAGCTCTGCCACCTAGTGGAGAGACTGGCATGTGCACAGCTGTGACAGCTTTGACCCAAGACATGTATAACTCCCTGCTGGATAAACCCAGGGGGGTATTCCAAGAAGGCAGTTAAGTGGCTAACCTGTATAAGCTTGGAGCAGTGCTAAACCTCATAATAGAGGAGCCTCGACACCTGATTTTCACTAAATAAAGCCAGCAGTCTCCTATATCAGCAGGTGTATGACTTCCTCAAGGTTAACTTAGCCCAGTTTATCACTTAACCCAGGGGTGTCAAACATAAGGCCCGCGGACCGGATGCGGCCCTATACATTATTTCATGTGGCCCGCCTAAAGAGCTTGAAAGAATTGTAGGTGTTGCCTGTTTGAAAACAGTTCTAACGATGCACTTTCTGCAACCCAATCTTGTCAATACCCTAAGAGGTGCATCTCAGACCTGCTTACCAACAGGAAAGGAATACAAAATTAAGTGGTGGCGCATTAGGACTGTGTTAGTGATGGTCAGAAACATGAGGAAATGTGCATTTTTTCACCCATGTTTGTGGTCGTACATGTAAATTGGCCCTCTAAAGAAAATCCCATGCTCCTGTGGCCTTCGACAAAAATGTGTTTGACACCCTTGACTTAGTAACCACTTACTTCAAATACCCTCCCACCACCCACCCTCCGGTCCCTTCTCCTAGTGTCTACAGTATATGTGCCTAGTGACCACACAGCTCCTAGTGTGTGTGTGTGTGTGTGTGTACTGTGTATGTGTGTGGACCTTTGGCATGTCTACATGCACTCTGATATGTGAGCACAATCAACCACAAATGAAATTTTGACACAAGACTAGACATGCGCTACATCCCCAGAGCCAGCATGTACTACATCCCCAGAAGCAAGCACAAGTGCGTGAGTGCGTTGTGTGTGTGTGTGTGTGTGTGTGTGTGTGTGTGTGTGTGAGTGTGTCTGTTTGTCCTAGTGTGTGTTGTGTGTGAATAGACGTGAAAGTAATGTAGAACAATATTGTCATGGTGATACAGATGAATAAATATACACTGACTTAACTTCAGACAGATATACCGTAAAACACATGCACACATCCACATGATGCATGATAAGCAGGATCAAGCAGTTATTGAAATACTGGAACAGGCACGTCTGCAATATCAAGTGTTGAAATTTTACATTAAATGAAAGTGCCGGAGTGAATTCAAGCATAGCCCTGTTGAAAGAGCTTGCTAAATGTGCTAGTTAGCGAATGGAACAAAATAATTTGGTACAGCACAGACCGAACGCGAACGCAGAAGCGAACAGGCACTTTACACTGAATCAATGGGACCTGACTGTTGGAAACCGAAAGTTAGATCTGAGGTTACATTGACTCAATGCTATGTGTTTCGCGTTCGCGTTGGGTCTATGCTGTTGGAATTTCTTTCATTTCATGCGAAATATATTGCTGTTTGAAGGCTCGTGCAGCAGGACTATGCTTAAACTTGCTCCGGTATATTGCTTTAAGACAAGCTTGGACTGTCTGGATGTTAATGTACGTCATACACTGCGTCAAACCAATAGGCCCTAACATTTTTAAGGAAGCAATTTTCAAATTTCAATTCTAAATGGATTTCTAACCCTATTACCAATAAAAGATGAAAATAGAGTTCAAGCTAAGTTCGCTAAGTTTTTTGTTGATTTGCTTGATTAACTGCCAAAATTATGAGCTTTGCATAGAATCAGTGTTGGGTAAGTTACTTTAGAAATGTAATGCGTTACAGTTACAAGTTACCCCTTCAAAAACGTAATTGTAGTGTAACTATTTTACTTTAATAAAGTAATGTAACTAATTACATTTGATTACTTATTGATTACATTTCTACATTTTTGAATTTTTTTTTTTTTCAATTGTCAAGCAATAGTTGTAGTAGTGGCATGTACTGACATAGCCAATGTTTCTGCAGATGATATTGGGATCATGTAACTGAAATTGTAATTCTGAATATTTCTTGAAGTAACTGTAATTCAGTTACACATTTTTTCAAAGTAACTGTAACTGATTAATGTTACTTTTATTTTGTAATTAAATTACGTAATTTCGTTACATGTAACTCGTTACTCCCCAACACTGCATAGAATAAGGCCTACAATATGAAGAAACTGCCTCAAATAGTAAATGGATTTTTTTTTAAATGTAATGAAGATGTCAAATATCAAGATGTTACAACCACATGATGAGCGACAGTTTTACACTGATGTCTTTAAACTGGTTAAAATCACACAATGGAAAACCAACTGCTTTGAGCGGCATTACATAAGCATTGGAGGCTGCATTAACTGTACATATAACTACCAGAAAAGTAATATTATAGTTTAACATGTTATTAATAGGATACTGAATTAAGAAATCAAATATAAAAATAGTTTAATTTGGCGTAGGCCTACCTGAACAAATGACTCCAGCATCTCTGCCATGACCATACCTACTCCAGTCCTCCCATCCCACCTGTTTGCAGTTCTTCAGTGTGGACTCTGATCCTGTACACTCTACCTCATCCATCCAGATCTTCCCTGATCCCTGTCCAAAGTGAGCTTCACCCAGAGCTCTAATAGCATCACCACAGCCCAGCTCTCTACACACCACTGCAGCATCAGTTATATCCCACTGATAATCAAACACTGTGCCCCACTCTCCTTCATGATAAACCTCCACTCTCCCAGAGCACCGACTGCCTCCATTCACCAACCTCACAGCACCTAATGAAAATAATAATAATAATAATAATAATAATAATAAAAACTTTTACAATACACAAGCTAACAAATACAAGTTGACAATTATATTACACATAAGGAAAGAGTTGAGAGTAAAGTAATGCCCAGGTTTATCACATTAAACATCAGTGTATTATTAAGAAACTGACAAAAATTGAGGAATGCTTTTTCTAAACACATAATTTTCTTAAGTATCATAACCCTACCTTGTTGTTTAGTCAGGGCCACAGAGGCCAGGAGGATGAGCCACAGGCAGCCCTCCATCTTCATCTCCCCCAGCAGAAGCTCTGAGTTTGGGGCTCAGCAGACAGCAGCACAGCTCTCACCTCTGCTCTCCCAGATGACTCACTGACACAGCTGTGCCCTGTTCGCCCCACCTAGACGCTCTTTGCTCTCTGAGCCGCCAATCACACTCGATGTGACCATATTAGAGGAGCGATAGGAAATCATCAAAAACACTTGAGTGACAAATCAGAAGGCGCTATTTGGATTTCGCTCCATATTTGTCAAACTGATGCTAAGAGTGTGTCTCTAAACTCATCCCACCCCCTGCACTCTCATCAGAGATCACACACTCAGATGCATCCGTGTGGTTAGGAAGTCTCTGATATTAAAGAGATTTTTTTGCAGGGGGTTGAAGCAGGTGCACAGGAGTGTGTGTGTGTGTGTGTGTGTGTGTGTGTGTGTGTGTGTGTGTGTGTGTGTGTGTGTGTGTGTGTGTGTGAGAGAGTGAGTGTAAGAGAGAGAGAGAGAGAGAGAGAGAGAGAGAGAGAGAGAGAGAGAGAGAGAGAGAGAGAGAGTGTGTGTGTTTGTGTGTGTGTGTGTGTGTGTGTGTGTGTGTGTGAGAGAGAGAGAGTGTAAGAGAGAGAGAGAGAGAGAGTGTGTGTGTGTGAGTGTAAGAGAGAGAGAGAGAGAAGGGGAGGGAGAGAGAGAGAGAGAGAGTGTGTGTGTGTGTGTGACTGTGTGTGACTGTGTGTGTGTGTGTGTGTGTGTGTGTGTGTGTGTGTGTGTGTGTGTGTGTGTGTGTTTGTCTGTCTGTGTGTGTGACAGGTTAACCCTAGGCAAAAACCTCAAAGCATGTTAGACTCAGCTCAGTCTGAATAATCTGTAGTACCACACAAAACCACTAGGGGCACTCACCATCTCAGACTAGAGAATCAGCCCTGAAGTGATGCTCTGCTCTGCCCATCAGGGACAACCCAGTGAATGTCCAGATAAAACTGCATTTCTGCAGTCAGTTTTACTAGGGAAAGGGAAACACTGTTTGCCTTTTATCATTACTAACCAAAATTATAACTTCACTGTGTATTAGGTTTACAGAGACAATGACACATTTTGGACATTAGGTGGAGCAATATCGTCAACAGCGCTGATCCATTCAGTATGCAGGGGTCTTCAGTATGGCTGAACACATGAAAAGGTCAGTGCAGATATTTAGGAAATTAATATATAATGTTGACTGGCTTTTACACTCACAAAGGTAGTTCTTCAGCAACTGTCCATCAGCAGCATTTGGTGGAACTGACTAACAGGACTGATCCACACACACACACACACACACACACACACACACACACACACACACACACACACACACACAGTCAAACACACATTCTGTTACTGTAATGGTTAAAAAAAGAAATATCTCTCAGCTGATAAGTTAAGTTTGTTATTTATGGTGAATTGGCACTGAAGTAACCTGAGAGATTCACTTAAAATGACGAGGAAAATCATATTGCTTATGGCTAGGAAAACTTTATTACCAAAGGAAGTAATGACATAGTTTGTGTTTTACAGTAAATGAGACTAATGTATGCAAGTAGTAATGTTGGCCTACTTCAGCCACATCATCACTATGTTCTTGTAAAGTCATTGAAATTCACAGTACATATCGGAATCACAAAAAGCAATAGGCTACTGTAAAAAAATATAGAAAGAAATGTAGAAAAGAAAATCTTTGTTCTACTTTCTCAATAAAAAAACATAATGATGTATGACATCTCCCACAGTAATACAGTAAAAAAAATTGTAAACAAATATTTTCAAATATAAATGGCTGTGAGTTAAGCATCTACTGTTATACTGTATAAAAATATCTGTTGTAAAAAATAATCTTTCCTCTACTTTCTCAATAAAAATCATTCTGATATAATATATCATATTATGACATCTCCTACAGTAATGATGGGCTCAGAACTCCAGCCCACCAGCTGATGGGAGTCCTCTGCTCTGCTGACTTCCTCATGTGTCACTCATCAGGCTCCGCCCCCACATCATCATAATCAGTTCCTACAGAGAAAAACAGCTGTCACTCATACTACTGACCAATCAAAACAAGATAGATAGATATAAATAAATAGACAGATAGCTATCTAACAAGATAGTTGGATAGATAGATCTACAATTGATAACTCACCAGCGATGAAACCATTATATTCCTGAAGTTGGTGGTCAGTCTTTGTCACTGCAATATACAGTAAAGATCAGGGCAGGTTCTAGGCATAGACAAACGAGGCAGTCGCCTAGGGCACCAAAATCAGGGGGGCATCACAATACATTTCTTACTTTTTTTCTTCAGTTTTTCTCTTATATTTTTAGAAAAGGGGGAGCAAAACTCAAATCTGGCCTAGGGCACCAAAATGGCTAGAACCGGCCCTGGTAAAGATGGAGACAGAGTGAATTAGAGGGGACATGCTGCTTTCCCCACATAACATTCCACTTCACCACACACAGACCTGACACATACTGTATCATACGCTCACATCACACACTGGCATCATTTTTGTTTGTTTGTGTTCATGCTAATACCAAAGATCTTTTAACAGTGACCAGAAGCTCCGCTTGAATCCTCTCTGCTAATACTACTCTACTCCATCCTGACACTTTGTTAGCCCCATTTTCACTGCAACACTGCCCCCCTCCCCAACACACACAGCACACTGCCTGCCCACTCTATACACCCCTGCCATCACCAGCACCCCCTCACCCCCACCAACCCAACTGCACTCTGCCCACCTCTAAAACCAGTGTCTGAAAAGGCGGAATACACATGCACCACAGCAGTTCCCAGCACTAAATGCATCCAACTTCCTCTTTCACCTTTCAGCGTTCTCTAAGTGGGGGAATCCCTCAATCCCTTACTCTTGAGTAAGCCGTCTAAGCAATAATCATCTACTGGATATTGCTTGGATTGCTTGGTTAGCTGAATTTAGCTATTGTTATTTATGTTCATGTCAATATGATACAGAATAGTCTTAATTGCAAATAGCTGAAGTCACAAAATAGGAATAGCATTCATAATTGGTAAAACTCTAGTATAAAGCATATTAAATTAAAATAGATTTTATGACTGACTACTACCAAACTACCAAAAGCATATTTTAAACCATTTAAAAACATGGCTTCTGAGTAGAATCATTTATCCGTAAATCACATAATACAGCACTTATTTTAGAACTTAAATTAAAATAAATAACACATAAATACATGTTACATATGCTGCATTTTATAGGTTAGAGCAGGCTCCGAAAAAGTCTGTGCAACAGTGCTAAAACCCTCCGGTGGTCAAAAAAGGAATTACATGTGAATGTTAAGAGTTGCCATAGAGAATGCATGGGTGTTGAAGTATGGTGCCATAAAAAAATGCATGGTAGCTCGTAGTTTGGGGACCATTGTTCTATCATTTGTAGAATGTTTTCACTTCAGTTCTGTTCTTTACAGATTTGTGACAACTCGGGCTGTGGCTATTATGGCAACCATCTCCAAGAGGTGCCAATGCAGGAAGCCTATCCTGCCGGTGGAGGGTCACGACCAGTGTGTTGTAAGTGTTGGGATACAAAATGTACAGTCTGCACTTTGCCTGCCTGGCAAATACCCGCACTGCACTGTGATGAAGCCGCCTATGCTGCCAAGAAGGAGAAAACTGGAGAGAACTTAGACAATGATCTGTCATGTGCGCAGCCCACTGATAACAACAATGTGACTAAGGGCCTACATTCTAGATCTCCTACCCACCCTATCCCATCTACTTCACAATGGAGCACACACAGCTGCCCTCCTGTTACCTTTGTGGGACCAGCAGCAGTCACCTTTGTGTCCGTGTGAGGAGCTACTCTCCCTCCACGCATCTGATGGAGACAGCCTCACTGACCAGGATGAGGACGACCCCCAACATGAGTCTGACTCTCCTCCACTGGCCTAAGCAGCACAGAGTGCCCAAAACAAGACAGCGCTCACAACTGAGCTTCATGAGCTGCTGGAGCGTGCAGAGCAGAGCAAGCCCTGGACCAGATGTGGTCAGATTAGACACCTGTCTTCTGCTCCAGGCTTGATGGATGGTTCCCAAGGCTCCCTGCTGACCCATCACCCCTGACCCCTCCTGGTCCTCTCTGACCTGGTCAGGTCACCCAGACCGAGGTGCAGCAGCACTGGGCTCACTCACCCTTCCCCCAGCAGAGTGACATCACAGAGAGTCGTACTATTCTCTTCCATCTCAGTTGCAGCACCTGACGTGATGCAGGAACAGGGCAAGATGATATGCTGGAGGCGCTCCACCTCTAGCTTACCCTTATCCAACATAAGACTATTGGTCCTGTTATGATTTTATCTGCTTACACAGAGCTCTCCTTCTAGGACAGTCTGAGTTTTTTGTGCGGCCAAGTTAATGGGAGAATTTTGTTGAAACTGCATTTGGCCCATTGACTGGTCAAGCTTGGCTAATGTGGCCGCTGGATCATGGCCACCAGAAGGCTTATGAGCCCAGGAGCCTGGTGCATCATGGGCCGTAAGGAAGAGAGTGTCTGTTCAGGACGTCTGTTTATCAGAGAGTTGGGCTAGCGGGAAACACCTTTACCTGTTTTATACCCCAGACATAACAAGCATGTCGGCAGCCTGCTTCGTCCTCTCCATCACAAACATTATGTGAAACAAGTGCAAGAGGGCATTAGCCTTATGCTCAAATGTCACATGCAAATTTGATTCTTGCCTGTCCCTGTTTGTAATGATTTTGTGTATGAGCTGGTGGGGTCACTTCGCTGTCATAGTCCAGACGTCATGTGCACGTCATGTAGCTTGCTCCGTCCCACACACACACATTCACACATTTTGTCAATGTTTGAACAAGAGGCATAGAGACATCAGTTCACAGCGTTGCTACTCACACCCAGTAACTATGTGCATGTCACAATAAAAACTGCAGGCAGGCAGACAGGCAGGTAGGCAAGGCACAGACTGGACAACTCACCAGTGATGACATCATTGCACTCCTGGGGCTGGTCTGCTGTCTTCATCCCTGAAATATAAAGATGGAAGCAGAGAGAATTATGAGTTATTTGGGCTGAATGTGCCTTCATGCACTCTGGACTGCAGTCTTCCACTGACTAGAGTTGTGTCCAACAGCACCAATGTGGTGCAAAGTGGTATTACAAGAGAGGCAGTCTGTCTGGCTGGATATCATGCCAATACTAGTGGATATTTTAAGAGCAAAGACCGCAGTCTACTACTTCTAGGGCATTTTTGAATATAACCTAAGCAAGGCACCCATAGTCGTACATTTCAGTTATGACACTGATGTGCCATTTACTTGAAAAATGAAGACAACTGACCTCTGTAGTTATGCAGAGCCGTATACATGTATTCGCCAATGTGGTACAAAGTGGTATTACAAGAGAGGCAGTGTCAGTGCATTAATGTGCCATTTACTTGAAAAATGAAGACAACTGACCTCTGTTATGCAGACTGCAGAGCCGTATTAAGTGTATATCATAAGTGTATATTCTATATACAGCTCTGGAGTTGTATTTGATAGAGTGCCACTGTGGTGCAAAGTGGTATTACAACAGGAGAGGCCTGTATGTGTCTCTGGCTGGATAGCATGCCAATATAATACTAGTGGATATTTAGGCAGCACAGAGCACAATTTACTTTTTGTAGGTCATGTTTAAATGCTGTAAACAGTGGAAATCAAACAACAAGGTGTATGATCATATAGGTAAACCGATACAGTCAGCTTATGCCTACAGCCTAAATGGGGGAATTAGAAGGCCATATTTACAACTTGAACCGTATTCGCATTTTTTAAATAACAAATAAATGACAATATTCTAACACAAAAGTCTCGTACCTCCTGTCATTTGTAGGTCATCTTCTTTATTTGCCACATCATCATAATACTCCTGTTCATTATTGGCTTGACTTGTCTCATCCACTGATGATGTAAAAGAAACATTCATTAGACATTATGCACACAAGCAGAACAAATGTGCAACTTAATACTGTGAACAGATTAGAATCATAGAAGTACTGTGGCACAATAGTCCATAAGACACAGACTCACCCCTGGTCATTTTAGGATCGTTCCCATCAGTGGTGATGTCATCATATTCCAGCCCCTCCTCTCTCACAGACTCTGTTGACGGAAATCCTCTCATTCAATCATCCAGTTTCAAAGCTAACTGTCATTAGAACTCTACATTATATAAAGCATAATACAATACAAGTCTGTATTATTAATATAAAGTAAATAAAAACAATTTATGAATAAGCAATGTAAATAAAAGTATTATTTAAGCATTTTGTGCAGTATGTCACCTCTACAGCTGGATATTACACAGCCTGAAATGTCATAAAATCATTCACATCATTCAAATTCCGCTACAGATGTGACCAAAAAAAAAAAAACACTTTTCAGGGACCTGACCATAGCAGAATAGTGTTAGTCCTGATCCAAGACCAGTTCTCATGGCTGCACTCCCTACCTGAGATGAGTCTCTCATCACTGTCTCCCACATCATCATATCCTGTGTTGTCTAGAATGTAGTCTGTGAATACATTATGATACACACAAAAATTCCAAAATGTAAATATCAGTGCCTTAGATGTAAATATTTGCTCTTAAATAAAAAATGTTATGCAAACTCGATAACATAATAAAGGATAACAGTCATAACATGCATTGTTTATAATTTAAGTAAATAAGTTTATATTATGTGCTAATTTCTTAATTTTTAAAAGTGATCAAACTCAGCCTCTGTCTCTGCTCCAACTGCTGCTCTGCTTTGACCTCACTCACCAGTCATCTCAGATGACTTCTCCGCACTCGTGACATCATCGACATCATCGTACTCCTCTGGCTGCATGTCTGTCTTTGTCTCTCCCGTACCAAACAACAAGTCTCCTATATCTGTAATACATTCAGGCATACTGTATGATTATCTATATTCATATTTATACATACTAGAAAACAGCTACATACAGTTCATCATAATAATGACAAAAATAAATTAATAAAATAAACATGTAGAACTCAGTTGTGAAAAGTGGTAGTACTAGTATATTACAGAACTAAGCTTTTCTTAATTTTACAAGGCATACATAGAGTAGACACAAACCTGTCAACATATCATCTAGCTTGGTCTCATCATCGGCAGTCACATCATCATAGTACTCTCCCGTTGGCTCTCTCAGAGAAGCAGCTGGAAAAATGGAGAGAGAAAGAGCGAGAGAGAGAGAGGGGGAAGGAGAAACAGAGAGTGATCTATATCAGACATTGACAAAACCCTGTCTAGTTGTCCAATAGCAAACCGCTTCACATGCCCCTACCTGAGATGGGTCTCCTCTCGTCCTCCTGCACGTCTTCATACCAGGAATTCTGACCGTCAGACAGGATGCGTCCTGTAACAAGGAAAATCCAAATGCGTCTCATTCAGTGCCGTAAACAAACACAATCTTACAGTGTACTGGTTATGACTTTATGACACACAGACCAACACACTTGGCATACAAGCGTTGCTGCTGGTGTGTTCATAATAATTTGCCCAATTTCTTGGAAACTCCACAGATGCACACTGTGGTTTGGCAGTTATGATTCTCCTCCTCTTTCCCATGAGCTCCTGTGCTGTATTTTCATGCAGCTGTGAGACCAGTGTGGTTTTCTGCTTCTGATCTCAAAATATGAAGTGCTAATAAGTTTCAAGCCAACTTTCTCTAAAGATTGTTATCAGTACGGCGCTCACAACTCAAAACACTTTTATTTCACAGACCCTAAGAAGTAATTCAGGCATTCTGCCAAGAGTGTGTTTGAGCCTTCAGTGTTTGATGTTATGTGCAGTACATGTTTGTCTGCATACGTAGCCTAAGAGGAGTGAGTAACATAGCTTGTGTGTGTTGGAGGTACAGATAAGCCCTGATGACCTCTCACCTCTCTGACGATGTCTGGACGAAGTGGCTCTGGTCAGTCTGTGGTCCAGCTCCTCATAGACAGCTTCACTCAGTGCCATGTCTCTCCTCTTGGACACAGCTGCAGGAAAGACAGTACAGCACAGACTTACATGACACATATAGTGTTTAGTACATTTAATCAATATGCCTTTAGTCATAATTATCCCTTCACATGGAGTGTAATATTTACCTCTTTCAGATGCATTACTCAATTTAAAATTGTTTTAAATGTACTTTTATTAAAAGGAATTTGTTAAATCACACAACAGATATGATTTAAAATGCATATGTTGGAATATGTAAGACATTGCAGCACCTCTCCTGAGTGACCTGTTCTGGCCCAGCAGCACAGCCAGTGAGCCCAGCAGCAGCAGGAACAGGAGCCCCAGAGCCGCTGCAGCCGCTGGAGAGACAGGAAACCCTGCAGGCTCACATGGAGGGACTTTGGTTCCCACTGAGGTGACTGGAGGACGGGGGGTGGGAGGTGGTGGAGGCCCTGGACAGAGACAAATTCACATTAATTTCAAGGGTTTATTTTATACCATTACATATTTTATTATATCATTGAAAATGATATTCAGGAAGGTAAGCTGTTGCTCCATCAATTTTTAAAAATATGTTTAACATAATTTCATTGCTGCCTAACCTGTGCAGTTGACCCAGGCGTCCTCCTTATGGATGCAGTCACTCTGATTCAGAGGGGCGCGGCAGCACTCCCACAGGTGGGCCTCATGGCCTGTGCAGGTCACCTCGTCCAGCCAGATGGGGCCGCTTCCCCTCCCAAATGTGCCCTGCTCCCCCCCTACAGCCACGGGCTCCCCACAGTCCAGCTGCCTGCAGACCACCTGGGTGTCCATCTTGTCCCAGGAGTCGTCACACACCGTCCCCCACTCTCCCTGCAGACGCACCTCCACCCTCCCTGAGCACCTAGTGGAACCACCAACCAGCCTCAGGTCTGGAGCACCTGGAAGAGGAGAAAGATGTTGAGTAGTAGAACTAACAGACACGCATATGCATGCACACACACACACACACACACACACACACACACACACACATACACAAACAGACAAACAGACAAACACACACACACACACACACACACACACACACACACACACACACACACACACACACACACAGTATGTACTGTATAAAATCAATAAAACACAAGGCATTGATTTCACCTGGACATTCCTTAACAGGATCTTTTTGTGTGACTGTTGTGGTTCCTTTAGTTCCTGTAGTCAAAAATATAATAAAGTCAAATAATATTCAAAAAGTTGCACAAGAAAATAGATTCATATTTTAACCATAGATAAATATAAATATTTAACTGTCACACATGGCAAACCTTGTCCTGTACATTGTATATCAGCAGCCCTCCTGCAGGCTGTTTCCCACTGAAGAGGTTTGCACTGCTCAAGGTGTGTATCGTGCTTCCTACACTGGGGGGCGCTCAGTCGCTTGCTTTGAGTTGGCGTTACATCAATGGTCATTTCATGATCTCCACAGCCTAACTGACGGCAGATCACAGAGCCTGTGTTTTGGTCCATGTCATTGAAACACATGTTTCCCCAGGTGCCATTGTAGTAGACGTCTATTCGACCTTTGCATGGCCCACGACTGTCTGTGGTTTGTTTCAGCTGAATGAATCCTGTGGACAACAGATCATTTATGTGTCTTATGCCTTACTTTACTGATGTATTTTCAGATCATACACCAAAAACACAAATTTTAATCAAATATTCAAATCATTGTTTTAAGACATTTAAATGTGATGTATCTCAGAAAGCAGGATACAGTATGCTGTTTGTACCTGAGCACATGACCCGCACGTCCTCTTTGTGTAAGCAGTCGTGTCGCCCCCACTCTTTTAAGGGACACTCCCACAGGCTGGTCTCGTCTCCCCTGCAGCCCACCTCACTCAGCCAGATGGGCAAATCTCCTGGAGGAAAGGATGCGGGTACCTCAGCACTGAGGGCTGTGCCACACTGCAGCTGTCTGCACACTACCTGGGCATCCTCCATGTCCCAGGAGTCGTCACACACAGTCCCCCATGAGCCGTTGTGGAAAACCTCCAGCCTGCCAGCACAGTCTCCTCCGGATCCTGTCAACCTGACTGGCTGATGGCCTGACATGGGGTAAAAGCATTTAAACAATAATTTTTTTTAAGTTGTGCTACAAGATCACTGATAGAGTTTGTAATGTACACACCTGAACAGCTGATGGTCACCTGCTGACTAGAAGTACAGTTTAGTATCTGTGGAGCACTGCAGTTTCCCAGATGAGTCTCATGTCCAGAACAGCGGATCCCTGAGACACACTCATCACCCTCTGAGTCAGTAGAACCAGAGAACCCAACAGCAGAACCACAGGCCAGCTGTCTGCACACCACTGAGGCTTCAGACTGATTCCAGGAGTCCAGCAGAACTCTCCTCCACCTCTGACTGACGTAAACCTCCAACACTCCCTCACACCGCCTCTCTCCAGACAAGCGCACCGTCCCATTGTGTAGGGAGGAATCTGTACAAACAATTCAGGTTGGTAAAATGTGGTTCAACCCTGCTGTTTAATGAACTGGACTACATATATGCACAGGAATTCATATTATGATACAGTAGCTACAGTATGTGATCACTTCAGTAGTTTTCATGTACTCACTTGAGCAGATGACTCCAACATCCTGTCTATGGGAGCATGCAGATCGACTCCATGATGAGATTTTACATCCTGAGAGGCCAGTTTCATTCCCCTCACACTCAAACACATCAGGCCAGATGTTTCCACTCCCCTCACCAAACCACTCTGCCCCTACAACAGCCACAGCACTCCCACAGTTCAGCTGATGGCAGAGCACACTGGAGGCCTTCATATCCCAGGATGCATCACACACTGTGCCCCACTCACTGAGGTACTTGAGCTCCACTCGGCCTGAGCAGGAGTCACTGCCATTTCCCAGCCTGGCATCGGTGTATCCTGAATGAGGCAAAAATCAATAATACTAATTTATGCAAACACTATAGCAGTGAAATGAAAGGCCCAAAATTACACTAAATCAAGAATTAAGTGAACTTTTTGCATGTAAACTTATATATAATGGGCACGTACTTACCAACACAAACTACACCTACGTCATGAGAGCATTTTTGTCTTAGATGAGATGTTTTACAGAGTTGGATGTGTCTCTCGTTTCCTCCACACTGGATCTCCTCTGACCACACCTGGCCCTCTCCCTCTCCAAATGCAGCTGCTCCCAGCACCTCTACAGGAGCCCCACAGCCCAGCTCTTTACACACAACCTTTGCATCCTGCCGGTCAAACGCAGCATCACACACAGTTCCCCAGGTGATCCCATGGACGACCTCCAGTCTCCCAGAACACTGATGAGATCCATTTACCAGTCTGGGGGCTCTGTGTCCTGTGTAAATAATCATCATGGTAAAAATATTTGCATTACTGTCCTATTCAACACATATATAAATTACACTAACAGAATACTTTTGTATTTTTCTACCTGAGCATGTGATTCTAACACTATCCTGAAGTTTGCATGCATGTTTATCCAATTCCTTTTGTGAGCAGTTCTTCAGTCTGGTCTCCCATCCCTGACAGCCAACATCAGATATAAAGACTCTTCCTGGTCCTTCTCTATAGTTTCCATCCTTCTCATAGTCTACATAATCACCACAACCCAGTTCTCTACACACCACTGCTGTATCAATCTGGTCCCATCCACTGCTACACACTGTGCCCCACTCTCCTTTATGATAAACCTCCAGTCTCCCAGAGCATCTACTGGCCCCATCCACCAACCTCACAGAATCTGTGGGAATGAAGAATACAGTGACTATGTCATGTATGCAATGACTTACTAGCTGAATTGTATAACACAGTAATAACTAATAATTATATGTATCTGCAATGTTTAAATTCAGTGGCTGTAGATTACCATTACAAACCAGTCCAACATCATTCTTGTGTGAGCAGTTGTGTTCAAATTATTTCCAACAATATAGGCACCTACCAGAACAAACTATCCCCACATCTCTCTCATGTGAGCAGCTGTAGTTCAGAGTAGATGTTGGGCAGATGTGAATCTGAGTCTCGTTTCCTCCACACTGGATCTCCTCTGACCACACCTGGCCCTCTCCCTCTCCAAATGCAGCTGCTCCCAGCACCTCTACAGGAGCCCCACAGCCCAGCTCTCGACACACAACCTCTGCATCCTGCCAGTCAAAGGCAGCATCACACACTGTGTGTCTGGTCTCCTTATGAAGCAGCTCCACTCTCCCAGAGCAGTGGGAACCTCCCACCAGTCTGACACCTGCAATTTATGATTTGTTTATCTATGCATGTACATTTAGTAAAATCAATTTCACCTGCATTGTGTGTATTCCTACACAATTACACATTTATTAGATTGCTGTTTAGATGACATGAATGTAGCATGTGATATACAAGATGAATTGATTAACTACTATGCATCCAATTTATTCAGTAGTTTGCCCACCTGAGCAGATGACTCCTGCATCCTGATGATGACCACAGTTTCCTGCACCCCATTTCTGTGACCTGCAGTTCTTCACTAAAGACTCAGAGCCCACACACTCCACATCACTCATCCAAATCCTTCCTGCTCCCTGTCCAAACTGAGCACCTTTGAGAGCTTCTATAGCCTCTCCACAGCCCAGCTCTCTACACACCACTGCAGCATCACGCAGGTCCCATTCGTTATCACACACTGTGCCCCACTGTCCACTGTGGAGAACTTCAACTCTTCCAGAACAACGACTGCTTCCATTCACTAGCCGTAGAGAATCTAAAAAGATTATGGAGATGAAGTACTTTGTAATTTGCCATTCTAAGTCAAAGGCATAAACATTTGTACCTCTTGTACGTGAGTCATGTAAATGGTTCAATAACCCATTACTGTTTTAAGCAGTCATATGACTCTGTGGGGATGTAATGATACCTACAGTTCTATGAATAGGCATCAGTTGCTCCCACTCTACCTGAGCAGATGACTCCTGCGTCCTGATTATGAGTGCAGTTTTCCACACCCCATCTCTGTGACCTGCAGTTCTTCACTGTGGCCTCAGACCCCACACAGTTCACATCACTCATCCAAATGCTTCCTGCTCCCTGTCCAAAATGAGCACCTTTGGGAGCTTCTATAGCCTCTCCACAGCCCAGTTCTCTACACACCACTGCAGCATCACGCAGGTCCCATCCGTTATCACACACTGTGCCCCACTGTCCACTGTGGAGAACTTCAACTCTTCCAGAACAACGAGTGTGACCGTTCACCAACCTCAGAGCATCTAGGGAGAGATCAGCAATATTGTTGTATGTAACATACTTTTTATATAATC
>JAODXP020000066.1:297023-327253 GCA_027497455.2 Sardinella longiceps | reverse complement strand
GTAGAGGTTAGATTCTCTGCCCGAGCCCGAGCCCGGCCCGAGCCCTACCCGAACTTGGGCCGGGCTCGGGCTGACATTTGCCGTCACTCTATCGGGCTCGGGCCGGGCCGGGCTCGTGATCAATGTTCCATAAATAGAATATTTTTTGTTTTATTTTATTTATTTAGCCTATGATGCTATAGTGTGTGCAAGTATGTATTATGGTTAAGTAACTCAGTAAAAAATGTTATCTAAGCCAAAGGTGATTAATAGAAAAAAATAAAATGTTTGGACAGCTCTGTGCAGCGTTGAGCAGCACCTGTCTGTTGCGCTCTGTCGGCTACATCAGTCATATAACGTAATAAAGCTTCTAATGTGATGGGGGAAAAATAAAATAAAATTAACCCAGTCCAGTTTGTTTTTCGCCAGTAAAATCGTGCTTCTTTCGTGTGGGAACCGAAAGTGAAAGTGGATACATTTGGAGAAATTACGGTGTTTCTGAATACAATACGGGTAAACGTTGCAGCATTTTGGTCAAACTCAACGCATTATAACCTCCGTCTATTACCAGAAAACTTCTGGTTAAGGTTTTTGTTGTTCGTGGATTTGCCAGCATGACGGTCTAATGAATGAATGAGCAGCCTATCTCAGTGAATGAGATGAGAGGCGCGCAGAGCGGCTGTGTCTCAGCGCAAGGTATGACAGAAAGACGTGGACCTCAACACAGACATGAAGCCTTGTCAACAGGCAATATGCTTCAAGAATATGCTGAACAAATGTCCGTAAATCAATCCGGAATTGTTGCTGAACATGCAGTTACAAAAGTAGGCCATTATTAGGCCTATTTAACATGTCGGGTTTAAATCGGTCTCGGGCTCATTATCACACATTATCTCTCGGGCCGGGCCGGGCTTGGGTAGAAAATGATCGGTCTTCGGTAGGGTCGGGCTCAAATTTTTGGGCCCGATCTAAGCTCTACCCCACAGTCCAGCTCTCGACACACTACCTTTGCATCCTGCCAGTCAAAGGCAGCATCACACACAGTTCCCCAGGTGCTCCCATGTTCCACCTCCAGTCTTCCAGAACACTGATGAGATCCATTAACCAGCCTGGGAGCTCTGTGTCCTATGTGAAAATAATCATCATAGCAATAATAATAATAATGGTAAAAATAAATTAAACAATTAAAATTATTCATATTATGCATTACTGTCATATTCAACACATATATAATTTACACTAATAAAATGCTTTTGCATTCTTCTACCTGAGCATGTGATTCTAACACTGTCCTGAAGTTTGCATGCATGTTCATCCAATTCCTTCTGAGAGCAGTTCTTCAGTCTGGTCTCCCATCCCTGACAGCCAACATCAGTTATCAAGACCCTTCCTGGTCCTTCTCGATAGTTTTCATCCTTCTCAAAGTCTACATAATCACCACACCCCAGTTCTCTACACACCACTGCTGTATCATACTGGTCCCATCCACTGCTACACACTGTGCCCCACTCTCCTTTATGAGAAACCTCCAGTCTCCCAGAGCATCTACTGGCCCCATCCACCAGCCTCACATAATCTGTGGAAATGAGAATACAGATACTTTATATCATGATATTCATGACCTATTGGATCTATAGAAGCAATACTTATCAATAATAATTCAATTCACCTTCAATGTATAAATCCGTATCAATGTATCAATTACCTGTACAAACTAATCCAACATCGTGCTTGTGAGAGCAGTTATATGAGGGTGCCGAAGATGTTGGGCAGAGGTGAATGTGAGTCTCATTTCCTCCACACTGGATCTCCTCTGACCACACCTGGCCCTCTCCCTCTCTAAATGCAGCTGCTCCCAGCACCTCTACAGGAGCCCCACAGTCCAGATCTCGACACACAACCTCTGCATCCTGCCAGTCAAAGGCAGCATCACATACTCTGTGTCTGGTCTTCTTATGAAGTTCCACTCTACCAGAACAGTGGGAACCACCCACCAGTCTGATTTCTACAATATGGTATTTAGTTTGTTATGAGGACATAAATGTGAAACTCTAAACAATACTTCAGATCAGTAATTTATTGTTTATCAGCCTTATAGAAAATAAACTGCAGGAGGGTGTTTGACTACATCCATGTACTGATCAGTTTATTAAGATTACAATAATGGATTAATAATAGAAAGAAATTAAGATTATAAATGCTTAGATGTGAAACACTCTAAACTAAAACTAAATTCACTGCTAAAGAACTTGCCTGGGTGAAGCTAAAGTGTAAACCTATTCTGCCCTGCCTTAACTAGGCATCATCATTGCATGTCTCACAGCCCTGCTACAGGTGTACTGTGGAGAGCTAATGTGTTAGCATGATCCCTCAGAGATGCCCAGTTATAGAACTTGTGGTTCACAACCAGCTGAAGACCAGCTATCGCTAGAAGGCCTGTTTGGGCTGATAGCTTTCTATGAGCAGCACTACGTGTCTTTATAGACCACTGCAGTGTTTCCCCTGTAGAACTGCTCCAGTAGAACAGCTACCCACACAGCTCACGTGAGTGGGATTCAGTGAGTTTCCTAGCAGGCACATGTGGTGGGACATATTCTCTCTCTCTCTCTCTCTCTCACCATGTTAACCTCACCTAGTATGGTAGATGATGAGTGACTGTGAATATGTGACAAAGCATTTATTTCAGTCAGCCCACCTGAGCAGATGACTCCTGCATCCTGATGATGACCGCAGTTTTCTGCAACCCAACTTTGTGATTTACAGTCCTTCATTGAGGCCTCAGACCCCACACACTGCACATCACTCATCCAGATAGTTCCATTTCCCTGTCCAAACTGAGCACCTTTGAGAGCTTCTATAGGCTCTCCACAGCCCAGCTCTCTACACACCAGTGCAGCATCATGCAGATCCCATCCGTTATCACACACTGTGCCCCACTGTTCACTGTGGAGAACTTCAACTCTTCCAGAACAGCGACTGCTACCATTCACCAACCTCACAGCATCTAGAGTGGTATAAGAAATGCAATATTTTATTTGGAAATGGCTTAAAAAGAGCAAGTTCGTAATGGCCATGAAGTAATAGTTGGCCTACCTCTGCAAATCAGTGCAACATCATTCTCATGAGAACAGCTGTGGTTCAGAGGAGATGTTGGGCAGAGGTGAATGTGAGTCTCGTTTCCTGTGCACTGAAACTCCTCTGACCACACCTGGCCCTCTCCCTCTCCAAATGCAGCTGCTCCCAGCACCTGTACAGGAGCCCCACAGTCCAGGTCTCGACACACAACCTCTGCATCCTTCCAGTCAAAGGCAGCATCACAAACTGTGGCCCATTTCTCTTTGTGAACCAGGTGAAGTCTTCCAGAGCACACATTGGGTCCATTTATCAGCCTGGGTACTTGAGCTAAAAGAAAGACATCTCTGACAAGTTAATGATAGGAAATGTTTGTATGGATGGGAAAGTGGTTCACCTGTCCTGTGTCCAAGAAATGTGTCTGCTAGCATAGTAAGGTCCAACTAAGATGTTAAGGCCAGAGAGTTGAAATTTAACCCTAAACTTTAACCCTAACCCTCAATATTGGAACAGCAAAATGTGAGAGATGGAAAGAATAAACATCCAAACTGGAAACATCCAAATACTTAAAAACACATAAAATACACTAATTGTTTTGTAGAGTGGCATGGTCATAATCAATGGGGAAAATATGGGGAGAGTTAAATATTATGTTCACTATAGCATTAGCATAATATCACAATTGTAGGCTAACTAATGGCAGGCTAGGGCAGACAACTTTCTGTACATTTGCGTGGTAATTGAGAAAAAGCCCAGGATGATGAGGTCATCATAAGCCGACTCCTCTCTTGTCTTGAACTTTCCCTTGTGTTGCGGGTGTTCACTTTTCTCCCTGCTCCTCGCTGATTATAAATGTTGGAAAGGTACACTTTGTGTTCAGTGCGTGCATACACAATAAACCACATATTGAACATTAAATGCACAAGAGATGAAGAATGTAAAGAAATTACAAGATTAAAGGAAGGCATCTGTTAAATCTGTGTCCAGTGAGTTCTCTGACCGGAACCCTAAGTCCATATCTTACCACTCAGTCAGACCCCTTTTCCCGGAGCCTAGACTCCTGCACATGGTCCTTCGAAGCCGGAGGTCTGAGTAACCCAAAGATATGGAACCAGATAATACAGAAGCCATCCATGATCCCGAGAAGGCACCTCCTACTACCAGAGAGAGACATCCCCCACAACACCTTGCAGACTATGAAGTTGGATTTGTCAACAAGCAAACAATACCACCACTTTCACATGTGGGGTCGAGACACTCATCCGTGTCCATATCCAATAAATCAAGGCATTCAAACAGTTCATCACTGCACGTTCCAGTTTCAGCCCTTACTGACCTCCAGTCTGCAATATTACAAGAGAACATTAAGAGCATGGAGCTTGAAGAACTGCGTAGACGCCTAGAGGAGGATCATTGTATGGATGTGGAATGTGAAAGGCTGGATGCTCAGGCACGAGAAGCTCAGCGTGTGCAAGAGGAGGCACATAGAGCCAGAGAAGCTTTGACTAAGCAACTCAGCCAGCGCCGCGAATTACAAGAGTTAGCACAGGAGCTTGAAGTCGCAAAGATGGTCACTTCCCTCATTAAAGAGCAGTCTTCCCCATCTGATACCCAGCCAGCAGCAGAGGCTGGCTCCACTTCACCTACATCTCAGACTGCAGTCAGTGTAGCGGCTCCTCTCCCGCCTGATGCGAACCAGTCTGAACCGAGTGTGAGAATCATGCAGCCAACGCCACATGCTGTTTTACCATCAAATGCATCCGCTGTCCAAGACTCTCCACCACATCAATCAGCGACATCAGGACTACGCCCAGCTGACTCAGTGCCCCAACCTCCAGCTATGATATCCAGCCAAGCCCATGCCTCTCTCCCTCAGTATGTTACTGCCCCTACGTCATACTTTGTAACTCCCCAGATAGCTCCTCCTCCAACTGTAGCAGTCACTTCATTCCCTCAGCCAGCCCCCGTCCAAACCTCCATGTTACCTGCAGCTGTGCATTCGGCGTCTGTCCCCATTTCCAGAGCCCCACCGACACTTCCATGGACGACAACAACGACCACAATGTCAGCAGCATATCCTGCCATTACGGCTCCCACAGTGAGAGCACCACTTCCACACATGTATGGCACAATGACTACATCTACCATGGCCCTTCCTGGATCATATCCTGTGATTAGCAACTTCAGTTCTATACCACTACAGCCTTATGTTCCTACCGGGCCTGTTTTACAGCATTCGCCATTCATCAACAGCACCTTTCCAAGCTCTACTTCTGCCATAGCATACCCAGAGGTAGCTATCCCACATGCTGCAAGTCCCTATCACTTTCCACCTCCAGGGATGGAGCTATTAATAGCCTCCTCCTATGGGTTACCTAAGCCATCACTGCCATGTTTTGAGAGTGGTAAAGAAAGCGACTTTGCTCTCCTCAAGATGGGACTTGACAATCTACTCGATCCACACAGTCACTTGAGCGAACAATATAAATATCAAGTGCTCCTTGGACAACTTAAGCTGCCAAGCGCATTACAGCTTGCCAAAGCCTTCATGCACGACCCCCGACCCTATTCCACTGCACTGCAAGCCCTCCAAGTTAAATATGGACAGCCTCGTCAACTTGTGCAAAGTGAATTGAGCGCCATCCTGAATTCCCCACCAATAAAGTTTGGAGATGCAGATGCATTTGACACATTTGCTCTCTCTGTTCAGTCTCTTGTGGGTATGCTCCGCACTCTAGAAGGACAGAATGGATATGAGCTGCTGTGCGGATCCCACGTGGACAGATTGCTTAGCAAAATGCCCCCTACATATAGAGATGGGTTTGTTGAACACTGCCTGAACAGAGGCATCTTGCAAAGTGGAACAGACAGAACATACAGTTTACCACATCTCTCAGCCTGGCTTGAGATTAAGTCTCAGGCTAAACGTATAGCCAGTAGAGCAGCAGCACTTTACCAAAGTGAGACACAGCACTCTACTAAAAAAAACTCTGCCTCCCTGATCTACAACACAGGTGACGACACTCCCATTCAACATCCCACACCACGGAGCCAACCAAACCCATTTTGCCCCTACTGCAGCAGTAAAGAACATTTCCTCAATTCATGCAGAGAGTTTAAGAGCTTAAGCACAGAACATATTCTGACATGGATTAAGGATGAGCAGCGTTGCTGGAAATGTGGAAGAAAGCACTCCCCAGATGAGTGCACATTGAAGCAGCCATGTAGAACCTGCGACGAACAGCACCTAACAATCCTGCATGATGTTGTCCAGCAGAGCCAAGGGATACTGATGATTAATGTTCCTGTTGCAAAGATCTGCCTAGACCGACCAAACTGCTTGCCGAAGGTCATGTTGAAAGTGGTGAAAGTACGCCTACACAACGGAGACAAAACTCTAGACACATATGCTGTGTTAGATGACGGCTCCGAGAGGAGTATCATCCTACCACAAGCAGTTGAATACTTGCAGCTGAACAGAAAACCAGAGACACTGGCCTTGTGGACAGTGAGACAGGATGTAGTGAGGCTGCAAGGATCCTCCGTCACCTTTGAAGTGTCTTCCACACACCAGCCCAACAAGAGACATTGTATAAGGAGAGCTTTCACCTCTAACGGTCTAGCCCTTGCCGAACACAGCTATCCTGTCTCTGAAAAGACAATATGAACATCTCCGCCATCTACCTGTACCACCCATTGACCGAGCTCAGCCACTATTGTTGATAGGCTCCGATATGCCCCATCTTGTTGTCCCTCTAAAGCCAGCACGTATCGGCCCCCGGGTAGCCCTGTAGCAGTTTTCACCTGTTTTGGTTGGACTTTACAAGGCCCCACAAACCTGACTGAAGCCTCTCCATCAGAGCAGCAGTGTCTGCACACGTCCTCCATTCCAGAGCACACTGAGTTGTCCCATCACCTTGGTGAAGCAACCATTCCCCCCTCTAACAACACTGTCAGAGAGCTGGGAAATGACACTCAACATCCCGAAAGGCACTGCCACAAAGGTACTGCCTCATCTTACTTCGCCGATAGCAGCAACTTTCCAATAAGTGAAGGCCTTGTTAGTGTCACAGCTAGGAACCTGCACGGGGCGGCCCACCAGCCCTTCGCTTCACCTCCTGCATGTGACATCAGTGAGACAGAAAACCATCTGCTGAATCGACAAGAGTCAATCCATGGAGAACTAGAGGTCATCCATCCTAACAATCATCCACCTGCTGAGTGTCATTTAGCATCTCTGGTTCCCGAGTGTGACACTGTAACTGGTCAGCAGACAGTGGGAGCAGAGTCTGTGCTGGGAAAATCTCAGCACCAATACCGGATGCGACATGGAGAAGCCACGCCAAAGCACCTGCATTGTGTTGAATGGCAGAGATGGTGGCCTGTACGCAGTGCACCATGGATAGCTGACACGCTGTCAGCCCACCCGCGTCTCATCAATCCTCTTCTCTACGCAACTAGAGATGATGGACGATGGACCCCTTCTGCTCATCCTGTCACCCATTGTATATCACAACCCCAACTGACTGTAGCCCAGCCTGGGAGTGAAGTAACCTGAATGGAGCCTTTCTCTACGGTTAGAATGTCTGGACGTCCAGACATTCGGGGCGGCTATGAGAAAAAGCCCAGGATGATGAGGTCATCATAAGCCGACTCCTCTCTTGTCTTGAACTTTCCCTTGTGTTGCGGGTGTTCACTTTTCTCCCTGCTCCTCGCTGATTATAAATGTTGGAAAGGTACACTTTGTGTTCAGTGCGTGCATACACAATAAACCACATATTGAACATTAAATGCACAAGAGATGAAGAATGTAAAGAAATTACAAGATTAAAGGAAGGCATCTGTTAAATCTGTGTCCAGTGAGTTCTCTGACCGGAACCCTAAGTCCATATCTTACCACTCAGTCAGACCCCTTTTCCCGGAGCCTAGACTCCTGCACAGTAATCATGGAACTGGTATTTGTGTGGTGACACATGCATTAAAGAGATTTTCTGTTAATAATATTTATTTTCAATTGTCAAAAGTGTCATGACAAAAAGAGGTCATGTAGACTCTCTGGTCAGGGCACAGTGACCACACAAGGCCCCCAGTCATGCCCTGGCCATGGACCATGAAGAACACCCCCTCACATGTGCTCAACGCATGGAGGTATTGGGCTTGGCCTCCACCCCAGGCCACAGGCAGGTATTTGCACTTGCATGACATAATTGCACATGGGAGATACCACCAGTCAGCCCATTGGACCAGAGACTTGTAGTCTCACTGGCTATGGTGTCTGCATCAGTAACACTCAGTCTGTTGGACATAAGAGCTGTTTCTCCTCCTCAACACTCCAGTGTCACTGCGGGGCCTTTTTGGTTTGGCTAATAGCAGCTCTCCATGAGGCCTGTGAGTGTGTGTTCATCCCTCAGGGGCCCATCAGAAGGTGCTCAGTCTGACCAGACAGTGATGCTACACCTGCATTCCCCAGAGACAGTGAACACTGCTGGGCCCTTAGACCAGGTGAGCTGCTTGATAGTGGAGACCACAGATGCCTCCCTCCTCTGTAAGGGGGCTGTGGGTGAGGACAGGACAGACACTGGTGTGTGGAGGACACTACTAAGAGTTGCCTCCATATTGAGAGGTTTACACAGTGTTATTTCTTATGCTGAAACCCTCTTATGTCTACTGATGAGTTGCCAAAAAAGACAACATGGTGATGTACAACCAGCAGCAGGATGGGTTACATTCACCTCAGCTCTGCCACCTAGTGGAGAGACTGGCATGTGCATGTCTGTGGTGTTTCATTTACATGGTGGTCAGAATGTTGATTTTGCATATTTGCGACCATAAAACAAAGATGCTAAAAAAGATCATCATGTCTGTGCATGGTGCATATGTCTATACTGTAAGTGCATAAGTGTGCATACTTATTTGTGATAGCTATGACCCAAGACAGCTTTAACTCTCTGTGTGCTGGATAAAGATTTACCCACTGATCTGTGTGTGTAATCTGTTCCTAGTGGTTATGGGCACCTACATCGTGAGCACATGCTTAATGTGTGTGTGTGTGTGTGTGTGTGTGTGTGTGTGTGTGTGTGTGTGTGTGTGTGTGTGTGTGTGCGTGTGCGTGTGCGTCTGTGTGTGTAGACATTAGGCATTTGTGTGTGTGTGTGTGTGTGTGTGTGTGTGTGTGTGTGTGTGTGTGTGTGTGTATGTGTATGTGTGCGTGTGTGTATGTGTATGTGTATGTGTGCGTGTATGTGTGTTTATGTACCCACACTTCTAAATGATGTCTGTCTCCACTGCACTAGGCTGGACCTCTACACTGTATTCCTGCACTATGATGCACTGTGATATGTGAGCACAATCAACCACACACAGCTCTACTGAATTTGACACATGCTCACGTGAGAACCTTTCTCTGAACGTGGTGTAGGGAGAGGCGGTAAAAATGTCGCCATGGTCTCATGAAGGACAACGCAAGATTTTAAATTCATATTCAACACTGTTCACAGTGTTTATGACCAAATTGTTTGAGCACATGAAGAGGCTGTGAAATATATGTGAAATTTATGATAGTGCGATAAGAACATTATAGCTATTACTACATGTTCTATCACTTATCTCATAGCTCATGGCTGTACTGTATTTTGTAAATGCTTTTTTCTTCTGTATTCAGTTATGGGCTTGCATGTGGACTTGGATTTAACATTTACATTTAGTTGAAATGTAACATTCATACATAAAAATCACATCACATTTCATAGGCGCCATACATGACTATATTCAGTTGTTCTTCACAACCGATTTTTACATATTATATTAACATAAGATAGGCCTTGATATTATGACAATATCAAGAATTTTGTTGTTTAGCCATTATACAGTACAGTAAGCATATTTATTACATATCAGAACTTATTAGCTTACCAGTACCATGTAGTACAATATATTTTTACAATTACTCATATTTTCGATTAATACATAATTTCAACGTTAATGAAATTCCACAAGAGCTGCCTACCTGAACAACTGACTCCGGCATCCTCATTATGGCCACAGTACCTATCACCACTACCCCACCCCCTGTGGCCACAGTTCTTCAGTGTGGACTCTGATCCCTGACATCTCACACCACCAGTCCAGATCTTCCCTGATCCCTCTCCAAAGTGAGCTTCTTTCAGAGCTTTTACAGCATCACCACAGCCCAGCTCTCTACACACCACTGCAGCAGCACTCATATCCCACCCATCATCACACACTGTGCCCCACTCTCCTTCATGATAAACCTCCACTCTCCCAGAGCAGCGACTGCCTCCATTCACCAACCTCACTGTACCTAATGATGAAAAAGTAATAATAATAATAATAATAATAATAACAATAAGAATAATAATAAATGAAATGAAAAATCAACTTATACAATATACTACAACTTACTAATTTACATAAATGAAAAATACTTTTTCTTAAAGTAATAACATAATTTTCTTTAGTATATCATTATATACCTTGTTGTTTAGTCAGGGCCACAGAGGCCAGGAGGATGAGCCACAGGCAGCCCTCCATCTTCATCTCCCCCAGCAGAAGCTCTGAGTTTGGGGCTCAGCAGACAGCAGCACAGCTCTCACCTCTGCTCTCCCAGACAACTCACTGACACAGCTGTGCCCTGTTCGCCCCACCTAGACCCTCTTTGCTCTCTGAGCCGCCAATCACACTCGATGTGACCATATTAGAGGAGCGATAGGAAATCATCAAAAACACTTGAGTGACAAATCAGAAGGCGCTGTTTAGATTTCGCTCCATATTTGTCAAACTGGTGGCAAGAGTTTGTCTCTAAACTCATCCCACCCCCTGCACTCTCATCAGAGATCACACACTCACATGCATCCGTGTGGTTAGGAAGTCTCTGCTATTAAAGAGATTTCTTGCAGGGGGTGATGCAGGTGCACATGAGGGAAAGCAAGAGAGGGAGTGTGTGTGTGTGTGTGTGTGTGTGTGTGTGTGTGTGTGTGTGTGTGTGTGTGTGTGAGTGTGTGTGTGTGTGTGAGAGAGAGAGAGACAGAGAGAGAGAGAGAGAGAGAGAGAGAGAGAGAGAGAGAGAGAGAGAGAGAGAGAGAGAGAGAGAGAGTGGTAGGTTAACCCCTAGGCAAAAAACTTCAAAGCATGTTAGACTCAGCTCATTCTGAATAATCTGTAGTACCACACAGAACCACTAGGGGCACTCAATTCAATTCAAATAGGCTTTATTGGCATGAATGTCACAATAACATTATTGCCAAAGCAATGACATACAAAATATACATATATATATAAATATATATATATATACATAAATATACATATATTGTATATGTGTAACAAGACAAACAAACAGTAAATCTTGGTATTACCTTGTAACCAGTGTGTATGTTATACATGTGTATGTGTGGGTATGGGTGAGTATGGATGGAGTATGGATGTGTGTGTGTGTGCGTGTCTATGTGTGTGTGTGTGTGTGTGTGTGTGTGTGTATGTATGTTTGTGTTCACACAGACCAAAAACTGTGCCTGATACACTAGTGGCTCGATACCCTCAGGTTGTCACATGCCAGGACATATTGTGCTGCAAGGGTTGCTGAAGGCCCTTCTCCAAGGAGTATTGCCATTTTCTCCCTTTCTGATAAGTTGTTAAAATTTGCTATATTATTTTGGAGTTTGGGGAAGAAAATTTGCCTTAGGTTCTCAAATTTTTCACAATGTAAAAGAAAACTCACCATCTCAGACTAGAGAATCAGCCCTGAAGTGATGCTCTGTTCTGCCCATCAGGGACAACGAAGTGAATGTCCAGATAAAACTACATTTCTGCAGTCAGTTTTAGAAGGGAAAGGGAAACACTGTTTGCCTTTTATCATTACCAACCAAAATTATAACTTCACTCTGTATTAGGTCTCTAAAAACAATAACACATTTTGGACATTAGGTGGAGCAATATCATCAACAGCACTGATCCATTCAGTATGCAGGGGTCTTCAGCATGGCTGAACACATGAAAAGGTGAGGCCAGATGCTATAGAATTTTATAAATGTTGACTGGCTTTTACACTCATAAATGTAGTTTTTCAGCAGCATTTTGTGTCCTAACCTAAGAGATTGACTCATGTAAAATGGATTGGTGTTACTGTACATGTCAATGACAAGGAAAATCATAATGGTTGTGGTTAGAGAAACTTTATTATCAATGGAAATAATGACATATACAGAACATGTAGATTGTGTTTTTACAGTAAATGACAGCAATCTTGTTTCAGTTTATAGAAATATTATAACAGCTGGTCAGTTTGTTGAAAGGTTATAACAGGTGGACGACTTAAGGCATATCATCATGTATTCATGTCAAATCATTAAAGTTCACAGCACAAATATAGGAAAAAGCAATACAGTAAAAAAGGTAAAGAAATATTTCCAAATATACTGTAAATGGCGGCAATATAGAGTTAAACATCTACTGTTATACAGTATAAAAATACATGTTGTAAAAAAATGGGAGTCCTCTGCTCTGCTGACTTCCTCATGTGTCACTCATCAGGCTCCGCCCCCACATCATCATAATCAGTTCCTACAGAGATAAACAGCTGTCACTCATAACACTGACCAATCAAAACTAGATAGATAGACAATAATAGACAAGACAAATAGACAAGATAAATAAATTAATCATCAGACAGATGGCTAGCGAGATAGCTAAATAGACAGATCTACAATAGACAACTCACCAGCAATGAAACCATTATATTCCTGAAGTTGGTGGTCAGCCTTTGTCACTGCAATATAAGGTAAAGATGGAGACAGAGTGAATTAGAGGGGGACATGCAGCTTTCCCCACATAACATTCCACTTCCTCTCACAGACAAATCTATCTTGTCAATTACAGTGGTACACATACTGTATAGAGCATGTTAGCTAAATTTACCCCATTCATTGTAGGCTATTGTTATCTATGTTTGTGTCAAAATTATATAAAATTGTCACAAAATAGGGATAATATTAATAACTGATAAAACTCTATCAGATCTCATGACAAAATTTGAGAACTTGGCTACCAAATGCATATTTTAAACCATGGCTACTGAGTAGAATTATTTATCCATAAATCACATAATACAGAACTTATTTTGCATTCCAACCGGAGGGCTAAATTAAAAATAACACATAAGTACATGTTACATTTACTGCATTTACAGTAAATAGGTTAGAGCAGGCTCTGAAAAAAGTCTGTGCAATAGTACCAAACCCTCCGGTGGTCAAAAAAGGAATTACATGTACGTGTAGAGTTGCCATAGAGAATGAATGGGTGTTGAAGTATGGGGCCATGAAAAAAATAACATGGTGGCTCGTAGTTTGGGGACCATTGTTCTATCATTTGGTGAATGGTTTCACTTCAATGCTCTTTACAGATTTGTGACAACTCGGGCTGTGGCTATTATCCAAGAGGTACCAATGCAGGAAGCCCATCCCGCTGGTGGAGGGTCATGACCAGTGTGTTGTAAGCATTGGGCTACACAATGCACAGTCTGTACTTTGCCTGCCAGGGCGAATACCCTCACTATGCCATGATGAACTCATCTACGCTGCCAAGAGAGAGAAAACTGGAGAGAACTTAGACAATGACCTGCCATGTGCGCAGCCCCCTAACAAAGATGACAAACGACCAGCCTGCTAGTTCACCCGACCCCACCCCATCTACTTCACAATGGAGCAAACACAGCTGCCCTCCTGTTACCTTTGTGGGACCAGCAGCAGTCACCTTTGTCTCCAGTGAGGAGCTACCCTCCCTCCATGCATCTGATGGAGACAGGCATGACTGACCATGATGAGAACGACCCCCAACATGAGTGTGACTCTCCTCCGCTGGCCTAAGCAGCACAGAGTGCCCAAGACAAGACAGCGCTCACAACTCAGCTTCAGGAGCTGCTGGAGCGTGCAGAGCAGAGCAGAGCAAGCCCTGGACCAGATGTGGTCAGATTAGACACCTGTCTGCCTGCTCCAGGCTTGATGGATGGTTCCCATGACTCCCTGCTGACCCATCACCCGCGACCCCTCCTGGTCCTCTCTGACCTGGTCAGATCACCCAGACCGAGGTGCAGCAGCACTAGACTCACCCCTCCACCAGCAGAGTGACATTACAGAGAGCCATACTATTCTCTTCCCTCTCGGTTGCAGCACCTAACGTGACGCAGGAACAGGGCAAGATGATATTATGGAGCGCCACCTCTAGCTTACCCTCATCCAACATGAGACTATTGGTCCTGCTATGATTTTAGCATGCTTACACAGAATACACTCTCTCCTTCTACGACAGACTGAGTAGCTTTTTGTGTTTGGGTGGCCAAGTTAATAGGAGAGTTTTGTTGAAACTGCATTTGGCCCATTGGCTGGTCAAGCTTGGCTAATGCGGCCGCTGAATCATGGCCACCAGAAGGCTTATGAACCCAGGAGCCTGGTGCATCATGGACCACAAAGAAGAGAGTGTCCGTTTAGGACGTCTGTTTATCAGAGATGGGCTAGAGGGAAACACCTTTACCCACTTTATACCCCTGGACATAACAAGCATGTCGGCAGACAGGTCCGTCCTCTCCATCACAAACATTATGTGAAACAAGTGCAAGAGGGCATAAGCCTTATGGTCAAATGTCACACGCAAATTTGTTTCTTGCCTGTCCCTGTTTGTAATGATTTTGTGTATGAGCTGGTGGGGTCACTTCGCTGTCATAGTCCAGACGTCATGTGCACGTCATGTAGCTTGCTCCGTCCCACACACACATTCACACATTTTGTCAATGTTTGAACAAGAGACATAGAGACATCAGTTCACAGCATTGCTATTCACACCCAGTAACTATGTGCATGTCACAATAAAAACTGCAGGCAGGCAGGTAGGCAAGGCACAGACTGGACAACTCACCAGTGATGACACCATTGTACTCCTGAGATTGATCTGCTGTCTTCATCCCTGAAATATAAAGATGGAGGCAGAGAGAATTATGGGTTATTTGGGCTGAATGTTCCTTCATGCACTCTGGACTCTGCAGTCTTCCACTGACTAGAGTTGTGTCCAACAGCGCCAATGTGGTGCAAAGTGGTATTACAAGAGAGGCAGTCTGTCTCTGGCTGAATATCAAGCCAATACTAGTAGATATTTGGAGAACAAAGAGCACAGTCTACAATTTCTAGGTCAAGTTTGAATGCTATACACTAAGAAAGGCACCCATAGCCCCTATTCATCTCAATTCGGCATTAATGTGCCATTTACTTGAAAACTGAAGACAACTGACCTCTATTATGAAGAGCTGTATAAGTGAATGTCTATACATAGCTCTGGAGTTGTATTTGGCACAGTGCCACTGTGGTGCAAAGTGGTATTACAACAGGAATGGCCTGGATGTGTCTCTGGCGAGTAGCCCCCAGCTGCGGACTTGCAGCCTCAATGTGGGCTGGGCTCAATGTTGAGCACAACCCTAATTGCTAAGCTTCAGCCTATGAGCGCAACGCCTGGTCGAAAATCCTTTCTTCCATGGCCATTGTAAAGTTGTGCGTGTTTTTAGGGCCACGACTGAGAATTGATATTTTTCTGGGGGAGCGAATGGTTAAACCATAGGCAACAAAACTAAACACATGACGTCAACACGACAAAATTTGCTCCGTTGCAGATGATACACGCAAAACAGACAAGATTGAGTCAAGTTTAAACAGGGTCACTGCTGAGAATGATTAAACCGTACATAGGCATGAAACATGAATTGTAATAGTACACGAAACAGTCACTCAGTCCATTGGAAACCTACGTGTCGTGAGGAAGTAATGAATGGTTAATTATAATGGAAAACTTGGAAACATTAGTTCCCTAATGCATTTGGCTATCTATGCGTAAAACACTGTGTCCATTTTTGACCGAACATTTGAATCGAACCGACTTGCTCTTACAATGCGCAAGTATGAGCAAGGTATTTTATGATGCTGCTACCACTCATAGATCTCCATATAATAACAAAAAACTATCCATTGCTTATCCACTCATAGATCTCCATATAATAACAAAAACTATCCATTGCTTATCCAATCCAACTGCAAACGTGTGACACATGTCTCGGAAAACTTTGCAACTGGTAGCCTACGTTTTTCATTTTTCTGTTAGCCTGTCTTACCCACAGCCAGAGATTTTTCTATACCACTCTGGTCCTACCATAGACAGGCCTTACGGTAGGCTATAGGGAGGGTTGTGCTCAACATTGAGCCGTGTAGGCTACAGCGAGGGTCAACATTGAGCCGCGTAGGCTACAGCAAGGGTTGTGCTCAACATTGAGCCCAGCCCACATTGAGGCTGCAAGTCCGCAGCTGGGGATACTTGTCTCTGGCTGGATAGCATGCCAGTATAATACTAGTGGATATTTGGGCAGCACAGAGCACAATTTACTATTTCTAGGTCATTTTTAAAAGCATGTTTAAAAGCCCCCATAGCCCCCATACATTCCAGCTATGGCATTAATTTGCCATTTACTGTACAAATGAAAGGACAACTAAACAGTGGAAATCAAACAAGGTGTATCATATACTGTAGGTAAACAGGTACAGTCAGCCGATATGCCTACAACCTCAATGGGGGAATTAGAAGGCCATATTTGCAACTTATACCGTATTTACATTTTTAAATAACAAATAAATGACAATATTCACACAAAAGTCTTGTACCTGCTGTCATTTGTAGGTCATCTTCTTTATTTGCGATATCATCATAATACTCCTGTTCATTATTGGCTTGATTTGTCTCATCCACTGACAACGTTAAAGAAACATTCATTAGATATTATGCACACAAACCGACCATATGTGCAACTTAATACTATGAACAGATTGGAATCACAGTAGTACTGTGGCATAATAGTCCATAAGACAAAGACTCTCACCCCTGGTCATTTTAGGATCGTTCCCATCAGTGGTGATGTCATCATATTCCAGCCCCTCCTCTCTCACAGACTCTGTTGAGAGCATTGGTTGAGAGAAATCCTCTCATTCAATTATCAAGTTTCATCAGAACTCGACATTGTATAAAGCATAATACAATAAAAGTCTGTATTATAAATATTATTGAATAAGCAATAAAAATAAAAGTATTATTTAAGCATTTTGTGCAGTATGTCACCTCTCTACAGCTGGATATTACACAGCCTAAAATATCATAAAATCATTCACATCATTCAAATTCTGAAACACTTAATTTCCGCTACAGATGTGACAGATAGAAAACACTTTTCATGGACCTGACCATAGCAGAATAGTTGAAAAAAAAGTAGTTAAGCCCGCACATCCGAACTTGCCCTGGGAGCAGGACAATCAAATAAGTCTATAAGAATAAAAAAGTCTACTGCAACCAGGATTTAATGCTCCCACAATTTTTTATTTTACCGTAACGTTTCGGGTATGCACCCTTCTTCGTTATGGTAAAATAAAAAATTGTGGGAGCATTAAATCCTGGTTGCAGCGGACTTTTTTTATTCTCATAGCAGAATAGTGTCAGTCCCACTGATCCAAGACCAGTTCTCATGGCTGTACTCCCTACCTGAGATGAGTCTCTCATCACTGTCTCCCACATCATCGTATCCTGTGTTGTCGAGAATGTAATCTGTGGATACATTAAGATACACACAAAAATCCCAAAATGTAAATATCAGTGCATTTGATGTAGATATTTGTTCTTAAATCCAAAATGTTATACATCTCTTGATAAAATAAAAGTCATAACACATTAAACAGGCATTGTTTATAATTAAAGTAAATATGTTTATATTATGTGTTAATTTGTTAACTGTCCTTTTTAAAAGTGATCAAACTCAGCCTCTGTCTCTGCTCCACCTGCTGCCCTGCTTTAATCCCACTCACCAGTCACCTCAGATGACTTCTCCAAACTCGTGACATCATCAACATCATCGTACTCCTCTGGCTGCACGTCTGTCTTTGTCTCTCCCGTACCAAACAACAAATCTCCTATATCTGTAATACATTCAGGCACATGATTATTTATCTCCATATTAATACTGTATATAATACAAAAAGGCTACATACAGCTCATCGTAATAATGATAATGATAAATTAATAAAATAAACTTGTAGAACTCAGTTGTGAAAAGTGGTAGTACTAGTATATGAGAGAACTAAACTTTTTTTAATTTTACAAGGCATACACAGAGTAGATACAAACCTGTCAACATATCATCCAGCTTGGTCTCATCATCGGCAGTCACATCATCGTAGTACTCTCCCGTTGGCTCTCTCAGAGAAGCAGCTGGAAAAATGGAGACAGAAAGAATGAGAGAGAGGGAGGGAAGGAGGGACAAAGAGTGAGAAAGAGAGAGTGATCTGTATCAGACATCAACCAAACCCCGTCTAGTTGTCCAATAGCAAACCGCTTCTCATGCCCCTACCTGAGATGGGTCTCCTCTCGTCCTCCTGCACGTCTTCATACCAGGAATTCTGACCATCAGACAGGATGCGTCCTGTAAGAAGGAAAATCCAAAAGCTGCGTCTCATTCAGTGCCGTAAACAAACACAACCTTACAGTGTACAGGTTATGACATTATGACACACAAACCAACACACTTGGCATACAAGCATTGCTGTTGGTGTGTTCATAATAATTTGCTCATTTTCTTGGAAACTCCACAGATGCACACTGTGGTTTGGCAGTTATAATTCTCCTCCTCTTTCCCATGAGCTCCTGTGCTGTATTTTGATGCAGCTGTGAGACCGGTGTGGTTTTCTGTCTCTGATCTCAAAATATGAAGCGCTAATAAGTTTCACGCCATCTTTCTCTAAAGATTCTTATCAGTACGGCTCTCACAACTCAAAACATACTTTTATTTCACAGACCTAAGAACTAATTCAGGCATTCTGCCAAGAGTGTGTTTGAGCCTTCAGTGTGTGATGTTATTTACAGTACATGTTTGTCTGCATACAGTATGTAGCCTAAGTGGTGTGAGTAGCATAGCTTGTGTGTGTTGGAGGTACAGATAAGCCCTGATGACCTCTCACCTCTCTGACGACGTCTGGAGGAAGCAGTTCTGGTCAGTCTGTGGTCCAGCTCCTCATAGACAGCTTCACTCAGTGCCATGTCTCTCCTCTTGGACACAGCTGCAGGCAAGGGATAGTAGAGTACTGACTCAAATGACACACATATTACATTATATATAACATTGATTTAAATATACATTATGCCTTCATATAGATTGTAATATTAACTTCTTTAACTACGGTACATTACTTAATTTCAAAATTATTTTTCAAGACATCTGAATTTAATGTTAAAATGTTACAAAGAAATGTGGTAAATAATGAAGCAGGAATCATATGAAATACACATGTTGAAATATGTAAGACATTGCAGCACCTCTCCTGAGTGACCTGTTCTGGCCCAGCAGCACAGCCAGTGAGCCCAGCAGCAGCAGGAACAGGAGCCCCAGAGCCGCTGCAGCCGCTGGAGAGACAGGAAACCCTGCAGGCTCACATGGAGGGACTTTGGTTCCCACTGGGGTGTCTGGAGGACGGGGGTGGGAGGTGATGGAGGCCCTGGAGAGAGAGAAATATCGACATTAATTTCATGGTGATATATTTTGTATCATGTTATATCATGTTCTGTTTGTAATATGTCTATATATTTAGTGTGACTTAGTTCCAATCAGATGAAATTGCTTGTTTCTGATATCTCGTCTGTGGTTCTATCTGTGTTTAAATGTGGTTAACACCATCTGCTGCCTCACCTGTGCAGTTGACCCAGGCGTCCTCCTTATGGATGCAGTCACTCTGATTCAGAGGGGCGTGGCAGCACTCCCACAGGTGGGACTCATGGCCTGTGCAGTTCACCTCGTCCAGCCAGATGGGGCCGCTTCCCCTCCCAAATGTGCCCTGCTCCCCCCCTACAGCCACGGGCTCCCCACAGTCCAGCTGCCCGCAGACCACCTGGGCGTCCATCTTGTCCCAGGAGTCGTCACACACCGTCCCCCAGGCTTTCCGCAGGCGCACCTCCACCCTCCCTGAGCACCTAGTGGAACCACCAACCAGCCTCAGGTCTGGAGCACCTGGAAGAGGAGAAAGATGAAATGTTAAATAACACAACTAGTACACAAACACACATAACACACACAGTACACACACACACACACACACACACACACACACACACACACGTAATAAATCGCACAAGTGTATCGTATACGACCAAATAAGACCAAAGGCATTGTTTCACCTGGACATTTCTTAACAGGGTCTTTCTGTGTGACTGTTGTGGTTCCTTTAGTTCCTGTAGTCAAAGATATAGTAATGAAGTCAAGGAATATAATAACAGTTGTATCAGAAGATAGATACACATTTTAATATTAAATAAATATAAATATTTAACTATAGTATGTAGCAAACCTTGTCCTGTACACTGTATATCAGCAACCCTCTTGCAGGCTGTTTCCCACTGAAGAGGTTTGCACTGCTCAAGGTGTGTATCGTGCTTCCTACACTGGGGGCGCTCAGTCGCTTGCTTTGAGTTGGCGTTACATCAGTGGTCCATCCATGATCTCCACAGCCTAACTGATGGCAGATCACAGAGCCTGTGTTTTTGTCCATGCCATTGAAACACATGTTTCCCCAGGTGCCATTGTAGTAGACGTCTATTCGACCTTTGCATGGCCCACGACTGATGGCTGTGGTTTGTTTCAGCTGAATGAATCCTGTGGACAGCAGATAATTTATGTGCTTTATGCCTTACTTTACTGATGCATTTTCAGATGCACAAAAAACACATGATGTTTATCAAATCAAATAGATGTATTTAAACTACATTTATAATGTATCTCAGGAACAGGATACAGTATGCTGTTTGTACCTGAGCACATGACCCGCACGTCCTCTTTGTGTAAGCAGTCGTGTCGCCCCCACTCCCACAGGCTGGTCTCGTCTCCCCTGCAGCCCACCTCACTCAGCCAGATGGGCAAATCTCCTGGAGGAAAGGATGCGGGTACCTCAGCACTGAGGGCTGTGCCACACTGCAGCTGTCTGCACACTACCTGGGCATCCTCCATGTCCCAGGAGTCGTCACACACAGTCCCCCATGAGCCGTTGTGGAAAACCTCCAGCCTGCCAGCACAGTCTCCTCCGGATCCTGTCAACCTGACTGGCTGATGGCCTGACATGGGGAAAAGAGATGCATGAAAACGATGCAACACTACAAGAGTTAGTTTGTTTTACTACATGATCACTAATAGACTTTGTAATGCACACACCTGAACAGCTGATGGTCACCTGCTGACTAGAAGTACAGTTTAGTATCTGTGGAGCACTGCAGTTTCCCAGATGAGTCTCATGTCCAGAACAGCGGATCCCTGAGACACACTCATCACCCTCTGAGTCAGTAGAACCAGAGAACCCAACAGCAGAACCACAGGCCAGCTGTCTGCACACCACTGAGGCTTCAGACTTACTCCAGGAGTCCAGCAGAACTCTCCTCCACCTCTGACTGACATAGACCTCCACCGCTCCTTCACACCGACTCTCTACAGACAAACGCACTGTCCCATTGTGTAGCGAGGAATCTGTACAGATTATTTGGTTTTATTCAGAATCCGCTTCATTGGCCAAGCACTTACATACACAAAGAATTTGACTTCTTCATTATAAGTTTTAGCTCTCTATACATAAAGAATGTGATCTCATCAGTTGTCTTCATGTACTCACTTGAGCAGATGACTCCAGCATCCTGTCTATGGGAGCATGAAGCTCGGCGCCAAGAGGAGATTTTACACCTTGAGAGGCCAGTTTCATTCCCCTCACACTCAAACACATCAGGCCAGATGTTTCCACTCCCCTCACCAAACCACTCTGCCCCTACAACAGCCACAGCACTCCCACAGTTCAGCTGATGGCAGAGCACACTGGAGGCCTTCATATCCCAGGATGCATCACACACTGTGCCCCACTCACTGAGGTACTTGAGCTCCACTCGGCCTGAGCAGGAGTCACTGCCATTTGCCAGACTGGCATCAGTGTATCCTGGTAAGGGTTAAGACAATGATGGATATATTTTAAAATATTTTTATATATATTTGAGTGATTATTATACAATTATTTCATTATTTTGACAGTTTCTCACCTGAACAAACTATCCCCACATCTCTGGCATGTGAGCAGTTGTGGTTCAGAGGAGATGTTTTACAGAGTTGAATGTGTCTCTCGTTTCTTCCACACTGGATCTCTTCTGACCACACCTGGCCCTCTCCCTCTCCCTCTCCAAATGCAGCTGCTCCCAGCACCTCTACAGGAGCCCCACAGCCCAGCTCTCGACACACAACCTCTGCATCCAGCCAGTCAAACGCAGCATCACACACAGTTTCCCAGGTGATCCCATGGACCACCTCCAGTCTCCCAGAGCACGGATGAGATCCGTTTACCAGCCTGGGAGCTCTGTGTTCTGTGTGGAAATAGTTTTCGTTATGTAATCAATGCTACATACTGTATTTGATGTGAAAATATGACGGTTTACATTAAAAGCATTTCTCTTATTACCTGAGCACATGATTTTAACATTGCTAGATTGGCATGTTTGTCCACCCTGATGAGGGCAGGATTTGAATCTGCTCTCCCACCCTTCACAGCCGTTTCCAGTCATCCGGACACTTCCTGTTCCCTTACTATGATCTGTATTCTCCTCATAGTCCATATAATCACCACACCCCAACTCTCTACACACCACTGCTGTGTCATCCTGGCCCCATCCACTGTAGCACACTGTGGCCCATTCTCCTTCATGATTCACCTCCAGTCTCCCAGAACATGGACTAGCCCCATCCACCAACCTCACATAATCTGTGGAAATGAATGAATAGACTGCTATATCTCATGGTCATGGATCACTGGCTCTGTTAACATAGAGTATAATTAATAATGATCAATATCCATGTTCAAATCTATTATACTGTAGATTACCTCTACAAACTATTCCAAGGTCATGCTGGTGAGAGCAGTTGTGTGAGGGTGTAGGAGATGTTGGGCAGAGGTGAATCTGAGTCTCGTTTCCACCACACTGGATCTTCTCTGACCACACCTGGCCCTCTCCCTCTCCAAATGCAGCTGCTCCCAGCACCTCTACAGGAGCCCCACAGTCCAGCTCTCGACACACAACCTCTGCATCCTGCCAGTCAAAGGCAGCATCACACACTGTGTGCCTGGTCTCCCTATGAAACAGCTCCACTCTCCCAGAGCAGCGAGAAGGACCCACCAGTGTAACTCCTGAATTTACCAATTATTTTAGGAAATACATTTACAATAGTTTCCAAATACATATAGGAATACATTTCAAGGATCCTTCTAATAAACACAGTTAAATGTTATGTCTACGGTATATTGACTGAATTATACTATAATTATTACTATAATTAAATAATTATTATTTCCTGTTGGCCAACCTGAGCAGATGACTGCAGCATCCTTTTTATGGATACAGTTTCCTGTCTCCCATTCCTTTGACCTGCAGTGTCTTATTGAGGCCTCAGACCCCTCACAGTCCACATCACTCATCCAGATCCCTCCTGCTCCCTCTCCAAACTGAGCACCTTTGAGAGCTTCTATAGGCTCTCCACAGCCCAGCTCTCTACACACCACTGCAGCATCATGCAGGTCCCATCTGTTATCACACACTGTGCCCCACTCTCCTCTGTGAAGAACTTCAACTCTTCCTGCACAACGACTGCTTCCATTCACCAACCTCACAGTATCTAGAAAGATTGTAGAAATTATAACATTTTAAATTATATTAAATATATTATATTATTTAATATTAAATTATATTAAATTATCATTGATAATATATTTAATAGTACCTCCACATATCAGCCCAATGTCATTGTCATGTAGGCAGCTATGGTTTAGAGGAGATGTTGGGCAAAGTTTAATGTGAGTCTCGTTTCCTCCACACTGGATCTCCTCTGACCACACCTGGCCCTCTCCCTCTCCAAATGCAGCTGCTCCCAGCATCTCTACAGGAGCCCCACAGTCCAGCTCTCGACACACAACTTCAGCATCCTTCTGGTCAAAAGTGGCATTGCACACAGTGTATGTGGTTTCCTTTTGGAGTAACTCAACTCTTCCTGAACAGAATCTTGTACTATTAGCCAGTCTGGGCACAAGGTGAGCTGAGTTTGACAGAAAGAAAATAAAAAATAAATCTCAAATGAGTGCATCTTGGGGGGTGCTGTGGCTCAGTGGCTAGAGCATCAGACCATTACTCTGGGGACCTGGGTTCAAATCTGACCCGAAGTCATTTCCCGATATCACCCCATCTCTCTCTCCTACTTGCTTCCGTGTCCATCTCTATACTGTCCTATCTGATTAAAGGCAAAAAGCCCAAAAAATCTTTAAAAAAAAAGTGTGTTGGTAACACTTTAATTTACAGCCCGTGAAGTACTGGGTAAGTATTAGTAAGTATTAGGTAAGAATGGTTTAACAAAAAAGTATCAAGGGATACATTACTGAGTATATTATAGTATAATATTATACATAAAGTTCTATTTTGTTACGTTGTTCTTACCTGTACTTACCCAGTACTTCACAGGCTGTAAAATAAGTGTGAACATGTGTTATTCCAGCAAACCTACGCTGTAAGTACTCAGTAATTTATCCCTTGATACTTTTTTGTTACACCATTCTTACCTAATTCTTACCAAGTACTTCACGGGCTGTAAATTAAAGTGTTACCAGTGTGTCTTTGTAGATTATTTCATTATAAGTAAAAAAGAAAAACATAGTCTTACAGGTCCTGATTAGTCAAGCAAGTTGACTCATCCATCAACACTGTGTATGCAGTTTAACAATTGTGATTGAGAAATGATTCTGCCACCAAACCTTTTTTGTGCATTTAGGCCTCATGCACCCTTGAAAAAAGACACATCATTCAAACACCTTGAGAATTTGCAGAGGTTGCACACTTTCCAGACACAAAAAAACAATTGTTTGTTTACTTCCATGCATTATAACAGGGGCATGACAAACATCAGTACAGGTCCTGCCCTGCCATGGTGTGCAATCACAACCAACCACTGCCAACTTCTGTGATTTACTGTATCATGATGATCAACCATAGCCTAGCCATAGCGTCCATTGTTCATAAATGGACTTGATTGCAAAATTTCCCACTGCAGCGACAGGCCGTATGGGCAGGCCCAGGCCAGATAAACCATGCACTGTCACTGTCTTTGTTGTTGTTGTTGTTAAGAGGGCTTAAGCGTTTATGGATGGCCCACCCAGACTATTTTAGATCCAGATCTCCTCCCCTTCCTACAGGACCTCGACCTTGGACCTACAGTCATACGTATCCTTTCCCACTCGTCCTCCCTCTGTGCCTCAGTACTGACCATACCAGAGCACAGTGACCCCCACAGTGTCCCCAGTCTCTACACGCACACACACACACACACACACACACACACACACAAACAAATGCTTGCAGATGCTGATAGGATATAGAAACATTGCTTGGCACGGCAAGAAAACCGGCAAAGTGGGCTATGACGTTAGGCATTCGAATGTTCGATCCTGCTTCTCTAAAAGAGCCACATCGATTGCTAGCTGCCGAAACGTGTCATAGCTCATTATAGAAAGTCAACCGAAGTTTAACTTTCTTTCATCGCTCAAGACGCCCAAGTTTCGTCACCCACCACACCTGCTGCTTTTGTTGCCAAAGTTGCCCATCTCCATTCAAAGTCAATTAGGCCTACTTCCGTCGCCGTGTTGCCTGCATCGCTTGCGCCCTGAAGTTAGCCTCCACCTCAGGCAGGTACAGTATCTGCACTTGCATGACACACATGGGAGATAGGCTACCACAGTCAGCACATTGCCACAGAGACTTCTAGTCTCACTGACTATGGTGTCTGCAGCAGTAACACTCAGTCTGTTGGACATGAGAGCTGTTTCTCCTCCTCAACACTCCAGTGTCACTGTGGGGCCTTTTTGGTTTGGCCAATAGCAGCTCTCCATGAGGCCTGTGTGCATGTTCATCCCTCAGGGGCCCATGAGAAACTGCTCAGTCTGACCAGACAGTGATGCTACACCTGCATTCCCCAGATGGAATGGAATACTGTTATCTGATTGGCTGTCAGGGTGTCCGTTATGTAAGGGATAACGGCCGATATAAGGTAATAATTGACAAGGCCATTATTTGGCGTAATGGACAAGTCCAAGTCCATTATTTACATTATTATTGTGACATGTTTCTTTTATGTTTTAAACACTTGCTTACAGTCTACACGTTTTAGTTGCAAACGGGTGATAAGTGGGATAACGGCCTTCAAGATGTCCCGATATAAGATAATAATGGACTTGGCGAGGGCCGTTGGGCTGTTCTTCGCCTCCGCCTCGAAGGCCGTTATCCCTTACATATCCATCACAGTAAATTTACCAGTGTCAAATACGCAGTGTAAATGTGTATTGACTCTTTCAGAGCAAAAACAACAACAAATTGAGTAAGATGCTCTCCAGTGTCAGTGACAAATCACGTTGTTGGATCAGTAGTGTCACAACGTCACTGGAAAGCCCCGCCCACGTTTCTCAAAGCAGTTTGAATTTTTTCAGCGCCATTTGTCACACATCACAAGTCACACATCACAGTGAACACAGTCTAATATGAACTCTGGCCTCAGCGCTTTGGTGCCATCTTGTGGTCATTTCACACGTAGGCCTAATATCTGTATTAGAAGCACTCTCGCAAATCTTGCCATGGGATTTTCAGAGATCAAATGTAGTCTCTCGAAAACAGTGCATTCTATTGCTGCTTCTTCATTGGCTACCAAAGCTGAAAGTATCACTTTCAAAACGCATATGTTATGAGGCATGGATTGTACTTTATATAATGTGTGAAAAGTTTTGTTGCGATCGATGCCAATAGCCTATACTGTGATTTTGAAAAAAGACAGTGAAGCATGACATGCACTACATCCCTTGAGATCAAACAAGCACAAGTGTGTGAGTGTGTTGTGCGCCTGTGTGTGTGTGTGTGTGTGTGTGTGTGTCCGTGTTTTGTGTGAATAGATGTGTAAGTGATGTAGAAAAATATGTGATACAGATAAATAAATACACACTGACTTCTATAACTTGTAGTACACACTTCAGACAGATAGACCGTAAAGCACATGCACACATATCCACATGATGATCAGCAGGATCCATGTAGTTATTGAAAGATTGGAACAGACATGTCTTGAGACAGACACATGACAACTGCAATATCAAGTGTTGAAACTTTACATTACAAGTGTTACAGCCATTTTAGTATTTTTCTTTGAATTATTATTTTTGGTATGGAAGTATGGTAATTTGTCTGGTCCTTTTTTTTGGTTTATGGTTTTGCATGTATTAGACCTGCATTTCCCTGCTTTGTGTTACTGTCGGCCATCTTTGATGATGGGGTCAAAGGGTATATAGTTTTGGGCACAATTGCTTTGGGCAGGTTAATGGATGATGAGAGTTTGGGCATTCACACTGTTTTGACCACTCTCTTTCTTTGCGTTTATTTAAAACAAGTTTTCGTTAAGAACACTTTTATGGATTAATTTACAGCCACTTTTCTTTCAAGTTCATGTTTATTTTGTGACACAATAAATTATTGAACGCAAAACGAAGAGGTGCGTTAATCCAGCCTGGCTCCATTGTTCATGCCTCATGGAATTTGGATTTGGAAAACTGGAACTCAAAATGGACATCACAACAAGAAAAGTTTGTACTGGAAGTTACGTAACAGCCATATTGGCTACTGAATGAAACAAATAGCATTTTTAAAAGTAGCTGGGAGCTGAAAGCAATTTTCAATTTTCAATTCTAACAGGATTTCCAGGCTACCTGGAACCATAGCAAGAGCCCCACAAGAGACCTGAATTTCCCTCTGGGATTATTAGAGTTTCTAACTATTTATCTATTTGGTTTGAGAGATGGCCTAAAGTTGATCAAATGAGTTATTGGGATTGTGTTAATGCAGAATTCTGTACGAAAGGCATTGTTCACTTTCAGAGCCACATATTCAGAGAGTAATATTGTGCTTTGGCATTGACAACTCCATAGGCTACCACCTCAGCACTCAGCACACCCACAACTTTCCATTTTAGATCAAGACTGATGTTATTTATATAGATAGTTAGCTAGCTTTGACCCTGTTTGTTATGTTTGACAAATACTTATTTCTTTGTGTTTGGGTCTGGGTAGACTTTGCATAGTTGTAACAATTAATGTCTCTATCTTAAGTTTTACTATCAAATTTCACCATCACAGTAACTTTCAGTATGACATGAAAAACACAAAAAGTCACATTTGTATGCAATCAAACGAGAACAAAATTGACTTGAATGTGGTATGGTGTGGCCTTGGCCTTGGCAAATAGTCTAAGCGAATTAGCCCAAAAAAGGCTCAAAGGTGGAAGTAAATATAGCCAAAGCATATTTTGTATTATTTGAAGCAGAATTTTCTGTAGATTAAGAATTTGTGGTGCCTGCAGCCCCAATTTGTACCGGGAAAAAATTATAGGGCTTTGAATAGGCCATGGTATAATGATTATTATATAGGTCTGAATAGGGCTATTTTTTTCCTTTGGTCCTATCAAAATAAAACTTTATATAATGAAAGTACCCATGTAAAGTAGCATTTTTTGTATTACAAGTTTTCCTGAAAATTAATTTTAATATGCTAATGAGCCTATACGCTAGTCAAATTAGCCCCAAATGCACCCTTATACATGGATAGTGAAGAGATTAAGAGGGTGGGACCTGTCTCAATTCACTTTAAATGACACCCTGTGCATGTAAGCTTTCAGAAAAGGTATAGCATAAGGGGTAGAATAGCTTTCTCTCAACGCCTCAGCTCCAAATACATTGGCTATACACCAAAATCACCAATACCCGCTGACCTATAAATGGGTATCAAGGGGAGGAAGGAGGTAGAACCTGTCTAAATTTATGTTTACTGAGATCCTAAAGCTCCCTGCTTTCAAGAAAAGTATTACTTGTCAAGGTTTATTACTTTCTAATATATTCCATAGGCACTTTTGTCCAAGAAATGCCCATATTTTTTAATATTCCACCAAAATAGGCATAAGCTTTAAAATAATAAAGGGGGTAGGATGTGGAAAAGATTTTGCAGGTGGAATCCTGGGCATATAAGCTTTCAGAAAATATATAGTTTATGGGGTCTAATATGTTTCCCCTACATGCCACTGGCCTAAATGTCACCAAAAATGGCCAATTTTTCAAATGCCAAATTTCTTAATTTTTGGGATTTATTGTAATGAGTAGGGTGGAGCATACCTCAATGGCAAACATATCATGCTATGTAATATCCTGAAGGTGTTTGCTTTCAGAAAATGTATAGGATGTATGGTGAAATTAGTCCTCCCTTAGTAGTAGTACAAAATCCACCCGAATCCCATTCATTTGGACTAATGGTCCACTCAAAGCTCAATAACTTTTTTCTGGAAAATCTTGGCTCTGCAGGCACCTGATATCCTAAATCTACATAAAATTGCGGTTCAATTGATACCAAATATGCTTTGGCTATATTTACTTCCACCTTCAACCCTAATTCGCTCAGACTAAAAAGCAATATGTGGCAATAGCATTACAGTGTAGGTGGGGTTACAGAAGACAAAATGGAGGAATTTTAAAAAGCCGTTGAATTTTCATGCCCATCTCAAATGAATTCAACCAAGTTTCGTGCACCCCAGTGTTTTAGTTTCTCAGGAATCCTTTAACGTAAAATTAGTTAAGTGGGAAAAAAATTAAGAAAAAAAAAATCTGACTACTGACTGACTGCATGGCAGTCATAATCATTTACTTACTTCCTAACTGACATCTAGCCTAGAACTCTAGACGTACCCCTAGCGGTAGCAAATTTTACAACGCAATCACCCGCCCCTCCATTGCGGTACAGTCTATCAGTGGTCTTCAGACTATACATTCTTATGATATAGTCTGGCGTGTCAGGCTAACTGACATCACTTGGCAACCTCAAACATATAGGCCTATAGGCCTGCAGGATATATGGCCCATATGTTTCATCATTTAACATTTGAAATTAAATTGATAAAAAACAAGTTTAAATCAATTTCTATAATTGTAAATAAAAAATAGCACTCACTATGACATCAAA
>JAODXP020000066.1:174523-292023 GCA_027497455.2 Sardinella longiceps | reverse complement strand
CTCTACTCTGCCCATCAGGGACAACCCAGTGAATGTCCAAATAAATCAACATTTCTGCAGTCAGTTTTAGAAGGGAAAGGGAATTTCAGTGTTTATTCTGGAACAGTAGTTGCATTTGATTGTTGCCAACCAAAATGATAACTTCACTGTGTATTAGCCTATGTTTTAAAAAAGCAATGACACATCTGATCTGATAAGCTTCAGTTATATGGAACATACAGCTACTGTAAATATTATTAGCTTTTACATTCACAAAGGTAGTTTTTCATCAACTGTCCATCAGCAGGTTTTATGGGCCTATAGACTAACTGACTAACAGGACTGATCCACAATGTCAGTCATCCACATATTATGCCACTATAATGGTTGGACTCAGAGATGTCTCAGCTCTATGAATAAGTTGATTGTTTATTTATCCATTTATTTATTTAGCCTATTTACAGTGAAATGCCAGCAACGTAATGTAAGATATTATCTTAAAATGGGCTGGTGTTAAATGACAAGGGCAATCATAGAATGGTCTTGGCTAGATGGACTTTATTGCAAAAGGAAATAATCGCATATATTTGTGTTATAAATTACACTGGGCCTAATCATATTTCAGCTTGTAGGAATGTTATAACAAATGGCGTACTTAAGATAAATCAGTGTTTTAAAAAATACAGTACAGATCTTGGAAGAAGTAAGTAGGTAATTATTTTTTTTAAAAAAGTAAATTGCTGCAATATCCAGCCCCCCACCCCCCAGATTCATACACTCTTGACTGTGCTTCTGTCTTCCAATGACGAGAGCTCACGCTACAGCGCCACTGTGGTACAAATTGGTATTACAGGCAGCCTGTCTGACTGGAGTGCTGCGCAGTCTAGATTTCTAGGCTATGACTGGAGACCAGCTAATAGTGGATATTTGGATGGGTGAGTTTGACACATTAGGTGACTTCTTAACAGTGATTTATTTCTAGGTCATTTTTTATAAGCTCTACACTAATAAAAGTACACACATAGCCCATCTATATTCTAACTATTACAGTAAAGGGCCATTTACTGCACATAAATAAAGGCTAAGCAGAGGAAACAACAAGTTGTAATATAATTATGGTTAATAATACTGTTTATGTCACATAATTCCTCCATAGGTATGTCAATGGGTGGATCAGAGCCCTATATTTACCATTCTCTGATAAAGTAACCTATCCTCAATAGCAATGAAATAAAAAAAATAAAAAAAACTGCAAGAACATTTCAACTTTAGCTGATTTTCTTGTATAGATTTTTCATTAAAACTTTACATTATTATTATTATTATTATTATTATTAATATTATTATTATTATAAGTAATAGTTACATTAGTGAATGGAGACTGTACAATTCACCAACGATGACTCCATTCTAGGTTGGTTTTGCTGTCTTTATCCTTGGTAGGTTGGTTTTCTCTTTTATGGGTAATTTGGCTGAATGTGCCTTCATGAGTCTGGACACTGCAGTCTTCCCCTGACTAAATCTGTATTGGATACAGCGCCACAGTGGTGCAAAGTGGTATTACAAGATGTGTTGGTTGGGTTACTTTTCAAATATATTATTACAGTATAGATTACAGAATGCATACCTTACAATGTATTTTGTAACGTAATCCATAGGCTACTGTATGTGAGGAACATAATATGAATACTTCAGATTACTTTTTTTGACCACAGGAATGCTTCTGGTTATTTGGTAGGTGGTGCATGCCAAGAATGCTTGATTTTCTTGTGTTGTGTGCTGTCAACACAGGCTTTGAATGCAACAAATGCGGCACTCTTTGTGGCAAAGTTTTTTTTAGGTGCGCCTCAGGATGAAAGCACAAAAGTCTGTTTCATTTCTATATCCTAAACATTCTCAACAAACTCCTATAGATTGGACTGGTGTTGTGCCCTTTCTAATGCTCCGTGCCCAATGGCAAAACTTTGTGATTTTATTTAATATGTGGATTGTACCTTTGGATGTCAAAAATCAAAAGGAATTGTGCTATGAACAGAAGTCAGTTACATTAAGACCATGGACTGGGCTTTCCTAGACTAAGCAAACAAGCCTATCTTTAGCCTAGTTGTGTCTTTTCTAAGAGATGTTGCATGTTTAACAAATTAGATTACTTATGCATACTGTAACTGAGCCACTGGCCTGCAGGCTGCAAACATGCAAACCTTCTCCTCACAAATTTCAGGTGCAGAAAAAAGTCTTAAACATGGGAAGGGAATGGAGACTGGATAACTCACCAGCAATTACTCCATTATCCTCTTGAGGTTGGTCTGCTGTATTCATCCCTGAAATATAAAAAATGGAGGCAGAGAGAATTATGGGTTATTTGGGCTGAATGTTCCTTCATGCACTCTGGACCCACTGACAAGAGTTGTGTTTGAAACAGCGCCAGCTGCGCCACAGTGGCACAAAGTGGTATTACAAGAGAGATGGCCTGTCTCTGGCTGGATCTGCCAATACTACTATACTAGATATTTGGGCAGAGGCCATTGAGCAGAGGTGAATTTTACATCTCAGTTTGATTTCTATAGCTTACTTTTCAGTACTAAACAAATATCACATTCTAAACCATTAAAAAAATGCAGTTTTATGTGCAGTTTTTCAATGTCACCTCTACATCTGAATGGCAAAGCCTCAAATGTCATACAAATCCTTCATGTCATATAAATTCCAAAACATTTCATTAGCATTATGGATTTAATAAACATATATATACGCATAGCAGAATAGTTTCAGTCCCACTGATCCGATATCAGTTCTCATGGCTGTACTCCCTACCTGAGATAAGTCTCATCACTGTCTCCCACATCATCATATCCTGTGTTGTTGTCAAGCATATAGTCTGAATGGTTGGAAAACAAGTAAGGCACAAATAATGTCTTTACCGAACCGAACAGCAATTCTATACAATCAAAAAAGATTATTTACCTACGTACTTATAAAATAGCTACATACTCACTATACCAGGGGTGGCCAACCAGTCAGAGACCAAGAGCCACATATCTGGCTATGATATAGCAAAGAGCCACATCGGCACACGGGCACATGAACCTGTTACTACTACATGACCCATCCTTCGGACACACACACACACACACCCCTCTGTCAGTGAGATGAATCATAAAAGTCACACACCAACATGATAAGAGAAATGTTCCCCTACAATAGTAAGCCCACAGGCCAGCAACATCATACACATGGGCACACACCCCCAACCATCTCTTCCTCACACACACACACACACACACACACACACACACACACACACACACACACACACACACACACACACCTCTGCAAGACAAATGAATTGTAAATGTCACACACCAATATGATAAGAGAAATGTACCCCAATAGTAAGACCTTTTGATTTTTGACATCCAAAGGTACAATCCACATATTAAATAAAATCACAACGTTTTGCCATTGGGCACGGAGTCATAGAAAGGGCACAACACCAACACCAACCAAACTATAGGAGTTTGTTGAGAATGTTTAGGATATAGAAATGAAACAGACTTTTGTGCTTTCATCCTGAGGCGCACCTAAAAAAAACTTTCCCACAAAGAGTGCCGCATTTGTTGCATTCAAAGCCTGTGTTGACAGCACACAACACAAGAAAATCAAGCATTCTTGGCATGCACCACCTACCAAATAACCAGAAGCATTCCTGTGGTCAAAAAAAGTAATCTGAAGTATTCAGATTATGTTCCTCACATACAATAGTCTATATGGATTACGGTAACAAAATGCATTGTAAGGTATGCATTCTGTAATCTATACTGTAATATATTTGAAAAGTAACTCAACCAACACTTCTTGTAATACCACTTTGCACCACTGTGGCGCTGTATCCAACACAACTTTAGTCAGTGGAAGACTACAGTGACCAGAGTCATGAAGGCACGTTCAGCCCAAATTACTGTAACTAGCCTGACATAGCCCCAGAAGACCGTCCCCAGACCATGGATACGAACATTCGTATTATGGGCGGGCTATGTTAGGCTACAAATTACCCATAAAAGACAGTAAAACCAACCTACCAAGGATAAAGACAGCAAAACCAACCTATAATGGAGTCATCGCTGGTGAGTATATAACTAAGCCTACGTAATAATAATAATAATAATAATAATAATAATAATAATAATAATAATAATAATAATAGTTTTAATGAAAAATCTATACCAAAAAATCAGCTAAAGTCTGAAATGTTCTTGCAGTTTATTTTTTATTTTTTTTTCATTGCTATTAAGGATAGGTAACTTTATCAGAAAAGGGTAAATATAGGGCTCTGATCCACCCATTGACATAGACCAATGGAGGAATTATGTGACATAAACAGTATTATTAACCATAATTATATTACAACTTGTTGTTTTCCCTGCTTAGTAGCTTGTATTTATGTTCAGTAAATGACCCTTTACTGTAATAGTTATAATATAGATGGGCTATGTGTGTAATTTTATTAGTGTAGAGCAGGGGTGGCCAACCAGTCAGAGACCAAGAGCCACATATCTGGCTATGATATAGCAAAGAGCCACATCGGCACACGGGCACATGAACCTGTTACTACTACATGACCCATCCTTCGGACACAACACACACACACACACACACACACACACACACACACACACACACACACACACCCCCTCTGTCAGTGAGATGAATCATAAAAGTCACACACCTACATGATAAGAGAAATGTTCCCCTACAATAGTAAGCCCACAGGCCAGCAACATCATATACATGGGCACACACCCCCAACCATCTCTTCCTCACACACACACACACACACACACACACACACACACACACACACACACACACACACACACACACACACACACACACACCACCTCTGCAAGACAAATGAATTGTAAATGTCACACACCAATATGATGAGAGAAATGTACCCCAATAGTAAGATCACAAGTTCAATTCGAAGTTCAGTCCCTTTTGGAAAATCGAGTTTAGCAGTTTGAAGCCTTGAAGTGTGCCAATGACAACTAACAAATAAGGCAGAATGGCACACAAACACAAACTTGGACATGAACGTAAGAGCCGCATGACTCCGGGCAAAGAGCCGCATGAGGCTCCCAAGCCACGGGTTGGCCACCCCTGCACTATACAATAAAATCAAAATACTGAATTGATAAAATATATTGACAATGTGTGTGTGTGTGTGTGTGTGTGTGTGTGTGTGTGTGTGTGTGTGTGTGAGTGAGAGAGAGAGAGAGACATTTGTATCAGATATCAACAGGAGGCTGTCCAAATGCCCCCTTTCATCCCCTTACCTGAGATGGGTCTCCTCTCATTGTCCTGCACATCTTCATACCAGGATTTCTGAACATCCAAAAGCTGTGTCATATTCAGAGGACAACACAAACTGTGTACTGGTTGTGCATGACTACAGAAACATTATGACATGCAGGCAAACACACTTGGCATACAAGCATTGCTCTTGGTGTGTTCATAATAATTTGCTCATTTTCTTGGAAACTCCACAGATGCAGACTGTGGTTTGGCAGTTATGATTCTCCTCCTCTTTCCCATGAGCTCCTGTGCTGTATTTTGATGCAGCTGTGAGACCGGTGTGGTTTTCTGCTTCTGATCTCAAAATATGAAGTGCTAATTTCCAGCCTGATGACCTCTCACCTCTGACGACGTCTGGAGGAAGCGGCTCTGGTCAATCTTTGGTCCAGCTCCTCATAGACAGCTTCACTCAGTGCCATGTCTCTCCTCTTGGACACAGCTGCAGGAAAGACAGTACAGTACTGACTCACATGACACATGTACTGTATTTCATCAAAACATCAACTTAAACTAGAGAATGTAATTCCAGAGAAATTATGAGTACATGAAAATGCAATAAAATGTTGGTTGCTCATAAAATATTGTGGAATTTGTATAATTTATATCACATTTGAAGCTTTACCGTATTCTGCTGTAGAGGTGAGAAGGACCTCACTGAAACATAAGTTACAGTAGGAAGATCAATTTTAATGGGTTAAACTCATCTTTGCTCTGTGCTGCCCAAATATTTAGCCTACTAGTAGGCATGATATCTAGCCAGACACAGGACACTTCTCTTGTAATACCACTTTTCACCACAGTGGCGCTGTTTCAAACACAACTCTAAGTGGAAGACTGCAGAGTCCAGAGTGCATGAGGCACATTCAGCCCAAATAAACCATAATTCTCTCTGCCTCCATCTTTATATTTCAGGGATGAAGACAACAGTCCCACCTCAGGAGTATAGTAATGTTGGTGTTCATAAGTCATCCACTCTGCTTTTAATTTATTATATACTAATAAATCTATTTATCATATAATAATAATAATAATAATAATAATAATAATAATAATAATAATAATAATAAAAGCTTGCCAAGGGGTATTCATTAACTCACCAAACTCCTGGGCTGAATTACAGACAACTGCTTATCAATAATATCTACTGTCTTCTTCATGTGTTTAGTGAGATTATTGCTCCACCTAATGTCTAAAATGTGTTACTGTTGTTGACAACATATAGTGAAGTTATTGTTTGGCTAGGCAGCTATGAAAGGCAAACAGTGTTCCAAAATAAGACTGAAAATGTCTCCCTCCCTTTCTAAAACTGACTGCAGAAATGTAGTTTTATCTGCACATTCACTGGGTTGAGCAGAGCATCACTTCAGGGCTGATTCTCATAGTTTGAGATGTTGAATGTCCCTAGTGGTATTGTGCGGTACTACAAATGATTCAGAATGAACTGAGTCTATCATGCTTTGGATCAGCTTGCAGATTAAATTAAATATGTGCAGCTATAATAATAACTTATACATTAAGAACATTATATTGTTCTTATCTCAGCTAAAAGTCGGCTTTACTTTATTTATGAGTCAGAGTGAACTAGCTGCTATACAAGTGGACCCACATCAGATGTCATAACCAACTGCCTTACCAAACAACCAGCGGACCAGAGTTTGTCAGGCTGAATATGACATCACATAATGTGTTCAGAAGCAAAGGAACACCTCAGAGGGCAATAGACTACTGGTCTGGGCTCATTGGGCTGTACTGGTCTGGACGTAGGGGGCAGTAGAGTACTGGTCTAATACGGTAGTCTACAAGTTGTGCTGCCACCGTTGTGCCCTTAACCCTTAAGCAAGGCACTTAACCTTAAGTTGCTCTAGGGGACACTTGCCCTGAAGTTGATAGTTAACAAAATGTAAGTCGCTTTGGATAAAAGCATCTGCTAAATGCATAAATGTAAATGTAAATGGTCTCAGGGGACAGTAGACTACTGGTCTGGACTCAAGGGGCAGTAGAGTACTGGTCTGGGCTCAGGGCGTAGTACTGATCTGCCCCCCAACCCTCCTCAGGAGTACCTCAGGGGGCAGTACTGCTGTGGGCTCAGGGAGCAGTAGAGTACTGGTCTGGGCTTCTCTTTACCCTCTACTCTACACAGCAGACTTCAGCTACATCTCACACATACAGAAAGCCGGTGGGGGTTTAGTCATTGATGCTACAGAAACCAAACAGTTCAACACAAAGAAAACTTAAAAACAAAACTACAACAACACAAACAAAGTGGGGTCTTCCTGAGACTCTAACTAGAAGGCTGACCTGACCACCAGGTAAACCATGCCAATTTCATCTGGTCAAAACAGGCTGTGTTTTTAGGAGGTTGTGATCATTGAATGTTGCAGGAAATTAAAATAAAGTCACAAGACAATATCTGTAATTATGTAAGATGAAGAGGATATGTTAAAGATACTCTCACTCACATGTTTGTTTGCTGCCTCTAGTGGATGAAATGCAGCATTGCATAATGGTACCGATGAGTCTTAGGCCAATGCTTTACTCTGTATGTCCACGTTGTGTAGTCTGTCCAGACATACTGAATGAAAGTCAAATGGAAGTCATCTGTTGAATGTGGGGAAATGCAAGAGCAACATGAAACCTTTTAAGTTGGAATAGAGCCAAAAATCATCAAAATCATTTTTTCATCTTTCATTTTTTCAACTTTCAAGAAGCTTGAAGTTGAAACACATAGGCTACACATGTGTCTCTCTCTCTCTCTCTCTCTCTCTCTCTCTCTCTCTCTCTCTCTCTCTCTCTGTTCTCTCTTTACCCCCCCCTCTCTATCTGTCTCTCTCCCTCCTGTGCACCTGCATCACCCCCTGACATGAAATCTCTTTAATAGCAGAGACTTCCTAACCACACGGATGCATGTGAGTGTGTGATCTCTGATGAGAGTGCAGGGGGTGGGACGAGTTTAGAGACAAACTCTTGCCACCAGTTTGACAAATATGGAGCGAAATCTGAACAGCGCCTTCTGATTTGTCACTCAAGTGTTTTTGATGATTTCCTATCACTCCTCTAATATGGTCACATCGAGTGTGATTGGCGGCTCACAGAGCAAAGAGGGTCTAGGTGGGGCGAACAGGGCACAGCTGTGTCAGTGAGTCGTCTGGGAGAGCAGAGGTGAGAGCTGTGCTGCTGTCTGCTGAGCCCAAACTCAGAGCTGGGGGAGATGAAGATAGAGGGCTGCCTGTGGGTTATCCTCCTGGCCTCTGTGGCCCAGACCAACCGACAAAGTAGGTACTTTACGGTATAGTTTGAAGTCAGGGCACATAGTGAGGACTTCAAACTATAGGCATGTTTTATCATTTTGGACAGGCCTATAAAACTTTGCCTTTCTTTGCTTACACCATGGTTCATGGTTCAGCGGTGCTTTCCAGGCAGCGCTGCCTTCAAGGCACTACTCCACTCAGTTTAGGGTTAGGATGAGGGTTGAGGGGGTTAGGGTTAGGAATAGGGTAAGGGTAGTGCCTTTTAGGCTGTGCTGCCTGGAAGGTGCCGTTGGGGGCAAAAAACATCATTGAGCTAGTAACTGTTTAAATTGTGACCCATGAGTAAGGAGAAGGTAAGAATCATGTGACAAGAAATATCAAGGATAGACTTTGTATAACTTCAAAGTAAGTACCGGTCAGGTGACCTGAAAAACAACAGCAGCGACAAAGTAAATACTCTGTAGAAAGGGGTTAATAGATACACTTTAATACAGTTTAAAGCAGCTTTCATTTACTGTGATATACTGTAGACCTTGTAAACATGTACATTTTGATCAAAATGGTGCTCAGCACTCCTGGAAACAGTATGCCACTTTATGGGCGTTATATTATTTAGAAATCTGTTTTTGTGTCTGAGGTGTGAGGTTGGTGAATGGAGGCCACCGCTGCTCTGGGAAACTTGAGCGCTATGACGTGAATACACAAGGAATTGGAAAGTGGAAAGAGGTGTGCCCATATGAGTGGGACTTGCGTGATGCGGAGGTGGTATGCAGAGAGCTTGGCTGTGGTGATGCTGTGGAAGCTCTTCAGGGTCATCACTTTGGAAAAAGTCTTGGTCGCTGGATACATATTTATCGCTGTGACGGATCAGAGTTTACACTGGCAAATTGTGCGCGAGGAAATCCTCCACAGAAAAAATGCCCTGAGGGATATGCGGGAGTTTTTTGTTCAGGTAAACTAATTATCTTTACACGTTTGTTATAGTGAATTGTTGTTAAATGTATTTGCAATTAGCAAAATAATGATAAAGATAAGATGTTTACATATTTCCTAGTATAAGTGTTGAAAATGTATGGAATGTCTTACATGCAAATGTTTAATGTATCAATTAGTGCTGTCAAATGATTAAAAAAAATAATCTGATTAATCACGAAATTTTGCAATGATTTATCATGATTACTTTAATACAGTTTAAAGCAGCTTTCTTTTACTGTGATATACTGTAGACCTTGTAAACATGTACGTTTTGATCAAAATGGTGCTCAGCACTCCTGGAAACAGTAGCCTATGTCACAGAAATGATTGCTGCACGTCGGTCTCCGGTTCTTCCTCTTGGGAAATATTTTTCTATAATGACCGGCGGACAATACATTATCCCGCTTATTATACGGGTCCTTGCCAACACGACGATATAATATTTTACAGAAACGTCTTTTTCATTTAATTTGTTAAAAGGATCCCCGGCTAGTTGGGCATGTTAGCGTTATAAGCCTAGCATTGGCGTCAACTTTAATTGACGTTATTCAAAAACATTAAAAATACGAGGGCTTTAAAGAAAATGTTTATTAGAAGCTGAAATTCATTTCTCTAGTAAAGTTCCATTGTTGTTACGCCTCAATGACTTATGGGTAAAACGTGACGACAAATGGTTGCACTGCTTTCGGTCAAGCTGGGGCTACACATGGACAACGTAAATATTGATCCTCTATCGTATCCTCACCTCTCCGATCATCTTCCAACACCGTGTAATGTCTACCGCGTTGTTCCCTTAATTCATGGTGGCGTTGGTTTAAACGGCAAACTTAACAGAAGAGGTATTTTACTTTGCAATAACGTCCTAAACTGGTCCTGTAAAGCCATAGAATTTTGCTGGACAACCATTTGATGTCACGATTTACCCATAAGTCATTGAGGCGTAACAACAATGGAACTTTACCAAAGAAATGATTTTCAGGTTCTAATGAACAATTTCTTTAAAACAGTCGTATTTTTAATGTTTTGGGGTAACGTAAGTTAAAATTGACGTCGTTACTAATCTTATAACGTTAACATGCCAAAGTAGCCGGGGATCCTTTTAACGTTTCGTGGCTTTAGCGGAGAAACAAATAGTTTGCAAAGAAACTTCAACTTGAAACATTCTATAGAACGCAGCTGATGTCCTTTCACTTTCATTGTTGATCTCTATGCGCGGATTGATACGGAGACGTGAATCTCAGGCAAAAAACCTGTTGCCATTGACAGCGGTCATTATAGTTTTCCAGCGGTCAAAAATAACTGACCTGCGAACGTTGAGGAGTCCCATTGAAAGTGAATGGAGCCTCCTCAACATTCTAGAGACCCGTATAATAATCATGATAATAAAATAAGGTCAAAATAAGGATCCAACAGCATCCCTAGCATCCAAATTCTTACTGGAGGAAATGTGTTGCGATTAGAAATGATTAATCATGATTATTATACGGGTCTCTAGAATGTTGTGGGAGGCTCCATTCACTTTCAATGGGACTCCTCAACGTTCGCAGGTCAGTTATTTCTGTATAATGACCGCTGGAAAACTATAATGACCGCTGTCAATGGCAACAGGTTTTTTGACTGAGATTCACGTCTCCGTATCATTCCGCGCATAGAGATCAACAATGAAAGTGAAAGGACATCAGCTGCGTTCTATAGAATGTTTCAAGTTGAAGTTTCTTTGCGAACTAGAAGCCATGAAACGTTAACAAATTAAATGTAAAAAGACGTTTCTGTAAAATATTATATCGTCATGTTGGCAAGGACCCGTAACGAATCAGTTCGAATCGGTTCTTCCTCTCGGGAAATATTTCTCTATAATGACCGGCGGACAATACATTATCCCTTACTTAATCATTTCTAATCGCAACACATTTCCTCCAGTAAGAATTTGGATGCTAGGGATGCTGTTGGATCCTTATTTTGCCCTGTAAAGGCCCTGATAAAACAGTTGGCTTTGTTCTTCTCAAATGGAGCAATTCTACCCCCAAGGATTCCCCAAACATGTTGTTGGACAATCAGGAGCTAGGCCATAATCTCTGTATAGTTTGACTTGATAGCCGAGCCATCAGAATTTGAAGATAATACATGCCATGAAAGTGGAACCATATCCATCAGGATTAATCTCAGTGATTTTTTTTAATCTGAGTTAAAAAAAATGTTGGATTAATCATGTGATTAATCAGTTAATTTTGCCAGCACTAGTATCAATGCAATCTTCTGTAACGCCATTGCAGCTGAACTCATTTCTGAAAAATATTTTAGATATATAAAGGATGCCAACTAGCTCAACTAGCTGGCAGCAGTATGTGTAAATCCTCACAACCCAATTTCTTGGGCATTTCTAACTGCTGAGTTACGACTGACAAGCCCATGCTTTTAGGAGTTTCTCCTAAATTTGCTTTTAGGAGCTACTTTTAGCCTTAAGATTCTTTGAGATTTTGGCGGGGTGGCGGGTTTGTACGGAGCCCCTAAAGGGTCATGTAGAGAAAATCTAAATATATTTATTACACAGCTCCTTATAATGCTGTAGAATGCTCCGTTCGCTTCAATGGGACTCTCCAACGTTCTACCTATAATTACAGATAATTTTTAATAACGGACCGTTGCTAAGTATAACAGGCCGCTGTCAAGCTAAAGTGAAACAGAACGCAGCCTTAACCAATCAGCTGATCTGTAACAGTTACAGAATGCCTGTTTTCCGTGGACGGTATTAGCCATCTCAATCATTAAATTTGCCGTTAAAACAGTGATAAACATGGTCGGAATGCGTTGCATTATTCTGTCGGGAGATATGAGACGATAATGACCGCCTCACCGAACGTTATCCCTTACATATTTCATGAGCGCACATGAAACTTTGGGTGCTCACCTAAAACTAAATGTTTTAGGTGAGCACCCAAAACTTTTGTGTGTGCACATGAAACATCTGTGTGTGCACCTAAAACATTTAGGTGAGCACATCATTTTTTTCATGTGCACACATAAAACTTTCCAAACAATCACTAGTACTTCCAACAGGCGCACCTGATTCAGACTGTGTGTGCACAAAGCTGCTGATATATTGGAATAGGCCTCCTTTACCATAGTTTTACTCCAAACCAATTTGTGTGATACAAGTCATAATACAGTGTGGACATGGAAAGATATGTCGAGTTTTATTTCAACCTTGGTCTCAAATACGAAGACATTCGTCTAGCATTGGCTCGGAGACACAACTACTCCATCAGTCTCCGACATTTTGAGAGGGAGATTGGGTCTCAATCGTAGGGACATATGTGTGAATGGGTGCATTGATGGCTTTTCACGCAAAATGATCTGGCTTAATGCCTACACCACCAGTAGTGACCCAAAGGTGATTGGAGGCTACAACGTGGAGGCAGTGCAGCGTTTACAGGGCTGTCCAAGAAATGTGAAGGGTGATCATATGCCATACGGCTTTAATTTGTCATAGGAGTCAAGGTGCCAGATGAAATTAGGGCCTTTGGAGAAGTACCTCCTTCTTATCAGACGTCCAGCCTGACCGTACATCTTCTTTCCTCACACGTAAGCCATGTTCCCTGCATTTAGCATACATCTACCTATAACCATGCAACTGCCCAGAGTACTGCAACTGAGTACGGATGAACTCCACAAGCACTCCAAGGTCCGAATAGTCCCGTCGATTTAGACCCAATCCGTCTGAATAAGGTGCGCCTGTTGGAGGTACTAGTGATTGTTTGGAAAGTTTCATGTGCGCACATGAAACTTTTATGTGCGCACATGAAAAAAATGATGTGCTCACCTAAATGTTTTAGGTGCGCACACAGATGTTTCATGTGCGCACACAAAAGTTTTGGGTGCTCACCTAAAACATTTAGGTGCGCACATGAAAGTTTCATGTGCGCACATAAAATACAACCGAATTCCAAAAAAGTTGGGACACTGCATAAATTGTTAATAAAAATGGAATCCAATAATTTACAAATCTCATAAACCTATATATTGTTCACAATAGAATATAGATAACATGGCAAATGTTGAAAGTGAGACTTTTTGAAATGTTATGCCGAATATTGGCTCATTTTGGATTTTATGAGAGCTACACATCCCAAAATAGTTGGGACGGTAGCAATAAGAGGCCAGAAAAGTCAAATTTTCCGATAAGGGACACCTTGAGGACCCATTTGCAACTTATTTGGTCAATTGGCAGCATGATTTGGTATGAAAAGAGCCTCTGAGAGTGGCATTGACTCTCAGAAGTCAAGATGGGCAGAGGATCACCAGTTCCCCAAATGCTGTGGCAAAAAGTAGTGGTCGGAGATCACAAAGGAGTTTCTCAGATAAAAATTGCAAGGAGTTTGAAGGTATAATCATCTACAGTGCATATCATCATCCAAAGATTCAGAGAATCTGGAACAATCTCTGTGCATAAGGGTCAAGGCCGGAAAACCATACTCAGGGTGCGATTTATGAAAAAATCAGAGGGGGGGATGATTCTGAAACGGCATTGCGTTGGTGACGTCATTACTAGACACTAAAATGACCCCCCCCCCCCCCCCCCCCCGGCTAAAAAAAAAAATCATAAAAAAAAATCTGCTATTAGTTGCCTATCTGAGTTACAGCGCAGTGTCTGGTGCCTCCTGAAGTCTACTGCAGTTCCTGTGACTGCTGCGTGTCGAGCGCAACATTTTTCACAAAACTTAGAAACTCTCTCGTTCAGACTTAACTCTCCTGCTGCTTACTGTGTGTTAAATAGTTAAATAAAGTGCTGCAGATTACATTGTTTAATGTTGCCGACAATAGCCAAATTACTTTGATATCTCAGAGATGTGTTGACCCAAGTCATTCGTTGGATCCGACGGTATGCACGGTATAGGGCGCTGGAGACTGTAACCTAAACAATTTGGTTTTTGCAAATGTGAGGAAAGCCAGGGCATTGAGCATAAAAATAGCCAATGCAAATAGGGCCAGCTAGGCATTCCTTGGGTATTGTCAGGCGCGTAACTACCGCAGGTTCAGCGGGTGCGGCCGCACCGGGGCCCGTGGCCTTGCAGGGCCCGTCCGTCGCCACCTCTGAAGAGATCATTGACGTTTCTATCTGAACACTTCAGATACGTACGGGCCCCCTGAAGAAGAAATGAGCCCCTCCATGTAACAGCGTTCGCCTGAACATAAATTACTTGCATCTAAATAATGTCGAAGAGAGACATGCGGACGTTTGGCTTAAAATAATTGAATGACCGCTAGGATTATATAGGCATAATTTACCCTGAATCTCACTTCATGGTGACACCTGAAATATTGTCCAACTTAATAGGGCAATGTAAACTATAGGCAAATGTGTATAAATTATTATCAACATATAGAGATAATAATCAGCGAAGTGAACAACAACGTGTATTTTGGTAGTCTAATTTGCTTTAGGCTACTAGGGATTGTGGGATAGCCTGCGGTAGCCTAATGAACCTGCGCATTAGGCTACGTGCAGAGTTGATAGCTATGAGTCGAAATATAAACAGAAGGGGTTTTCATAAAAAATCTGATCCCAACATGTATAGCAGGATATCTGTAACGTAGAATATTATTTGAGGTGGCATCTCTCGTTTAAATGAAGGCCAGTTTCAGTCACTAAAAATGCCTGGGCTACTTTTGAAAAGTTTACTATTTGCAGCAGTTAGACGGTAACGTTAGTGAAGGTTTTTTTTTTTCAAATATGGATGAGTGGAGAGTTTTCATACGTGGAAAAGAAGAATCGAGATAGAGACAATTTTACTTAAAATCAGACGAGGACTGCTCAAAAGTAAGTTAAGAGTTTTGTGCATGGTGCGCCGTCACCAATGTTTCTCCTCTTTATTTAGGCTAATGAATGAATGGTGCACTCGCTGTCATCAATTTGTGTCTTTGGTGTGGTAACGTTAACGTTATGATTAGCCTGGGATAGGCCGTTAACGTTACTTGTGTTTCATCATCTTCTCTGGCATTCGTGGACATTGTGCTTAGGGGGACCACCTTGATAATCTTGCTTGAGCAGCACGGGGCAAGAGAGACTCAGCACTAACGTTAACATTTGTGCATTTAGCAGAGGCTTTTTATCCAAAGCAAGGGTGAAGTGCAAGAGGGTGATCTTATGCATAGTTGGCTACATTTGTCATTTATGTGTACATTGAGTCCGTTTTGACGTTTGATGCAGATGATGAGTAATAGCCTACATGTAAGCTAGAGTCCATTTAGGGATATGTCTCCATAATTTTTCTTGGGCTAAGGGGGCCCGCAATGCACAGTCGCACCTGGGCCCGTGACAGACTTGTTACGCCACTGGGTATTGTTGAAGCATTTTGCCTAGATTATGCCATTTCTTGGTCATTTTCCACTACTGGCTGAATGACCTAAAAAAAATTGTCATCCCCCGCGATTCAGAAGGATATTTTGCCTGATACGTTGACAATACACGCATTTCATATCAAACTTAAATTATGCCTATGACAAACAGTTTGTTTTCCTTTGCACAAAGTTGTTCAAGCAATGTGATAACATCACGAAGTTTCCTTTCGTTTTCCAAGCTTTAGTCTTTCCAGTGAGAAAAAAAACACCTGCGCATAGGCTGAAGTTCGCGGCAAAGTTCGCCAGTTGTCACGCACGCAATTCAGGACACAGGACGCATTTTTTACATTTTATAATTCGCTTGTTTATGCGCGCTAGATGTTCTTTAGTCACATCACATGGCTTGCATACTGTCATGAGATATCAAGGGGGATAAATGTTATCCCCACCGGAGATAAAATTATTCAAGCAGAGGGAGGTGTAACCAGGCAGAAACGCCTGAATAATCACTAGTAACACTACACTGAGGAGCAAACCCACACCCACCCAACAGACCAGGACACCAAGGATAAAGTTAAAAATCGACAAGATTTATTAAACAAAAGGGACAGGGGTCTTTGGATAAAAAGATGTGGCCGGAAGATGACCAAAAAAAAGGATAAAAAGTCCAAGGCAGTGGTGGTAGGCTCCGCTTTTCCTGCGCGGGGAGGCACCACACAAAAAAAGGAAGCAGGTCCAATGGCAATAGGTCAACCCCCAAGCTGTGGCAGAGACGTGACTCCCTTGAGTAGCCAGCGGAGGCAGGCAGGCAGTAAGGCAATGGGTCACACAGCCAGCAGGGGGCAGCAGGCAACTCGATTGACAGGCTCGTCAGTATTGCAGTAGCTCACACAGCCAGCAGGAGGCAACGGGCAGCACGGTGGACAGGCTCGTCGGTAACGCAGTAACTCACACAGCCAGTGGGGGACAGACAGACAACACAGTTAGCAGAGCTTGGTAATGCAGTAACTCGAACAGCCAGCAGGAGAAGACAGGCAACACAGTGAACAGGGCTTGGTGATGCAGTAACTCTTACAGCCAGCGGGGGAGAGACAAGCAGCACAATGAACAGGTCTCGGTAATGCAGTAACTCACCCAGCCAGCAGGGGGAACGGGCAGCACGGTTGTTGGCTCGTCAGTAATGCAGTAACACACGGCCAGCAGGGGAAAACAGGCAGCACTGTGGACAGACTAGTCGATGATGCAGTAGCTCACACAGCCAGTAGAGGACAGACAGGCAACACAATTAGCAGAGCTGGATAATGCAGTAACTCGTACAGCCAGCAGGGGAAAGACAGGAACACAGTGAACAGGGCTTGGTGATGCAGTAACTCTTACAGCCAGCGGGGGAGGCAGGCGGCACAATGAACAGGTCTCAGTAATGCAGTAACTCACCCAGCCAGTAGGGGGGAACGGGCAGCACGGTGGTCGGCTCGTCAGTAATGCAGTAACTCACACGGCCAGCAGGGGAGAACAGGCAGCATGGTGGACAGGCTAGTCAATAATGCAGTAACTCACACAGCCAGTTGAAGACAGACAGGTAGCACAGTGAACAGAGCTCAGTATTGCAGTAACTCACACGGCCAGTAGGGGAAACGGCAGTTCGGTGGACAGCTAGTCGGTAATGCAGTAACTCACACAGCCAGTAGAAGACAGACAGGTAGCACAGTGAACCGGGCTCGGTATTGCAGTAACTCACACGGCCAGTAGGGGAAACGGCAGTTCGGTGGACAGCTAGTCGGTAATGCAGTAGCTCACACAGCCAGGGGAGGAGCAGACAGGCAGCACAGGGAACAGGCTTAGTACAGGGCACAACAGATGTTCCAAAATGTTAGTCAGTTACACACAGGTTACTCTCGTAACGTCAAGGCACTCTCGGCTAGTTACTTGCCGGTGGAAGGCACAATATGCAGGCGAGGGAGGGCTATGGGCACTTCGTCTTAGCGTGTATCAAGACCAGGCTACAAACAATGAGCACGGAGACAGGCACTTATCTCAAAGTAGGCGAGCGTTTCCTTCCAGAATTCCAGGCTACAAAATCCACGCTGGGCTACATCCAGAGGAGAATCCACAGCATCAATATCGGTCCGGGTGATCCTCTTCAACGCAACCGCGTCTGTCACCGTCACATCGGAACCCCTTCCTCTCTGCCTCACGCTCGCCAGTGCTGTCGTCTCGCTCCCCTCGAGGCGGAATCTCCCACACTGTCGGCGATCTGGGATATAAAAAGCACTCCCCAAATCCCCCACACCAATCACACACCGTCACTTTACCCGCCAAACGCCTATAATTAATGGGATAATGAGCTATTGAATGAATGGCTTTGATTGTTTACATCAGGCTACAGGGCGCCGCCATTTTGGGCAGCGGTGTCACCGCAATAACATTCCCCCTGGGAACAGCTCCCCCTTTGCTGCTGTAGGCACCCCGTGACACCCCCCCACACCAAAGGGTTCTAGTCCCTGGAACCTACATCTATTCAGCCCAGTCACCATACCTTGTTGGCGGCCTTCCCCGGTTATCCCGATGGGAACGCCTAGGCGGTGCTGGGGGGTCTCCGTCCATGCCAAGCTCTGGAGTCCAAGGGGCTAGGGCCCACCCGATGAGGGGCTCTTGGGGGGCTTCGGCAGTTTCCAGCGTCTGGTTGTTTACCTTTGGGTAGTTGGGACAGGGTCGGAGCAAGTTGCGATGCAACACTCGATCAGGGCCAGATCTTCCTTCAGGCCGTACCGTGTAGACAGGTGCATTGGGTCGGGGGCAACCAACCACCACATAAGGTCCCAGCTCCCAACGGTCGGCCAGTTTCCCTCGACCTCTACGCCGGGTCTCCCTGACCAATACCCGTTCCCCTGGTAGCAGTGGAGCATCCTGGGCCGTGCGATCGTACAGGCGCTTGTTTTTCTCAGCAGCAGCCCCCAAGTGTTCCGCCACCTTCTCGTAGGCATAGAGGAGGCGCTGATGGTGTTTGTTCACCCAGTCTGTACTACACCGGGCTCCGTCGGGTGGGGTCACACCCAAGAGTAGATCGGTAGGTAGGCGCACATGTCTCCCGAACATCAAGTAAGATGGAGCATAGCCAGTGGTACTGTGCACACTGTTATTGTAAGCTTGTACAAGGGAAGGGAGGTACTCCGTCCACCGACCCTGCTGTTCGATCTCCAAGGTCCCCAAGAGGCCCAGCAGTGTCTGGTTGAAGCGCTCGCAACCCCCGTTACCCTGTGGGTGGTACGGGGTGGTGCGAGTCTTTCGGCATCCATATATCTGGCACAGCTCCTGGATGACCTTGGCTTCAAAATTCGGCCCTTGGTCCGAATGGAGGGTCTCTGGGCAACCAAAAGGCTGGAACACGTGGCTCCACAGGGCTCTGGCGGTGGTAATAGCAGACTGGTCAAAAGTGGGTATAGCCCAGGCATACTTAGTAAATAGATCAGTGGCAACCAGGATATTCTGATACCGGTCTGTCGGCCGACTCAGCGTCAAGAAATCGGTGGCGAGGATGTGCAAAGGGGCCCTAGGAGTCAGCGGGACCAGGGGGCCCTGGCATCTGGTCTCCTCTTATGAAGAGTGCAGCGGGGACAGCTCTGGATAAACCCTTCAACCGACTCCTCCATCCGTAGCCAGTAGAAGCTTCTTCTGATCAGGGACAACGTCTTCTCTTGCCCCTGGTGGCCTAGGTCGGTATGGTAGGCTTTCAACAGAGACTGGACTTGGGCTTGTGGCACAACCACCTGCAGCAGGGCCTCCTGAGTCGCCTTGTCTTGGATGGTTCGACAAAGTACCCCTTCTTTTAGACTCAGCCTGCCCCAGTGGCTCAGCAGCTTCCTTACCGTCGATGTTTGGGCCTTCCTCTCAGCCGCAGGAGGCAAAACCCCACGTTTCAGGTAGACCTGGACAGAGCGCAGGTCTTCATCCTTAGCCTGCAGGTCTCCCCACCGTCCAGGGTCCCAGCCCCAACTGGCTGGCACGGCTCTCTCGTCCCCACCTGGGGCCTCTACCACCCCTACCAGCAAGCCGTCCTCCTGGGGGATAGGTGGGGTTGCAGCTGGAACCACTCCATCTGTCGTTGGAAGCCTAGAAAGTACATCGGCATTAGTATGTTCTTTGCCAGGGCGATACTTTATCTGGTAATCATAGTTTGCCAATTGGGCTACCCAGCGCTGTTCTACCGCCCCCAATTTTGCCGTGTGGAGATGTACCAGGGGATTGTTGTCAGTCACCACTGTTACTTTAGCACCCCACAAGTAATCCTTAAACTTTTCACTCAGGGCCCACTTGAGTGCCAGGAGTTCAAGTTTAAAGGAGCTGTAATTTGAATCATTACGTTCTGCAGGATGGAGGCTGCGACTCGCATACGCAATAACCCTTTCCACTCCCCCTTGCTGTTGTGCCAGTACAGCCCCGAGCCCTGCATTACTGGCATCGGTGTACAGGGTAAAAGGCTGGGAAAAATCGGCGTAGGCCAAAATGGGGGCTTGTAACAGCTCCGCTTTCAGCCTCTGGAAGGCAACCTCGCACTCGGGGCTCCAGGCCACAGGAGGCGACCCCCGACCACGAGGCCGTCCGGTACCAGCCAGGAGTTCATTCAAGGGCTTGGCAATCTTGGAGAAATCCTTAATGAAACGCCTATAGTAACCCACAAACCCTAAGAAGGCACGCACCTGTCGCACAGTTCTAGGCGGTTGCCATTCCTGTACTGCTGATACCTTCTCAGGGTCAGGAGATACGCCTTGATGGCTGACGCGGTGGCCGAGGAACTTCACTTCTTGCTGGAGCAGCTGACACTTTTCGGGCCGCAACTTTAACCCATACCGTTCCATGGCACTAAATACCTCCTCCAGATGGCGTAAATGAGTGGGGAAATCTGGGGAGAAGACAATCACATCGTCAAGATACACTAGGGTCGACTCTACCAACTGCCCCCCGAGGCACCTCTGCATCAGCCTCTGAAAAGTGGCCGGGGCATTACAGAGGCCAAAGGGCATCCTCTCCCACTCAAAGAGCCCAAAGGGAGTGGTGAAGGCCGTTTTTTCGCGATCCCTTTCCTCCACTTGCACCTGCCAGTAACCACTGGCAAGATCCAAAGTAGAGTACCAGGCGGCTTGAGAAAGGGTTGTGAGTGAGTCTTCAATTCGGGGCAGGGGATATGCATCTTTCCTGGTCACGCTGTTCAGTTTGCGATAATCTACGCAAAACCTCCATGCCCCACTCTTCTTTTGCACCAATACTATGGGAGCAGCCCAAGGGCTGCTGCTTTCTCGTATGATTCCCCCTTCCAACATACCTTTTAGCAGAGAACGTACCTCCTGGTAGAGAGTGGGTGGCACCGGTCTGTAGCGCTCACGACTGGGAGCTGCATCACTGGTTGGGATCTGATGTTTTACCACACTTGTGCACCCATAATCCTCCTCGTGGGTAGAGAACACGTGCTGCCATTTAGCCAGGAGTTGCTCCAGTTGTCCCCGCTGGTCTTCGTCTAGGCCGTTACCCTGCAATGACTCACAAGACAAATGATCAGGTAGAGCCCCAGCTGTCGTCCCATCCCCCTGCACTGCGTGGACAATGCCCACTTCTACCAGCCCAGGCCCCACTCTAGTAAAGCAAACATCATTACCTTCAACCACTTGATCGGATGATATGAAGATGACACGGGCCAGTCCTTGGTGGCGATGTAGATGGACAGGGTAGGGCTTGGTGTTCCTCACCCGGACAGGGACCCTGCCCCGGTTAACTGTAGTGATGGCTCGAGCTACCTCAACTTCTTTACACTCAAGATGTGGCTCTACCATTACCCAGCCTTCCTGCCCGTAGCTTCGGACTGGTACTTTAGCCCAGATAAGAGCTTCGCTATGGCCAGGAATGGCAAGGGCATAGTGACAAGCCACACGAGCAGTGTCCTCGCATTCTTGACGTGCCCGGGCAGCATGGATACGACGGCAATCAGCAAGGACTGCTTCCCATTCCCTACTTCCTTGATGGAGGGGGTGTCGTGGTCGGCTCTGTCGGTTCTGGAATAATTCTTCCCAGCAAGCGGAGATGACGTTCATTCCCAGTAGGGCTCGATGAGTTCCAAGACAGGGGTCCTTCACGACGACAGCTCCCTTTCCTGATACAGCAACCCCTTGGACCTGAAAGTCAGCAACTATGTATCCAGTGTAGGGGATATTAAGCCCGTTAGCTCCTCGCAGGGTCAACCAAGATGCCTCCGCTTCTTGCAGCCGTTGCTCTCCAAAAATCTCTTTGCACAGACACTCTGCAAACAGTGTGACTTGGGAGCCCGTATCTACTAGACATTGAATTTCTTTTCCATTCACATGTATGTTCCCGACGGGACACTGGCCAACCAAAGCATCTCTAGGGAGAGGCAAAGGGTCGTTTGAAGGGGTCCCGGCCACTTGACCCACAGTGGCCGGCAACGCTAAAAATCCTGCTGTGAGGCACGTCGCGAATCACAATGTCGGCTCACATGACCCGCTTCTCCACATCGGTTGCAAATCGGCCTACCTTCAGTATCCCACTGGAACCTGGAGCCACCGGCCCGAACTCCCCGCCGCTCTCTCACAGCTTCAGAGGGAGGCCTCCCTCGAGGTGGTGGACTCGGAGGACGGCTCCTGCGAAGTTCTTCTAGGAGGGTTTTGGATAGTACTGCCATCTGCTCCTTTACGTCCTTCATTATTTCTGCATGCAATTCACGTTTCCAATCAACCGCTGCAGCAGGGACTGGTGCACCAGCGCTACTCGCAGCTACACCCACAGGCTCCTCGGTCAGCTCTTGTTGGTCCACCTCCAGCGCCAATGCTTCCTTCCGGATGTCATCGTAGGTTAAAGCAGCATTACGACGGAGCTGGGTCTTCAGACATTGGCGTATTGGCCCATCTCGGAGCCCCAAGAGGAACTGATCCCGCATCAAGGCATCCTCCTCCCCCAGTCCATGATTGGCTCGGCTCTTCAGGCGCACCAATAGCTCTCGCAACTGTAGAGCAAAGGAGCGAATGGACTGATTTGGGCCTTGCCTACAGTTGAAAAACTGAGCTCTTAAAGCAGCCACAGGGGTCTTGTCCCCATAAAGGTCTTCCAGTAAGTTGAGGACAGCCTGGAAGGAATTCCGCTTGGCTACGGGTGCAGCTCTTACCTCCCTCTTTGCTTCCCCTTCCAAAGATCCAAGGATAAACTGCAACTTTTGTTGGTCGGTAAGCCCCTGCAGATTGGCCAGGTAAGAGGTTTGCGAGACCCAGTCTTTTAGGCTCAACTCAGAGTTCGATCCAGAAAACTTTGGGGCCCAAGGAGCTCCCACAAAAACAGGTAGAACTTGGGGGCGAGCAGCCGGGGCGTTCGGCCCTGCTGCTGGCTCATCCATGTTCATATTGAGGGGGTGGAGTTGCTCAAACTCAGTGTAGAATCCTGCCGACTACGCCAGTTGTAACCAGGCAGAAATGCCTGAATAATCACTAGTAACACTACACTGAGGAGCAAACCCACACCCACCCAACAGACCAGGACACCAAGGATAAAGTTAAAAATCAACAAGATTTATTAAACAAAAGGGACAGGGGTCTTTGGATAAAAAGATGTGGCCGGAAGATGACCAAAAAAAGGATAAAAAGTCCAAGGCAGTGGTGGTAGGCTCTGCTTTTCCTGCGCGGGGAGGCACCACACAAAAAAAGGAAGCAGGTCCAATGGCAATAGGTCAACCCCCAAGCTGTGGCAGAGACGTGACTCCCTTGAGTAGCCAGCGGAGGCAGGCAGGCAGTAAGGCAATGGGTCACACAGCCAGCAGGGGGCAGCAGGCAACTCGATTGACAGGCTCGTCAGTATTGCAGTAGCTCACACAGCCAGCAGGAGGCAACGGGCAGCACGGTGGACAGGCTCGTCGGTAACGCAGTAACTCACACAGCCAGTGGGGGACAGACAGACAACACAGTTAGCAGAGCTTGGTAATGCAGTAACTCGAACAGCCAGCAGGAGAAGACAGGCAACACAGTGAACAGGGCTTGGTGATGCAGTAACTCTTACAGCCAGCGGGGGAGAGACAAGCAGCACAATGAACAGGTCTCGGTAATGCAGTAACTCACCCAGCCAGCAGGGGGGAACGGGCAGCACGGTTGTTGGCTCGTCAGTAATGCAGTAACACACGGCCAGCAGGGGAAAACAGGCAGCACTGTGGACAGACTAGTCGATGATGCAGTAGCTCACACAGCCAGTAGAGGACAGACAGGCAACACAATTAGCAGAGCTGGATAATGCAGTAACTCGTACAGCCAGCAGGGGAAAGACAGGAACACAGTGAACAGGGCTTGGTGATGCAGTAACTCTTACAGCCAGCGGGGGAGGCAGGCGGCACAATGAACAGGTCTCAGTAATGCAGTAACTCACCCAGCCAGTAGGGGGGAACGGGCAGCACGGTGGTCGGCTCGTCAGTAATGCAGTAACTCACACGGCCAGCAGGGGAGAACAGGCAGCATGGTGGACAGGCTAGTCAATAATGCAGTAACTCACACAGCCAGTTGAAGACAGACAGGTAGCACAGTGAACAGGGCTCAGTATTGCAGTAACTCACACGGCCAGTAGGGGAAACGGCAGTTCGGTGGACAGCTAGTCGGTAATGCAGTAACTCACACAGCCCGTAGAAGACAGACAGGTAGCACAGTGAACCGGGCTCGGTATTGCAGTAACTCACACGGCCAGTAGGGGAAACGGCAGTTCGGTGGACAGCTAGTCGGTAATGCAGTAGCTCACACAGCCAGGGGAGGAGCAGACAGGCAGCACAGGGAACAGGCTTAGTACAGGGCACAACAGATGTTCCAAAATGTTAGTCAGTTACACACAGGTTACTCTCGTAACGTCAAGGCACTCTCGGCTAGTTACTTGCCGGTGGAAGGCACAATATGCAGGCGAGGGAGGGCTATGGGCACTTCGTCTTAGCGTGTATCAAGACCAGGCTACAAACAATGAGCACGGAGACAGGCACTTATCTCAAAGTAGGCGAGCGTTTCCTTCCAGAATTCCAGGCTACAAAATCCACGCTGGGCTACATCCAGAGGAGAATCCACAGCATCAATATCGGTCCGGGTGATCCTCTTCAACGCAACCGCGTCTGTCACCGTCACATCGGAACCCCTTCCTCTCTGCCTCACGCTCGCCAGTGCTGTCGTCTCGCTCCCCTCGAGGCGGAATCTCCCACACTGTCGGCGATCTGGGATATAAAAAGCACTCCCCAAATCCCCCACACCAATCACACACCGTCACTTTACCCGCCAAACGCCTATAATTAATGGGATAATGAGCTATTGAATGAATGGCTTTGATTGTTTACATCAGGCTACAGGGCGCCGCCATTTTGGGCAGCGGTGTCACCGCAATAACATTCCCCCTGGGAACAGCTCCCCCTTTGCTGCTGTAGGCACCCCGTGACAGAGGGATACCAAAACCAGAAGTGGGGATTTCTGAGCCACCCCCCTACAAATCGCACCCTGACCATACTGGATGCCCATGATCATTGGGTCCTTAGATGGCACTGCATCACATACAGGAATGCTAATGTAATGGATATCACAAACTGGCCTTAGGACTACTTCCAGAAAACATTGTCAGTAAACACAATCCACTGTGTCATTCGCTATAGCCAGCTAAAACTGTATAGGTCAAAAAAGAAGCCATTCCTAAACATGATCGAGAAGCACAGGCGTTTTCTCTGGGCCAAGGCTCATTTAAAATGGACTGTGACAAAGTGGAAAACTGTTCTGTGGTCAGACGAATCAAAATTCAAAGTTCTTTTCAGAAACCTGGGATGCCATACCATCTGGACAAGGACAACCTAAGTTGTTATTGCTTATTGTTAGCGCTCATTTCAGAAGGCTGCATCTCTGATGGTATGGAGATGCATGAGTGTGTGTGGCATGGCCAGCTTACGCATCTGGAAAGGCACCATCAAGTCTGCAGTCCAGATCTTTCACCCATAGAAAACTTTTGGTGCATCATACATAGGAATACATGACAAAGAAGACCTAAGACAGTTGAGCAACTAGAAGCCTGTATTAGACAAGAATGGGACAACATTCTCTCCACAACTTCTCTCCACAGTCCCCAGACGTTTGCAGACTGTTTTAAAAGGAAGAGGGGATGCCACACAGTGGTAAATGTGTCCTTCTCCCAACTATTTTGGGATGTGTAGATGCCATGAAATTGAAAATCAACTTATTTTCCCCTTAAAATGATACATTTCCTCAGTTTCAACATTTGATATGTCATCGATGTTGTATTCTGAGTAAAATATTGAAATTTGAAACTTCCACATCACTGCATTCTGTTTTTATTCACAATTTGTAAAGTGTCCCAACTTTTTTGGAATTCGGTTGTATATATACTTATATTTTCTCTACATGACCCTTTAGGGGCTCCGTAGGTTTGAGACCTGTGTGCAGTGCGGACCGCCACCGGCTTGATATAGTTTCTCATAGTTTTATACATGGAAATTTCACTCATGAAATTGAATTAAAATTGCTGCCTATCTAAGGCCCTGTGTCCACAGAAAGCGTTTTTGCGCCGAGAGCGCTCAAAAACGAATTTTCTCAGCGCTTCGTTCGGGTGTCTACTGTTGCTAGGTTGCCAGAACAGTGTCAGCACGTCATTTTGTAGAATGTTGCTTCATGCTAATTAATTAGCGAACTAGCTAACTGAAAATGGCAGCAACCATTCAGCACTCAACTGACCAAATATGACCTTTCAGTGAAGTTGTTTATCCCTCTAGGAATTGCAGTTTGTGCTTCGTCTGTGGACATTTTATTGTCAGTCACGTTTGACTAGTCTGAATGAAAATTCCCCTTGCTACTCCCAACTGTGTTGACAATGTATGTCCCGCCCCTTCCTCGACTTTGATTGGCTAGCAAGACAAAAGTGACATTGATGAGCCCAGCGCTGTTCTAAAAGTTGAACAAATTTCAGCTTCAAGCGCTCTGAGTGCTGCAGTAAAAAGCCGTCTCCGCCGACTGCGCTTGTCGCTCTGTGCGCCCAGGCTCATAGGATTTGTATTGAAACTAAGCGCTGCCGGCGCAAAAGGCGCTTTCTGTGGACACAGGCCCTAATGGTAGGGCTGTGAATTGATTAATCAGAAATATATAACATAACTTGTAGGCAGCAGGCTAAGAAGCACAATGGCCAATGGGGGAGGTTATTTGCAGGGGTCAAATAAAGGCCAGCACTGAAGGAAGATGATTAAGAAATTAATCATTCATCAAGCAATCAATTAATCGTTGATCAAGCAATCAATCTTTCATGTAATTTGTGCTATTCCAGCATATTTTCACTGTTATTCCTTGTTATGCCAATCTTACCCACTCGTTATATTATTACATACAAAGCAAAAGTTCTGTGTAATTCAACAATAGCTCTGTTGCACAAGGTTGCTGCACTAGATAGCGAGTGGAATTAAATAATTTTGCACAAGGTAGACCAAACGCAAAAGCGAAGAAGCAGTTGTTAAGTCAGTGCAACCTACAGTCTTACTTTTGGTTTTGAATGTTGTAGGTTCCATTGACTCAATGGCAAGGGCCTGTTCGCACTGGCAATTGCGTTTGGCCTATGTTGTTCCAAATTCTTTCAGACCACTCGCTATCTAGTGCAGTAAGCAGGCTCGTGCAACAGGCCTATGCTTGAATTACATCTACCAGTACTTCATGGAGTATTTCGTTCGTGCATCGCCGACTAGAAAACGAGCGAAATGCTAAGAGATCTGTTAAAGACCGAAATCTGTTAAAGATGCCCTGCCACACAAAACCGTTTTTACCTGTTTAGGTATAGAATAGATCTACATGTACACTTGCAGTGCCCTGAAATTTGTTCTTTATTTTGTTAAGCTGCATGATGACCCGGAAGTGTCCATGCGTCAAACCTTGTTGTAGGAGCACTTCAACGGTAAAATAAATGAAATGAAATGAAATGTATAAGCCCCCTGTCATTGTTGGTGATCGAACGCATGGCTCAGGTGCAATCAAAAGTTGTCTGACCTCCAGGTCATTGATTTTGGCGCAGGGTAATCATGCACCCAAGTGCCATGGCGGTTGTTTAGGTAAATTACAGTTTCACATGCCACCGACGTCCCACCCATGCCCCACATGATACACAGGCTGAAACTCCAATTCTCAGTTGGTACCAACTGTATAAGTTTGAGTTACACTGTGCATTTGAAAATGTAATACTGTCTTCGCTCTCGGCAATAGCCAATTAAAAGATATATAATATAATATAGGCCTAATATAATTCTATAAAATATATCGCGTATATAGCGTAATAATATAATAGAATTCTAACATAGTGAACTAATGTAGCCTAAATATTCGGCCACTGTGCGAATTAGAGCACAGTTCATGGTCATAGGGGAACAGAAACCAGAACAAGCTCCTGAAATTTAGAAGACTATGAACTACAGGCTGCAAACAATCTCATGATGGTCTTCTAGGACCGTTCTCGGCCCAAGTGAAGTCGCATTCCCTATTTGGAGATCTCAAAGAACACCTTTAAATACCCTGTAGTAGTATGGCAGGCCACCTGTTAGCTGCTGTTTGGCCATCCTTCGATAACAATCATTTTCATTCTGCTGTCCTTTGATATGATGCTTTTAAAACTTGCAATTTCAAGCAGACTACATATGAAATTTCAAAATGTTATTTTGGACTATTTTGATCACCAGTATTAATTATAAAAGGCCTAATCTGGTTGTTACAGTAACTTAAAATGAATGGCAAATTGCAGGAGTCAGACTGTTGGGCTCTTCTCACTGCTCGGGAAGAGTAGAGCTGCTTCATAAGGAGACCAGACACACAGTGTGTGATGCTGCCTTTGACTGGCAGGATGCAGAGGTTGTGTGTCGACAGCTGGACTGTGGGGCTCCTGTAGAGGTGCTGGGAGCAGCTGCATTTGGAGAGGGAGAGGGCCAGGTGTGGTCAGAGGAGATCCAGTGTGGAGGAAAGGAAACCCACATTCAAATCTGCCCAACATCATCTACTTTAAGGCACAACTGCTCTCACAGGAATGATGTGGGACTTACTTGTAGAGGTACAAAAAAACACCATTGTTACACTAAACGAGCTCAGATGCAAACTTAATTATTCCAAAATTAGGTTGTTTGTTAAGTGGAAATTTTCATGTAATATCAGTCAAAATACAATTTGAACTTTATCGTCAAGTAAAAACAAATCAAGCCACATGAACATCTCTGAGGCGGCTTACTGAAAATGCCTGTAAGATTATATGCATTATTACCAGCATTTCACATCCAGTTTGTCGACTATTACTCATTTATTAATTAAATTGGTAATGTTGTTCTTAACACAGAACAGTTGTTAGCTTAGATTTCTCTGGACTCAGCCAAAAAGAAAAGCAGGCTGCATATAGCAACGTTTCTGCTGTCGCCCATTAGTCTTCTTCTGGTAGCCAATAAAAAAGAATTTGGAAATGGAATCCTGATGTTCCATAATATATGACGGTGTTCCATGGCGAGTGATGTAGAACGGAAGAAATCTGGACAGAGGATATAACCACTCAATTTCTGATAATAATCATTGAATTACTATAAGAGCACCATAAACCCTAATGTGCAAATACAATACTAAATAGTTTTGCCATAATATAGGACCTTTAAAAAAATTACCTGATCTTCCCCTAGATGCCCTGAGGTTTGTAAGTGGTGAGAGTCGCTGTTCTGGAAGAGTTGAAGTTCTCCATAGTGGACAGTGGGGCACAGTGTGTGATAACGGATGGGACCTGCGTGATGCTGCCGTGGTGTGTAGAGAGCTGGGCTGTGGAGAGGCTATAGAAGCTCTCAAAGGTGCTCAATTTGGAAAGGGAACAGGAACAATTTGGATGAGTGATGTGGATTGTGTGGGCTCTGAATCCAGAGTAAAGGCCTGTAAGAGCAAAAAATGGAAGGCAAAAAATTGTGGTCATCGTCAGGATGCAGGAGTCATCTGTTCAGGTAATGCAATATTAATTAATACATACATAGGCATTATTACAGATTAAAGATTTGTACACAGGTCTATATTAAGAAGGAAGCATACAGTAAAAGTGGATATTCTTTTTAACAAATACTCAAACATAACATAACTCATAACATAATATTTGCACTGTACAGTTAGAAAAGGTTTGCTAGCTGGAGCTTTTAAGGGATTTCAGAGTACATCGCGTCCTTCAGTGGCCTAGTAGGCAAACAAGGGAACTGCATCCACCTGCTTCAGACTCCATCCTGCAAGAGACTTGGGCTACAGATAGTACTATCAATAAAACAAATATGTTATCCTGCTGTTTTGAAGACATTTTAGTATGTACATGATTGAAATTTCATTTTTTTTACATTTCAGTCAGCTAACAATATTACCAAATTATAGGAGTCAAACTGCTTGGTCCCTCTCACTGCTCTGGGAGAGTGGAGCTGCTTCATAAGGAGACCAGACACACAGTATGTGATGCTGCCTTTGACTGGCAGGATGCGGAGGTTGTGTGTCGAGAGCTGGACTGTGGGGCTCCTGTACAGGTGCTGGGAGCAGCTGCATTTGGAGAGGGAGAGGGCCAGGTGTGGTCAGAGGAGATCCAGTGTGGAGGAAAAGAGACTCAGATTCACTTTTGCTCCACATCTCCTCTCAAACACAAGTGCTCACATGAGAATGATGTTGGACTGATTTGTGAAGGTATGAAGAAAATTTGTATTTCCACTATATTTAGCTCACTCACCAAAATCTGCTCAAAATCAATTTGCTGTCATGATCAGATATGGGTACAAAAAATACATCAAACTGTACTTGAAAATACAGGTTAGTTGTAAAAAAAATACATATAGCCTAGAAAACAATGTTCTCAAGATATAGAGCTTTGTCATTTTTTTATGTCACCATAGTGCTATTAGACTTGTGTCAGTTAAGCAGACCACACAGTGCAAGTTTTATGGGCACACAAACCATGTGCTGCGCATAGGAGACCAATTTGGGGAGGGCACTTGGCTTGCACGATGACGTTCAGAAATTAACTGTGGTCTGGCAAAGCTAGCATTACCCAGGAGTTCCCGGCTGGATTAATCTAAATGTCTTTCAAATGCTATCAAACGACTATCAGTCATTGTTATCGTAAGCTTGTCTCCTTCAACCTGCTCGTTTCTCATTGGGTCCTGATTTTTCTGAGCTCGAGAGTTCAGGAATTTGCCTCATTGGCCACACTGACTTGATTGCGAAATTTCATGCAGCGACAGGAAGTATGGGTGGGCTCAGGCTAGTAGGGCACCAGACCTTTCCAAACATCTTCCACATATTAACCATACAAAGCGCCTTTACTGGCAGGTGATGTACATTTTCTTCTTCCTCTTTCTAAAGCTTTAGTAAGGGTAGCTCTACTTCTAGTAGCTCTAAATATTTCAAATTAATCTAGACAAGCAGGTGCATCCATTGCTGCCATTTGTAACGTACTTGCTTGAGAGCAAGACTGATCTATTTTACTTCAATGATTTCATAAAACATTCTAAGATGTTTTTTAGAGCTAAATATACTTCTAAATGAAATATTGATAGGGTAAATGTACTGTATCTTCAGTCCAAAAGCCATAGTATACTGCTTTGGCAAGTAAAGTCAATTCTTGCATATGATTTGTCATATTCAAGCATCCTCTTCTTTATTCATCCCTTAGATTCTCTAAAATTGGTGAATGGAAGTAGTCGCTGTTCGGGATAAGTTGAAGTTGTACACAGAGGACAGTGGGGCACAGTGTGTGATAACGGATGGGACCAGCGTGATGCTGCAGTGGTGTGTAGAGAGCTGGGCTGTGGAGAGCCTATAGAAGCTCTCAAAAGTGCTCAGTTTGGACAGGGAGCAGAAAGCATTTGGATGAGTGATGTGGAGTGTGTGGGCTCTGAATCCAGAATAAAGGACTGCAACAGGCAAAAATGGGGGGCAGAAAACTGTGGTCATCATCAGGATGCAGGACTCATCTGCTCAGGTAATGTGATATTATTAATGCAGCTCAGGTTCGCAAACTGCAAATGATTATGACCGCCGCCGCTGACGCCACCCCACCCCCCCCCCCCGTGAAACCCCAAAAATGCAGTTTTTCCTAAAAAACTACCTGACCCGTGACATTGAGGATGATGAACTTTTTATGGAATGGTCTCAAGACCCCACATCAACTTAGCTTATAACCAGTCATTTGTGATTTGCTCCCCCATGGTGAAAAATTAAAATGCAATATTTTACTGCTTTAATTGCCCCTATCTTTACATCAGATGTTCTAAACTGCACCAAATTTAATGTGTATGATGAACCTGACATCTTGTGGGAATATGTCAAATTTAGTGGAATTTCATCCATGGGGGGCTATAAAATAAATGCATTTATATGTACATTTAATGACAGCACAACTATTGACCTGTAGATGGTGCTATTAAATGAATGATTACTGGGTTACAAAATTCAAATGATCATTTAGCCTACATCATATGTGCTCTATGGCAAGCCATTCAGGAAAAAAACCTTGAATATATTAAATGAAAGAAAACCTTGAATATATTGAATGAAGTCCCGAATATATTGAATGAAACTCCGAATATATTGAATGAAAGAAAACCTTGAATATATTGAATGAAGTCCCGAATATATTGAATGAAACTCCGAATATATTGAATGAAACTTGCCTCATCTGAGGTCAGTGCCGGCGGCCATCTTATGTGTGTCACCAGTATGGAAATGCCCATGACCAGGCAGTAGGCCTACTGCTTGGGTGGAGTGAATGAGTAAATGAGGCAAAAATATTAAATAAATTATAGTTTTATTAATAATTTCATTGATTGCAGCTGCAAGATAAAATAGTTTAGTTAAGTCACAGTCAGTTATTTTGGCCGAGTAGTAATCCAGCTGCGTTACCACCTGTACAGCACAGGAAGCGGCGACGATCCCACTGAAGGTTGGCGTAGCAGCTAGCTTCAGTGGGATCGTCGCCGCTTCCTGTGCTGTTCACTGGTGGTGGTAACGCGGCTGGATTAATTGCTACTCGGCCAAAATAACTGACTGTGACTTAACTAAACTATTTTACCTTGCAGCTGCAATCAATGAAATTATTGATAAAACTGTAATTTATTTAATATTTTTGCTTCATTTACTCATTCATTGCCAACCACTCCACCCAAGCGATACTGACTGGTCACAGGCATTTCCATACTTGTGACACACATAAGATGGCCACCGGCACTGACCTCGGATGAGGCAAGTTTCATTCAATAATTCGGGACTTCATTCAATATATTCAGGGTTTCATTCAATATATTCGGGACTTCATTCAATATATTCGGGACTACATTCAATATATTCAGGGTTTCATTCAATATATTCAGAGTTTCATTCAATATATTCGGGACTTCATTCAATGTATTCGGGACTTTATTCAATATATTCGGAGTTTCATTCAATATATTCAAGGTTTTCTTTCATTCAATATATTCAGAGTTTCATTCAATATATTCAGGACTTCATTCAATATATTCAAGGTTTTTTTCCTGAATGGCTTGCCATAGTGCTCATATATAACTACATACACACAAGCACACATGCGCACGGGTACACACACACTACATACTGTACACACAAGCACACATGCGCACACACACACACACACACACACACACACACACACACTCTTATACTTGTACACAAAAGCAAACTCACTCATGCAGACACAAATTTACTGTATAACATGAGAGAGATACAAACAAGTTGACAAGCATCATATATATGCGAGAATGTGCAGAACTGAGCGGCGGTCATATTTTGTACTGCCATGCGGTACATCTAGTTATAATTCGTCATAATATGACTGCATCATTGCTTGGAATTGAAATTGAGATATAGCAGGGTTGAACATGAAATTGAAATGATTGTTGTACAGTAATTGTACTGCTGTTTTTAACTTGATATATTTCAGGAGTCAAACTGGTGGGTCCTTCTCATTGTTCTGGGAGAGTGGAACTTCTTCATAAGGAGACCAGACACACAGTGTGTGATGCTGCCTTTGACTGGCAGGATGCAGAAGTTGTGTGTCGAGAGCTGGACTGTGGGGCTCCTGTACAGGTGCTGAGAGCAGCTGCATTTGGAGAGGGTGAGGGCCAGGTGTGGTCAGAGGAGATCCAGTGTGGAGGAAACGAGACCCAGATTCACCTTTGCCCGACATCTCCTACAGCCTCATACAACTGCTCTCACAAACGTGACGTTGGACTAGCTTGTACAGGTACAATAAAAGGAACATTTTCAAACATTACAGACTTGTGAGGTTGTGTATAATTACTATTGTCACAAATGCAGTCTGTTTTTGCCTTTCCTACAGATCCTGTTAAGTTGGTGGATGGAGGCAGTCGCTGCTCTGGGAGAGTGGAGGTTTATTATAAAGGCCAGTGGGGCACAGTGTGTGATGCTAATTGGGGAACGAATGATACAGCTGTCCTGTGTAAAGAGCTGGGCTGTGGTGATGCTGTAGATTCTCTGTCCAATGCCCATTTTGGAGAAGGACCAGGCAGAGTGCTGATGGCTGATGTAGACTGTGTGGGGGTGGAGACCAGTCTAAAGAACTGCTCTCATAAGGGACTGGGTGAACATACATGCAAACCACATGACAGTGTTGGAGTCATCTGCTCAGGTGACCACAGGCTTGTCCCACTGTTTTCATTGTATACACATGGAAGCACCCTTATATTCTTTGTGAAACAGTACATCATGACTGTGTAATGTGAAGTGTGAATTATTTCCACTCAGGACACAGAGCCCCTAAACTGGTGAACGGATCCCCACAGGTGCTCTGGGAGACTGGAGGTAGAACATGGGAGCACCTGGGGAACTGTGTGTGATGCTGGATTTAACCAGAAAGATGCAGAGGTTGTGTGTCGAGAGCTGGACTGCGGGATACCTGTAGAGGTGCTGGAAGCAGCTGCATTTGGAGAGGGAGAGGGCCAGGTGTGGTCAGAGGAGATCCAGTGTGGAGGAAACGAGACTCACATTCAACTCTGCCCAACATCTCCTCTGAAGTTCAACTGCTCTCATGCCAGGGATGTGGGGATAGTTTGTTCTGGTTAGTGCCATATTAGCCTATGTTTATAAAATAGGTATTCATGCATACAGTTAGCTGAACCAGATAGATTAATCACAATGTGTGATTTTGTTGAGTTCTGTATGTACAGTATTGGCAATAATGAAAGGCTTTATTGTTTGTTTGCCCTGTCCAGGATACACAGATGCCAGGCTGGCAAACGGCAGTGGCTCCTGCTCAGGCCGAGTGGAGCTCAAGTACCTCAGTGAGTGGGGCACAGTGTGTGATGCATCCTGGGATATGAAGGCCTCCAGTGTGCTCTGCCATCAGCTGAACTGTGGGAGTGCTGTGGCTGTTGTAGGGGCAGAGTGGTTTGGTGAGGGGAGTGGAAACATCTGGCCTGATGTGTTTGAGTGTGAGGGGAATGAAACTGGCCTCTCAGGATGTCAAATCTCCTCATGGAGTCGAGGTGCATGCAGGCATACTCAAGATGCTGGAGTCATCTGCTCAAGTGAGTACATGAAGACTATAGAACTTAATCACTACAGATCATATTGTTGATATACTGCCGCTGACAAATTTTACCTGAATTGTTAGCTTTCAGGCTTCCCTCTTTGTAAATTGTATATAACCTACTTTTAAAGTGTCAATCGGCTCTATAAAATAGAAACACTAACAATAGTCAGTTGTATATCAGTTGTATGGTCTGATACATAAACAAAAGACATTAACTGACTGATTCTATGCATGTCCATATGGCTGCAAGTACCTCTGTGATGCCGATCGGAAAAGCCTATTTGAATTGACTGAAGTATAGTACTACAGTATAGTTGTCAGTACAGTTGCATTAAACAGAGTACTTGAAACAACCGATCTAAATACTGTAATTTGTACAGATTCCATCCTACACAATGGGACGGTGCGCTTGTCTGGAGAGAGTCGGTGTGAGGGAGTGTTGGAGGTTTACGTTAGTCAGAGGTGGAGGAGAGTTCTGCTGGACTCCTGGAGTAAGTCTGAAGCATCAGTAGTGTGCAGACAGCTGGCCTGTGGTTCTGCTGTTGGGTTCTCTGGTTCTACTGACTCAGAGGGTGATGAGTGTGTCTCAAGGATCCACTGTTCTGGACATGAGACTCATCTGGGAAACTGCAGTGCTCCACAGATACAAAACTGTACTTCTATACAGCAGGTGACCATCGGCTGTTCAGGTGTGTGCATTACAAACTGTATCAGTGATCCTGTAACAGAAAATTCTTTTAACTTTGAATTGTTTTCATGCATTTCTTTTCCCAATGTCAGGCCATCAGCCAGTCAGGTTGACAGGATCCGGAGGAGACTGTGCTGGCAGGCTGGAGGTTTTCCACAACGGCTCATGGGGGACTGTGTGTGATGACTCCTGGGACATGGAGGATGCCCAGGTAGTGTGCAGACAGCTGCAGTGTGGCACAGCCCTCAGTGCTGAGGTACCCGCATCCTTTCCTCCAGGAGATTTGCCCATCTGGCTGAGTGAGGTGGGCTGCAGGGGAGACGAGACCAGCCTGTGGGAGTGTCCCTTAAAAGAGTGGGGGCGACACGACTGCTTACACAAAGAAGACGTGCGGGTCATGTGCTCAGGTAAGCACCATATGGTTTCCTGCTCACTGAGACACGTTACAACAGTGGTTTAAATATCAGTTTTGCACACCCCTAACTATGCATCATTATGTGAAGACTAAAATGATATCAGTTCAATAATAGATATTAAATAATATTATATATGATATAAAAAAATCCACAATTTCTTGTCCTAATTGGTGGCCTAATAACTTGTGTGTGTGACTGTGTTTTGGATGATCTGATAATATATCTGTTGTCCACAGGATTCATTCAGCTGAAACAAACCACAGACAGTCGGGGGCCATGCAAAGGTCGAATGGACGTCTACTACAATGGCACCTGGGGAAACATGTGTTTCAATGACATGGACAAAAACACAGGCTCTGTGATCTGCCGTCAGTTAGGCTGTGGAGATCATGGATGGACCACTGATCTACCGCCAACTCAAAGCAAGCGACTGAGCGCCCCCAGTGTAGGAAGCACGATACACACCTTGAGCAGTGCAAACCTCTTCAGTGGGACACAGCCTGCAGGAGGGTTGCTGATATACAGTGTACAGGACAAGGTTTGCTAATATATAGTTAAATATTGATATTTATTTCATATTAAAACTCTGTCTCTATCTTCTGATACAACTCTTTTTATGTTCCTTGACTTCATTACTATATCTTTGACACAGGAACTAAAGAAACTACAACAGTTACACAGAAAGACCCTGTTAAGAAATGTCCAGGTGAAATGCCTTTGGTTTTATTGGTCGTATACAATACACTGTGTGTGTGTGTGTGTGTGTGTGTGTGTGTGTGTGTGTGTGTGTGTGTGTGTGTGTGTGTGTGTGTGTGTGTGTTAGTTGTTGTTTAATATTTCATGTTTCTCCTTTTCCAGATGTCCCGGACCTGAGGCTGGTTGGTGGTTCCACTAGGTGCTCAGGGAGGGTGGAGGTGCGCCTGCGGAAAGCCTGGGGGACGGTGTGTGACGACTCCTGGGACAAGATGGACGCCCAGGTGGTCTGCGGGCAGCTGGACTGTGGGGAGCCCGTGGCTGTAGGGGGGGAGCAGGGCACATTTGGGAGGGGAAGCGGCCCCATCTGGCTGGATGAGGTGACCTGCACAGGCCATGAGGCCCACCTGTGGGAGTGCTGCCGCGCCCCTCTGAACGAGAGTGACTGCATCCATAAGGAGGATGCCTGGGTCAACTGCACAGGTGAGACAGTAAAGAAATTATGATAAACACACATTGAAAAAAAAGTTATGAATCATCAGACATCTCTCGGAAAATGATTTTCATTGTAGACGGTTAATTCTATTAAATATAATAAAATATTCCCCACATAAGTATGTGAATATTTCTCTCTCTCCAGGGCCTCCATCACCTCCCACCGCCCGTCCTCCAGACACCTCAGTGGGAACCAAAGTCCCTCCATGTGAGCCTGCAGGGTTTCCTGTCTCTCCAGCGGCTGCAGCGGCTCTGGGGCTCCTGTTCCTACTGCTGCTGGGCTCACTGGCTGTGCTGCTGGGCCAGAACAGGTCACTCAGGAGAGGTGCTGCAATGTCTTGTAATATTTCAGCATGTGCATTTCATATGATTTCTGCTTCATTATTTACCACATTTCTTTGTATAAAATTTCAAATGTTTTAAAACATATTTTTGAAACCAAGTAATTTATCTTAAAGAAGTAAATATTACGCCCGTTATGAAGGAATAATGATGACTAAAGGTGTAATGATGATTAAATACATTTATTTCAATTCATGTTTTGAAGAAATAGCAGGGTCCCAGTGATAACAGGAGCGTGAACAATTCGAACTGATGGGCAGGATGTGGAGGCAAGCATAACAACACCAATGGACAGCACGGAGAAAAGTGCATATTGTAGTGGTTTGGAGCCGGTATGTAGGGAAAAATACAAGGAGTTAGTAGGGAAATACATCGGACGTGACCCGTACTTGATGAAAATGTCAGAATTTTCTCACGAGCGGAAAGATTTGCCGACAATCGAGGCTGTGGGCATTACGTACTACGGCGTGGTTCTCTGAGTTTTTTTTCATTTCTCACCTTTATGGGCGATTTCCTTAGGTACTCGATAATAACTCTTTCCCTTCTCTCGCTTAGACAGTTTATAACATCCAAAAACGGCACAAAACTAAGGCTTTTTGTACAAAAAGCCAAAACGCAGTGCTTTCAATGGCTCTAGCTCCAGTTGCCCATCAGTTGAGGTTTCGCGCGCGTACAGAAAAACGCTGAAAAATACGTTAGTGATGTAGGGTGACAGCCAGCTATACAGTATGTGTCATGTGAGTCAGTACTGTATTGTTCCTTCCCTGGCTGCAGCTGTGTCCAAGAGGAGAGACATGGCACTGAGTGAAGCTGTCTATGAGGAGCTGGACCACAGACTGACCAGAGCCGCTTCCTCCAGACGTCGTCAGAGAGGTGAGAGGTTATCAGGGCTTCTCTATACGTCCAACACACACAAGCTATGCTACTCACACCATTTAGGCTACATACTGTATGCAGACAAACATGTGCTGTAAATAACATCACACACTGAAAACAAACAAACACACTCTTGGCAGAATGCCTGAATTAGTTCTTAGGTCTGTGAAATAAAAGTATGTTTTGAGTTGTGAGAGCCGTACTGATAAGAATCTGTAGAGAAAGATGGCGTGAAACTTATTAGCGCTTCATATTTTGAGATCAGAAGCAGAAAACCACACTGGTCTCACAGCTGCATCAAAATACAGCACAGGAGCTCATGGGAAAGAGGAGGAGAATCATAACTGCCAAACCACAGTGTGCATCTGTGGAGTTTCCAAGAAAATGAGCAAATTATTATGAACACACCAACAGCGATGCTTGTATGCCAAGTGTGTTGGTCTGTATGTCATAAAGTCACAACCTGTACACTGTAAGGTTGTGTTTGTTTACGGCACTGAATGACACGAGGCTTTTGGATTTTCCTTCTTACAGGACGGATCCTGTCTGATGGTCAGAATTCCTGGTATGAAGACGTGCAGGAGGACGAGAGGAGACCCATCTCAGGTAGGGGCATGAGAAGCGGTTTGCTATTGGACAACTAGACAGGGTTTTGTCGATGTCTGATACAGATCACTCACTCTCTCTTTCTCACCCTGTCTGTCCTTCCCTCCCTCTCTCTCTTTGTCGCATGTTTCCAGCTGCTTCTCTGAGAGAGCCAACGGGAGAGTACTATGATGATGTGACTGCTGATGATGAGACCAAGCTGGATGATATGTTGACAGGTTTGTGTCTGATGGGCCTTGCAAAATTCAAAAAAAGTGTAGTTCTCTGGTATACTCGGACTACCAATACTGATCACTGCTTGTTCTACATGTTTATTTTATTTATTTATTTATTTATTTATTATTATTATGATGAACTGTATGTAGCGGTTTTTGTAGTATGTATAAATATGGAGATAAACAATCATATGCCTGAATGTATTACAGATATAGGAGACTTGTTTGGTACGGGAGAGACAAAGACAGACGTGCAGCCAGAGGAGTACGATCATGTTGATGATGTCACGAGTGCAGAGAAGTCATCCGAGGTGACTGGTGAGTGAGATCAAAGCTGAGCAGCAGGTGGAGCAGAGACAGAGGCTGAGTTTGATCACTTTTAAAAAGGAGAGATAACAAATTAACACATAATACAAACTTATTTGCTTTAATTATAAACAATGCATGTTATGACTGAAATCTTTTATTATGTTATCAGGAGTTTTGGGATTTAAGAGCAAATATTTGCATCAAAGGCACTAATATTTACATTTTGGGATTTTTGTGTATATCTTTGTGTGTATTTTGTGTGTACCACAGACTACATTCTCGACAATACAGGATATGATGATGTGGGAGACAGTGATGAGAGACTCATCTCAGGTAGGAGTGAAGCCATGAGGTCTGGTCTGGTCTTGGATCAGTTGGACTGACAATATTCTGCTATAGTCAGGTCCATGAAAAGTGTTTTTTTTTTCTGTCAAATCTGTAGCGGAAATTAAGTGTTTTGGAATTTAAATGATGTGTAATATCCAGTTGTAGAGGTGACATACTGCACAAAATGCTTAAATAATACTTTTATTTGTATTACTTATTCATAAAGAGTTTTTAATTACTTAATATTTATAATACAGACTTTTACTCTATTGTGCATTATAATTTTGAGTTCTAATGAAACTGTCAACAGAGTCTGTGAGAGAGGAGGGGCTGGAATATGATGACATCACCACTCATGTTGCAGAAGATGACCTACAAATGACAGCAGGTACGACACTTTTATGTTAGAATATTGTCATTTATTTGTCATTTAAAAAATGTAAATACGGTATAAGTTGTAAATATGGCCATTTAGGCTGTAGGCATATAGGCTGACTGTATCTGTTTACCTAAATGATGCTACACCTTGTTTGATTTCCACTGTTTAGTTGTCTTTTCATCTGTACAGGAAAGGGCAAATTAATGCCATAGCCGGAATGTATGGGGGCTATGGGTGCTTTTCTTAGTATTTAGTGCATTTAAACATGACCTAGAAATAGTAAATTTTGCTCTGTGCTGCCCAAATATCCACTAGTATTATATTGGCATGCTATCCAGCCAGACACACATACAGGCCACTGCTGTTGTAATACCACTTTGCACCACAGTGGCACTGTATCAAATACAACTCCAGAGCTGAAATATGCGGCTCTGCATAACTCTAGGTCAGTTGTCTCCATTTTACAAGTAAATGGCACAATAATGCCATAACTGGAGTGTACAGTATGGGCTATGGGTGTCTTTCTTAGTGAATAGCATTCAAAATTGACCTTGAAATAGAAGACTGTGCTCTTTGCTCTCCAAATATCTACTAGTATTGGCATGATATTCAGCCAGAGACAGACTGCCTCTCTTGTAATACCACTTTGCACCACATTGGCGCTGTTGGACACAACTCTAGTCAGTGGAAGACTGCAGAGTCCAGAGTGCATGAAGGAACATTCAGCCCAAATAACCCATAATTCTCTCTGCCTCCATCTTTATATTTCAGGGATGAAGACTGCAGATCAATCTCAGGAGTGCAATGGTGTCATCACTGGTGAGTTGTCCAGTCTTTGCCTTGCCTACCTGCCTGCCTGCAGTTTTTATTGTGACATGCACATAGTTACTGGGTGTGAATAGCAATGCTGTGAACTGATGTCTCTATGTCTCTTGTTCAAACATTGACAAAATGTGTGAATGTGTGTGTGGGACGGAGCAAGCTACATGACGTGTACATGACGTCTGGACTATGACAGAGAAGTGATCCCACCAGCTCATACACAAAATCATTACAAACAGGGGACAGGCAAGAAACAAATTTGCACGTGGCATTTGACCATAAGGCTTATGCCCTCTTGCGCTTGTTTCACATAATGTTTGTGGTAGAGAGGACGGAGCAGGCTGCCGACGTGCTTGTTATGTCCAGGGTATAAAGCGGGTAAAGGTGTTTCCCACTTGCCCATCTCTGATAAACAGACGTCCTGAACAGACACTCCCTTCCATACGACCCATGATGCACCAGGTTCCTAGGCTCATAAGCCTTCTGGTGGCCATGCTTCAGACAAGCTTGACCAGCCAATGGGCCAAATGCAGTTTCAACAAAACTCTCCCATTAACTTGGCCACCCAAACACACAAAAAGCTACTCAGTCTATCCTAAAAGGAGAGAGTGCACTCTGTGTAAGCATGTAAAATCATAACAGGACCAATAGTCTCATGTTGGATGAAGGTAAGCAAGGTGGCGCTCCAGCATATCATCTTGCCCTGTTTTTGCGTCACGTCAGGTGCTGCAACCGAGAGGGAAGAGAATAGTGTGGCTCTCTGTGATGTCATTGTGCTGGTGGAGGGGTGAGCCCAGTGCTGCTGCACCTCAGTCTGGGTGACCTGACCAGGTCAGAGAGGACCAGGAGGGGTCGGGGGTGATGGGTCGGTGGGGAGCCGTGGGAACCATCCATCATGCCTTTAGCAGGAGACAGGTGTCTAATCTGACCACATCTGGTCCAGGGCTTGCTCTGCTCTGCTCTGCACGCTCCAGCAGCTCCTGAAGCTGAGTTGTGAGCGCTGTCTTGTCTTGGGCACTCTGTGCTGCTTAGGCCAGCGGAGGAGAGTCACACTCATGTTGGGGGTCGTCCTCATCATGGTCAGTCAGCCTGTCTCCATCAGATGCATGGAGGGAGAGTAGTCCCTCACTGGAGTCAAAGGTGACTGCTGCTGGTCCCACAAAGGTAACAGGAGGGCAGCTGTGTTTGCTCCATTGTGAAGTAGGTGGGGTGGGGTGGGGTTGGGTGGGAGGTCTAGCATGTAAACCCTTAGACAATGACCTGCCATTTGTGCAATGTGACAACAATGTGACTAAGTTCTCTCTAGTTTTCTCCTTCTTGGCAACGTAGACGGCTCCATCACGGCGCAGTGCGGGTATTGACAAGGCAGACAAGTGCAGACTGTGCATTGTGTAGCCCAAGGCTTACAACACACTGGTCGTGACCCTCCACCAGTGGGATGGGCTTCCTGCATTGGGACCTCTTGGAGATAGTTGCCATAGTAGCCACAGCCCAAGTTATCACAAATCTTTAAAGAACAGCACTGAAGTAAAAATATTCACCAAATGATAGAACAATGGTCCCCAAACTACGAGCCACCATGTAATTTTTTATGGTACCATACTTCAACACCCATTCATTCTCTATGGCAACTCTAAACAAGTACATGTAATTCCTTTTTTGGCCACAGCAGGGTGTCGGCGCTGTTTGGCAGCTGTTTTTAGAATAGCACTGGCCTATTTGCTGAACGCAGCAAATATAACATTGTCCTCTTATGGCCTCTGTATTGTGTGTATATGTGTCATAAACTGAAATAAGTTCTGTATTAAGTGTTTTATGGATAAAATGTTTTATTCAGAAGCAACAGTCTCTAGCCTGTGGTAGCCTTCTAGTCAAGCAGTTATCTGACCCTCTTGAAAGTGTGTAACTTATATACAGTAGCCTAAGCAGTGCTACAGTTCATGCACGCACACCACATTATCTATGTAAGTGACAAATAAACCTTCTTGAGTCCCTTGAATCCTTGAGGCAGGCAGAATGCAGTTGGTGGCTGGGTTGGGTGGGGGAGGTTGTAAGGCATTATGCCTCTTATTCTCCTAGGACCTACGTGTTTACGTCCAAAAAAGTGCTTAGTGCAGACTGAAACACATGGAGCTGAGAATATTTTGGACTTAAGCACCAAGGACAGTGGTCCCCAAATATTTTTCCTCAAGGGCCGAATTTTATCAAGCATATTAAGCCAAGGGCCAACCCCACAAACATTAAAAACCATACCTTGAAAGGATGCTAGTTAGAACATCACAAAGTAGTCCTCTAAACTTCATATATAGTACGAGTGCCTGTATAGACCTAGTGTTTATGAGGTCTGTAAGCATGTTTATGGAGAAAACTGGTAAGTCAAATGGTGCTGCGGGCCACTCATATGGTTCCTGCAGGCTGGATCTGGCCCACGGCCCGCCATTTGGGGACCAGAGTCCTAGGAGAATACCATCCTATGTCTCTATCAAGTTCACTCTGTCTCTACCTTTATATTACAGTGATGAAGACTGCCGACCAAACCCAGGAATATAATGCTGCCATCACTGGTAAATCTGTCTGTCGATCTGCCCGTCTATCTATCTATCTTGTTTTGATTGGTCAGTGTTATGAGTGACAGCTGTTTTTCTCTGTAGGAACTGATTATGATGATGTGGGGGCGGAACCTGATGAGTGACACATGAGGAATCCCATCAACTGGTGGGCTGGAGTTCTGAGCCCATCATTATTACTGTAATGCATTTAAATAAGAATGTATGGCAAAGATTATTTTTTTACAACAGATATTTCTATACAGTACTGCAGATGTTTAACTCTATAATGTAGCCATTTATATTTTAATATATTGCTTGATTTGAACTGCAAATTTTAAATTAATGAAGTGATGATAAAGTATGCTTTAAGTAGGCCACCAGATTTGTAATTTCCTTTGATAATAAAGTCTGTCTAGCAATAACCTTTATTACATTTTCCTTGTCATTTACACTGTAACACCAATCCATCCAAGTGAATGTCTCTTAGGTATCTAATCACAGAACAAAAAGAGACTAGCACAGCGCTCAATTGACCTATGGCTAAACCACGCCCCCGAACGCGATGAGCCAATCACAGTGTGCATAGCTCCCAATGCACTCGGACATTCTCTGCTTGCACGTCCATTGAAATACATTGCAGTTTGCCAGTTTTTGTTCGTTTTTATATGTTTTTTCACCGTATTTCAAGTTTTAAATGGTCAAACGGTGTGCAGGGGGTACAAGCAACTCAGACACAAGGTATCCTGAGAGGCTGGGCGACAGGGTGTATTTTTGCCTTTTCCCAAGCCTCATCTAAACCGAGATAAGTGTCTGCTTTGGATAAAGTTATGCAGCAGACAGACCACAACATTAACTGAACGTGGACAAAATTAACAAGGATGTCTACATCTGTTCTAAGGCAAGTCAACATCGTATTTGAGCCAACATGTTGTCACTTTGCTGGGAAGAAACAGAAAGTTATTTTAACGTCCCTAACGTTAACCACAACATCAACATCAACGTTAACTAATGTTAACGTTAGCGAAAGTTAGCTAACGCTAGTCAACGTCTCTGCCCAACTTTATGTCCTAGCTGCGTTGTTCATCATGTAACTTTGTTTGATGGGAGTTTATTGGTCTCTTATACTCTAGCTTTTGTACAGTGGTTGTCCAAAGGGCTCTTGTTAAACAACGTTAACGTTAACGTCTATCTTGTCCGAAATGGCGATGGCAACGAGATAAGGTTTATCATTTTTACACTGGGACCCTTACATTGTTGCGTGTAACTTAAGCTTTTCATCGACTTGCTAAAAGACAAAATTATTAACATAATCCTCTAGTGCATAGCTAAGGCCCTTTTGATGACTTCGAGATGATATCTTATCTTTCTGTCTCCAAAAGCCATCAATTACCTCCTGAGAAATCTCTTTGACTGTAACACTTGAAATAGCGCCCGTCACCGAATGTCCGATTGTTTGTCCGAGTGAGTGGAGGGGGCGTGGCTTAGCCATAGGTCAATTGCATTATGTCATGATGTGGTGGCTCTGGTATTGGCTCTGAGCTATGTACAGATGCTATGATAGACATTCATAGTGACAGCCAGGCTACCATTACAGTAATAGTGTGTTTGCCAGTCAACATTTATAAATTAATTTCCTAAACATCTGGCCTGACCTTTTCATATGTTGAGCCATCCTAAAAACCTCTGCAAACTGATACCAGTACTGGTGATAAGGCTCCACCTAGTGTCCAAAATGTATCATTGATTTTATGAAATGACAGTGAAGTAATAATTTTGGTTCGTAAGGATTAAAGGCAAACAGTGCTCCCAGAACATGGTGAATACCATTTGCCTTTAAAAATGATCTTATTTAAATGATTTTTATTGGAGCACTTGGTTGTTTCTGGTGGGTAGAGCATCCATTCAGGGCTGATTCTCTAGTCTGAGATGCAGAGTGCCCCTAGTGGTTTTGAGTGGTACTACAGATGATTCATGATGAGCTGGGACTAACTCAGGAGATACATCACTTACTGAGTCGCACCATTGAAATGCATGAGCCGATCTGTGACACAAAAATGGCCGAAAGTTTTGAGCGGCGTGACTTTCATATTTTTGTGGCCTAATCTCAAATTTGTTTATCTCAGTTTGAGGTCAGAGACATAGGCAGGCGAACGCCACCAACTGGCTCCGCTCATTTCATTTTGTTCCACCAGATTGTCAGGAAGGAAGGATTGCGTTGTTTGAATTGGCTTGTTAGTTGCGCTGATTGTGTTTAAACTGCCTTACCCGAGGGTCTATCACTCCTCGGCAGACTATACATTTTATGTGATAGACTGGCTTGTCAGTGTGTATCAAACAACCCATAAGCTCAAAGATAATTTTGCCCAGAGAGCTTACACAAATATCATATAATAGGCTACTCCCTCTCTTTTTCCCCTCTCTGGCTCAAGTGTACTAATTATGACCGCTTTTTTTCTTTTTTTTTATTTCTCCTGTCATATACTTCCTGAATTTTTGGTAAATGATTCCCGGGGACACCGTAACACCAGGGCACATGAAACTTGGTGGGCATGTAGCCCCAGTAGAATTTTACGGAAAAATTTGGTTTAGTCCCCCGGGGCCACTCCATCTTTGCACTGCGCCCCCACATATATGTCCACATACTGTTAAAACCTGACATATATGAATATGTCAGGTTTTGTGGAATTTCATCCATGGGGGTCTATAAAATAAATGAATTTATATGTACATTTAATGACTACAACCACTGGCCTGTAGATGGTGCTATTAAGCAAAGGGTTACTGGTTTAGGATGATAGGTCTACTGTCTCACACACACACACACACACACAGGGCAGAGAATGTGCAGAACTGAGCGGCGGTCATATTTTGTACCGCCATGCGGTACATCTAGTTTCAAACAGAGGTGGCAATCAATGGAAAAGTAATTCAAGGACACCAAGTTTTTATTTAAGACTTGTTTGGTAACCACCATCAGTTTACTTAAGTCTCCCAGAGGCCACAGCTGAGAGAGCCTGTTTCACACCATCAGCAATTTTTAAGCGCGAGATGAGCACTGAACACTAACCCCTGTTTCACCCTATGGGCAGTCAGTGTTGGGGAAGTTACTTTTAAAAAGTAACTAATTACTTTACTTTAGTTACTGCTTTGAATTGTAATGAGATTACTTTACTCGTTACTAATTTTAACAAGTAACTTGTTACTTTACTCGTTACTTTACTTTTAGCCCATAACTTGAATGAACTTGCTCTATTTCGCTGGCTATAACGTCATATTTATGTCTCCCTCTGACCCTTTTACAGCCTTCTCGCGCTGAAAGTTTTCATCCAGTGAGCAGTCATTCCGAGATAACTTTTGTTGTTAGCACTCCATATAGCCTATCTGCCGTTGTAGAAACGAATTCTGTGGTCTCAAATGTCTTTTTGAGATCCGATTCGATTACAGCATAACATTTGCTCAAGTAGCTCGAAAATGTTTTTCTGTCTGATATGTGAGCTCGCGTTGTTGGTATTTTGCTTAATATTCTTCTAAAACGGGGGGATTCTATTGTTGACAGCGGAACCATGTCCTCCAGAACATAGGCTGCAACTAGATTATTTAGGCTATTTCTGCCTGCGATGTTACCTGTCGTAATCCTCCCTCTCCTGATGTAAGTTTCGCTTGTTTGGGTGCTGGGGTAGTCTCATCATTACCGGGACGGTGGCTATGGGGATTTTTAGCCACCAGCTTTGTACGACTGTGCTGTCTGGCCGTGCTTCGACAAACGATTTTCACAGCAACCAGTTAGGCACGCATGCGCCACTAATAAAAACAACGCGGTTTTGACAGCAATTCATGTTGGCCTACCGGTAGCTCACTGATTTACATGTAAATTTGTTAATCTGAATGTCACTGAACAAAATCGTGGGTAACGCTGTAACGAACGTTACTATAGTCTAGTAACTGTAATGACGTTAGTGAAATTTGAACTGTAATGCGTTACGTTATTAAGTTCCTGACAACAGTAACGAAATTACAGTAACGCGTTACTTTGTAACGCGTTATCCCCAACACTGTGGGCAGTGCACCATGATCAAAGCAATGCAAGAGAACAAAGACAATGCAAGAGTTGTTGTCAAAATACGTATCTGTTCTTTTATTGGTTCAGGTTAAAATGCTACTGAGACAACAATCTCAATGGGTCTCAATCCAGACTAGCACAGTACCCAGACAGCATACTACATAGCACAGTACCCAGACAGCATACTACATAGCACAGTACCCAGACAGCATACTACATCTAATCAATGTCAATTTTTTTTTCAATTCACGTTGACTCAATATCCATTTTGCACCCTCAGTTAACATTGAATCAATATTGAAAATTCCAACCAAAATCAATCAAGGTTTCAATGCCCTTATAACTGATTATAACGGACTTTCAATACCAAATTCAATCATTTTAGTTACTTTATCAATGATTGAAAACTGCCTCTTTATTGTGATGATTATGATGTTGATTCAGTGTTGATCTACCATGGAGATTTCGATGTCAACCATAAAGGTTTTGATGTAAAATCAACATAGTTTTAATAAAACCATGCTGTCTCCCTATAGGAGATGCTAATTGGGTGGAACTACTTTGTACATGGGCATGGCCAGGCAGTTACACAGTGCACATACAGTATGGTATTGCTGTGCGCAACTGTGCATTTTTAAGGCTTAGTTCAGGTTTGTGTATGCATAGAGTGTTTGTGAACTTTGCACTTACCTTGTTTAATCTCTGTCTAATCTTAAGAATGTCTTCAATGCTCTAATCTATTGGTTCCCATACTTTTAACTGCCGCGTACCCCCTTAGACACTCTCGTCCTACCGAGTACCCTCTGCACCACAAATACCTATTGCAAGTGAGATTTATATAGTTGCATTCACAACATATAAACACATACATATAATGTATGCAATAGGGGCTATTGGGAATAGTTTTGAAATCTTTCTCTATATAATTTTAATGCTGGTGAGAGCTGAGAACCCATTCACAGATTAATTTTGTGTACCCAAGAACCCATCCAAATCGGCAAATCTGTGCGGTGTATACACATTTCTAGGAAAACATCATTGTTTACACGGGCAATGTACTAGTATTTAAAATACTAGAAAGGCTTGACAGAGTATGATCCTTCATCAACCAGACTGCTGCTCTGTGCAGGGCTCCGAACCGGTTGAAGGAAAATGAAAACCGGAAACGAAAGAAATTTTACGAGGAACAGAAACAAAAGCGAAATGGTCTTCAGCTGTTCTGGAACAGAAACGTTATTCTGAAATCCATAAAACCGGTTAATAACGTTTTTTCCGTTCTTTATATATTTTATCAAATTTCACAATAGCTTAGCCTATGTCAGGGAAAAAAAAAGACTATTTCCGGTTGTGCGTTCACTTCGCCGCCCGCTAGGCTCAATCAGGCTCAATTCAGGCAGCTGTCACGATTTCCTATTTCCACCACAACCCTGGCGAGAGGTGATTTGGAAGCAATGAGCTATTATTTAATTTTGGGAGGGCTGCTTCAAAAGGCCGCATGAGGCCCCCGAGCCTTAGTTTACCCATGATGTAACTGCACTGATTGTCAGCTAGCCTGGGAGTACCCATGATCCTCTGTGCATTATATTTCATATTTAGTCAGCAGCATTTGAAGAAAATCAGACAAATTGAATTTTAACAGCTTACATGACTCTATGTAATGTAATGCTGAGTTACAATCCATCTTTTGGGAGATGGTCTTGAAAGCATGGGATGAAATCTTGTCACATTGCAGGTAAAATTGACAGCTTTAATGCCTTCTGTCTCCCAGGCTGAAATTGGTAATGTTGTCTTTTATATTTGACACATTCTTTGTTCATTTGAATGAGGGTTGTCTTAGGTCATTAGAACAAGGATTGCAATCACTATTACCCGATTCATTACACAAGTAGCCTATTATAGGCCGCTTCCAAGGGTTCCCATTCCCATTTTCTTGCACCATTCAAAGCAAATGGTATAAGGCGAGCCTTAAACAAAAACAAGTCCTGTCAAGATATCAAATTGATTTAAGCGCAACAAGATGGTATATGGCCTCAAAGTCTGACACATGGTTGATTTGTTCGGAGTCACTTTTAAAAACCTTAAAGGCAAGAATGGAGAACTCCAGTTCTCGAAGCGCTTCTTCGACATTGGTGCGTGTCAAGAATAAACAGGAGAATCGTTTTTCAGCAAAAATGTAAAACGACTCTCCAAGCGCACCGATCATTACCAATACACCGCCTGGCTTGAGAATTGATGTCACATTACGCAGGGCAGCACGATAAGATGCCAAATCTTTACACGCCGCTTCCAAGCATAAAGACGTGACCACGCAATCTGCTGGCTCCTGTGTCATCGGGTGGAAAGGATTCTCCAGTCGAACATCACACTTCAGCACGCTTTTCACTCGCTGCCTGAGAAGGGCTTCCACTTCCACTGGGTTTCTGGTGTAAAAAGAGAAAATGTAAAACTCCGTTTATCCTTTATCTCCACATGCGTAATGCTAAGATGCAAATGTTGAACGCATAATATTTGCCAACAGTAATGGAAGAGCTCGTTTTAAAGTATGCCTCGTGTTTCTTGTAGTGTAAAACCAAGGGCTGGGCACAGGGCTGCCATCCTCAGTATTGTCAGTATTGCCCCAGCAATACTACTTTTCAATGTGGTATTGCCAGGCAATACTACTTTTTGGTGCAACATTATGCTTCAAATCTCAAATGGACATATTAACTGGCAAATAGCTAAGTTTGGTTCATGGTCATATAAAATTGTTTTGCAGAGGCGCAATTGAATTGTCATTTGTTGGTATCATTAATGATTACAAACAATTATGGCACACATACATTAATGTGTAATGACAGCACTAGAAAATTCAAGATTTCCGCATAAAGAAGTATTGCTATTGCTATCCTAGTATAAGGCACTGCAGCCTTCAGCTTCATGCCTGTGGTTGAACACCAACAACACCCTTTTCTGGTGGTTTGGTGGAGTCCTAGCCAGGATTTTTCAAATACAGAGATCAAAGATGGTTGACTATACTCACTCACAGGGAAAAATTCACAGTGTACCATGCAATATGAAAAGGGGTCAGGGGAATTTATAAAAATTCTGATGCAATTTCCTGCATTCTGGTGCATTTTAACACCATTTAATATTTTGAGAGTGCTCCATGTTAGGTAGGCCTATAAATCTTGTGATTTTGCACCAAAAAGTAGTATTGTCAGGCAACACCAGCTTGAAGATACTGGCAATAGGCTACTCCTACTCCTGTTACATATGTGGCATGATGCCTATAAACCAACATCTACTGTGTGCACAAAATTAAATTCAACTTAATGGAAGATCATGCATCAAATCACAAATCATCATAAGCATACATGTAATAGCAATTAGTATAGGTTAAATAGGCATTCCCCACCCTAGATTTCAATGAATTGAAATATTTTGTTGGCTACAATGCAACAGGTCCATTACCTTAACATCCAACTAGTGTGCATTTGCAGGCAACATGCAAACAACATTTCTGTTACTACAGTAAATGCGATGCAAATGCAATACAGTTTTATTCATTCAAATATTGCATTTCTTGCATTTTAATAGCACATGCTGTAGGCTACGCTCAATGGTGTGTTTTGCCCCCAACGGCACCAAGGCACTACCCTTACCCTAGGTAGCAAAGCCTGAAGGGCTCTACCCTTACCCTATTCCTAACCCTAACCCCCTCAACCCTCATCCTAACCCTAAACTGAGTGGAGTAGTGCCTTGAAGGCAGCGCTGCCTAGAAGGCACTGTTGTTAGGACAAAATCTTTCGTTCTATGCGTGGTCATTACAGGGAGGAAAGGACTGACACTGAAACCAGAAAATGGAGTTAAGGCAGTTTACTTGGTTAAGACAAAGTTTCAACAACTCAACCTACAGTGCTGTTGGAGAATGCATTCCTCCAGCCGATAAGATTCACCCCACATTTATACCCCCTTACGCTACATAGTTGATCACAATAATAAAACTCGCAAGTCTGATGTTTATAGCCTATTTATAACTAGTATTATCATAGCCTGCCTATAAAATTGAAAAGGTATAAGCCTACTCAAGTGAGGCCTACAAATACAGTAGGCTATCCTGTGAGTCGCGGTCGCCTGCTCCATTAAATGCAGAGACTCCCAGAGTCTTGGGATGTCCGCAAATAAACAATCAAATAAAAGCAAGCGTGTGCATACAGCATCCCAGCACAGCAAAGCATGGCCTAAAGTAGTGGCAGGGAACACTGATGCAACAGCAGAGTTATAGGTTTATTCAGAAGTGAAACTAATGAATGTGTGAAGAAGAACATTTTTACAAAAATCGGGACAAAAATGTGTCCAGGAAAGAATTATCAGTTTTCCTGGACAGAAGCACAAAAAACGGGACAATCAAGGAAAATCCAGTACATGTGGCAACTCTAGAGGGGGTATGCATGAGTGGGTTTGCACAGTGTGTGTGTGTGTGTGTGTGTGTGTGTGTGTGTGTGTGTGTGTGTGTGTGTCCATATGTTGCATATGCTTCTTACGGATGTGGGTGTGTTAGTGACTGTGTGAGTGCATGGGTGGTTTTGTACTTTCAGATGCTATATTTATTTTCTTAATTTTTAGATATTTTTTAGTCCATGTGTTATTGTCCATGTCTTTGTGTTGGTTTGCTATTTGTTGGCTCCTAATCGCAAGACAAATTCCTTTTGGGGCAATTTAAGTTTTCATTCAATTCGTCCATTCAGCAGGCAGGCAGTAGGCCATAGTAGGCAGTAGGCCATAGTAGGCCTATGTGTGTGATTGACAGATGATAGATTCTACTAGAACTACTCTCTATGTGATTTTACATATATCATGACATATCAACTCAGCTGTTACCATAAACTATGCATAATTCTCTAATGTAATGTATTACATTGAAATATATTTCTTTTTAGCAGCCATTTTGTTTTTCATTGTTTATGGTTAAACAGTTACAGTATCTTTACAGCTTGTAATACAGCAGAAATGGATTCAGCTCCTAAAACTCATAGAGAATCAGTACTTGAAGTGCTTTTCCTCAAAAATGCCTACAGCTTCTTATTTTGAGCTCCTTTTCAATTTGTGGTCTTGGCTTTACCAACCTGATGCATTACAAAATTCAACTTATAATAAGAAAACAGCAGTGGAGAAAATAACCCAACAAATTGACAATTGTATTTCAATAAGTCCAAACGCAAAAGTTGAATAACTTCTTACTCAACACAATAATGGTGAGCATGTTTTTAGCCCACCAATGACACCTGGGTATAATGGACCTCATAGGCCTACATTTAAACAGCATGCCAACTTAACAAAGCTTTTTTTAGTAGGTCTAAAGCTTTTTTCTCAGCTGTAGCCATAACGTCCCCACACATGTAACATCACAGTTTGATTAGCTATACACAGCTTATTAGCCTATAGCCTAATGTGGGTATCTGATCTGCAAGACTACCGGATCTGCAAGAGGCGTGGTCTAGGTAACGGCTCAAACGTTCCGATTGGTTTAAATTCGCTACTGTGATTGGTTAGAAAGCCTTTAGCGGACCATTTATCTGCCAGAGACTTTGACAACTTTGACGAAGGACCCCATTTGTTTACATTGATATACGGAAAGACTACTCCTTTCAGTTGCTGAAGTTTTATATCAAATTGAATAAATAGGCGATTGTTTTGCTACTTAAACGACCGCGAATGAATCGAAAATACAAAATTTAGACGTGTTTTGATACCACAACCTCAAACAACGATCATTAAATGTACACTAACATACAAAACTTACCTTAAAAAATGGAACCGATCTCACAAGGCAACGAAACTACCCGTTTTGTGTAAAGACATCTATGCAGGTTAAAGCAAAAGCACCACATTAACAGACCATTTGTTAATCGCAACGAGAAGTAGATGTTCATCTCAACGGACTGAATTGGCCTGAAGTGCTCATCCTGAGAGAAGATGCGTGTCAAAACGCCTAAATCTAACGTAAAAACTATAAGTTGTGTTGACTGAACAACAAAAAGACTTCCAGTTCTCTAGTTTATTTATGGTCTAAACATAATACACACTTCAATAAAATGTTTAATTTTTACTAAGCAAATGATGACCAAACACAACATAAGTAATTTTTGCAATATGAACAGAAATGCATGCAAGAAAACATGTAGGCTAAAGACCTGCTGCTGAAACAAATGAGTGTTTTTCTAACAAGACCAACTGGAACAAGACAGTTCCCCATAAAGCAACAAAGCCACCAACACTTGAATTTCATAACTGCATGTGTTGTTCTGATGACAAATACCTAAAATAATGCAGGGCCTATGCACAATGTTTATTGTGAGCACATATTGTTCAGTGTGCCAATTAATAAACATGATTAAGTCATTAGGTGATTGTGTGAGTATGCAGTCATGTCACTGAATACTGAGGATGTTAATTCAGGGCTGCCACAGCGAGGTGATGCAGCCATGTGTCAGGGTGACCAGTCTCTCTGCATACTGAGGATGGCTGGTGTCAGTCAAGGGCCATCACAGTATGATGATGCAGCCTGTGGAAGTAGAAGAGGTGGGAATGAGTTAAAATAAATGATAAACAGAATACAGTAACTTTGTTGAACACCTGTGCTACAAGTGCACCCTGCCTACTGAAGTCCAGCAATCTTGCTGTGGTGTCAGCCCCTAAAAGTGTACATTTTAAAAGATTATTTAAATAAAAAGTCAAGTCATTTCGAGTCACATGTCTCAATTCAAAGTCCCAAGTCACAAAGGCCAAGTTTTAGTCTAGTTGAATTATTTATCTGAGATAATCAAGAGATAATCAAGCAAGTCACTCTCTTCCTTGACGCCTCTCTCACTCTCTACCTCACTCTCACTTTGATGCGCAACACTGTTCAGTTCAGTGTTTATTTGTCACATACATAGAAATACTTTCATAAGACAATGTAGTGAAATGTCAGAGAAGAAAGATATGCAAGGCAAGAAGAACAAGATTAGTAAAGAAAAGTGAATAAACTAAAATAAAATAAAAGATCAGATAAAGGCGCTGCGACATAAAACAATGCAAAATCGCAAAGAACAAAGTTCATAGGAAATTAGTCCCTACAATTAGCAACTGAAATGCAATTTAACTCATATCCCAGAACTGTCATATCCCTCAACTGATATCCCGGAATCAAAAAGAAGCAGTCAACCTAATGTCAGATGCCAGGAAAAAGCCTGGTTTCACGCGCAATGGAAAAAGATCCTTCTCACTGTAGGCCTAATCCAAAGGCTAAAAAAGATAATGCACGGTGGTCAATCATAAAGGAACTAATTTTAATTGTAGTGGGACAAAAGTTTAATCTAATTGAGTGGGTGGAATATATAACAAAAAAATACTTGAGATAACAATTTGGCGGACCCCTGTCCTCCACATCAGAACATCACAACACCACATTTCCAACCTCAAATTCATCAGCCATGGGTTCTGACATACCCAGGACAGCATGGGTGACATCCGAACATGGCAAAATATGGGCTATATTTCGTGGACCTTTGAAGTGTGTTGATGGCTGAGACTATACTTGTAAGTTGAATATGTTTATTCTGTCAACAAGACCAAAATCTAATGCGTTGACCCCCTTAGTGAACAGGTCAGTAACAGATATCACATAACAGTTCAGATTCTTCGTTAATGACGGGCCCAATTAAATCAACTCCTATAACAGCCCATGGCTCATTGACAACAATTGGGTGCAGCACTTTTTGCTACGCTGACACTGGGGACACTCTGCAACCCACTTCTGAACATCACCTCTAACCTTGTTCCAGAAGTATGTGGCGCTAACCTCCTTACCGTTGTCTGAACGCCATAATGACCACCTAATGAGTCATGACATTCTCTAAGTACCTTGTCTCTCTCTGTCATGTTCATACTACCAATCTCAAGCAATCGTTTGTCTTGTAATAAATTCTGTCACCTTCGAAGACATTATTATTCGCTGCTGTTGTTACAGATCATCTAGTATTACACTGCCCTGGTCCACTGATGTCAGTATGGTGTCGGCTCTCTTTTAAAAAGTACAGAATTTTTTTCGTATCAAAGTACTCTATTACAAAATAATGACATGTATGAGATGTAGATGTGTAAATGACGTGAAAATATTTACCTGTGTTACCAATATTACCTGGTAGGGTCCTCTGATGTGGTCCTCTGTTGTTCGCTCATGGTGGTCTATGGTGAAAAAGATGCATGAGATACTGTACAGCAGAAGTGCAAATCCCACAAACATTCTTTATTAATGTAATTCTCTAATGATCAAATAGTTATCTACCACACAAAATGTCCTACGAACAATGTTAGGCAAGTTGCCGAGGTGAAGTTGAATTTTGACCCATCGTTATTGGATTGTAAATAGATTAAACAGACTAAAATGGACTAAAATAGAATGAATAAAGCAAATAAAATAACAGATAAAAGATAGTTATAGTGCTTATCTACTGCACAAATATTCACTGGTCGGACATTTTACGCGCAGCAGCATGACAGCATGGTGTTGGGTAAAGAAAACAACTACACAAGTTATACTGTATTAAAGGTGCTATGTGGAATTCCTGTCAAAAAATCATATACCATACTCCACACTCAAGGGGGTGGTGTTCAGCATAAAGCAGAGCCATAGCCTGTAGAGTTTGAGGCTCTTCACAAAGTATTTTTTCTACCCTATCCAAAAATTAAAAGCTTCCACCATAATTTACAAAGATGGGTAACATGCAACTATATCAAGAAGCTTGATTTCTGCAAGAGCCCATGAAAATAATCGCCTTTAGCGAAAAGCGCGCCTGTAACACAGACTAACGTTAATTAAGTTCAACATATTGACAGGGGACAATGCATCGGCAACACCGAAACGAAGGCTTCTCCTTTGGTAGAGCCTAACGTTACATATTGCGTGATAAGAGTTATCGTTTGACTCGGGACATGCAGGTCAGCAGTAAGCACCCTGCCCGCTTCATACCATTCCAAGAACGATGAGCGATGCATGTGTTTTCCTTTACTAACGAATATGTGATCGAGATATTCCTTACCTACACCTCGATTAAATCAATTGAATGTCCACTATTATTTAGGTGTGCAAATCAATGTTACCAGAGTTGGTCGATATTTAGATCATATTGATATTTGAGCCAACTAACGTTAACGTTAGCTAGTTGGCCGCCACTGCACCCACTGACAAGAGTCGGGCTACTAACGTTAACAGCTTGATTGCTTTTGACAGGGTCTACTTTACGTTTACAGATCAATTTCGTTAACACAAGCCCCTGTGTTAGCAAACATCAGCTTGGCATACCGCTACATTTAACCATAGGACGTATAGTTGTAACGTTACGGGCTCTGCTATCTATCTAACATAACTTTTGACATGGGCAGTGGTAGCCTAATGTTAGTCTTTTTACCTGTCCAGACGAAACAATCTTCCTTTAGCCTACTTGCTCCAGCTGCCATGAATGGTTTTCAAACTATGTCGATGGTTTAATTCCAGTTTAATCGGTTCTTATCTTCACTTTTCAATGAGTGTGTTCCTGGCTCCCATAACTTGTGGTGGTGGTGGGGTTGACGTTAGTTTCAGCTAATCCAGTACAGCTCAATCCTTGTACGCTCCTTCTACTTACTTACTATCTTTTTATAATAATATTTTGTATTGGATGGCATGTAGTCATATGAAGGGTTGATAACCAAAATCATAACTGCCACTAGCCATCTATAATGTGAATTCTGCAGTTCTAGTTGGTAAAAGAAAAGAAAACCTATAGTTGCAATATGGCATTGCTCACTGCATGGCTATCAACCACCTAGCCCTACCACCTACACCTACCAAATACATCAAAATAGTGCTGCTTTAAAAACAAACAATCAAAAAACAACGCGCATCTCTCCGCAATTTTCTCCAGCACCCGCAATAGTAACAGCTACGTTATTCTCCCCCTACTTTCGAATTAACATCCAAGATCTTGAAGACTCATTACCACTACCATGTCAAAATAGATAGAAACCTAGCCTGGCACGCCCTCCCAGTGACGTAACACCTTCGGCGTTGCTGTCGCTGGTCTGGCCAGCTACTGATCTAAACAGCGTTTCTGAGTTCCACAAAAATCTGGAACTCCACCCCCTTGGTCGGGAAACAAATCAACTTTGAGCAGCTCCAATGGCTCAGCGAGCATTTCCCTTCATCTCACATACGTCAGAGGAGCGAGTGGTGTGATTGGTTTTGCTTCGGCACAGCATTTTCTGACATTGACCAGTAGCAAACCAAGGCATTCGAGGGAGACGGGTCAACCATGCGCTTTGGGAAACGTTTGGTGTACAAGCTCTTGGTCAGACCAAAGTCTCACAGAGCTTTGAAAGTCGATGGCAATCAGGCTAATAGAAACCAGCCAACAATTTGTAACTACTGAATGCAGAGGTTGGAAGCGTGAGAGCCAGGTGAGAGCAGTGCACAGAATATGTAATTTCCAAACGGAAACCTGTTCCAATTGTATTGTTCCAGACTGTATAAAGGAGTCAACAGTCAGGTAAAGGCCAGGCTATGACATTTTAGGGCTTTAATGGGTATAGGACTATGTTTAAAATTCAACTTTTTCTACAAAATTGACGTTATGGTACAATGGACATGTACAGTGTAAGTTGAATAGTGTATTCACACGTGAGTATGGTGATTTTATCAAGTTTAGGGAAACAAAAATGTTTCTTCTAGTCTTTGACCCACATAGGACTGTTTGTGCACGTGTATGTGTGGAGAACAGTGAGAGGACGGTTACCTAGACCTCTAAGACCTGCTGCCAGATGTGCAGTACGATGATGTTGGGGCTTGAATGGGGTGACCTCTGTAGTTCTAATTGAAACACAGTATAAAATACTTTGTTAAAATTATTAAATTCCCAATCCTGTATTTTCCAGTTTACATTAAATGTTTCATGACACCTCGTAGATATGAGAAGTAGTAAATCAGTAGCAAAAGTCCTGCATGGGACTTGTGCAAATTAATTGTGCACTTGTACACTAAAGTCAGAGGTATGCATCATGAAATTTGAAGTTACTTTTCTTTGGTCTGTAAATACAACGTAGAGGTTGATTTACTACTGTGAGGATAGCAAAACCAAGAGCGTAGGAAACTTTTAAGGGGGGGGGGATACTTATAACAAGGGATTTGTGAACCTGCAACCTCTATTTTGTATCCACAAGGTGAAAAAATTCTGCAACTTTTAAATTGCATGAGACACATATGTGTTTTTGAGTAGTCTACAAGTATATGCACAAAAGCTTAGCAGTTTTGCTACTTATTTACCTCAATGCCCCCAGTAAATTGCAACGTGGTTCAATGACACAACGTGCTAATTTCATTTTATTTTAGCACGATACGTTTCTATGCTAGTGGAGCACCAAGTCAAATGAGTAGGCTACATCTCTCTATATATGAGTTTGGTACCGTTTCTTTGTCCATGCATCAAACTTCATAATTCAATAAATTACAATAATAATGACAGCCACTGACACCACATGTAAATAAGCTAATAAACCGCTGTGGTAATTAAATGCAACACTCGTTTTTTTCTGCTTCAGCAAACTGTTCCACCGAAGGCAAAGCTAGCCGCATAACTGAAGTTAAACTGTGTTAAAATAACACTTATACATCCGATAAAAATTAATTACAAAAACACAACTTACCTGGCAAAGTGGCTCTCTCTATCGTAGGCTTACCGTCGTCAGAGACGGTAGGAAAGAAGGACTCTGCCGTCGTACAGTAGGCAAACGTTACATGAGTCTTCTGGGTCTTCTCCCAGTTGGCTGTAATGGATACTCAATCCCGCCACATATAATTTGCAATAATATATAATAGTTAAAAAAAAGACATTTTCTCGTGTAACATTTCACCTTATCTCTTAATATATTCGCATTATTCTCGAAATCCTTCATTAATAATACGCTGTTTTTACCTCAGGCGATGTTTTGAGCAGCTAAGACAGTAAAGAACGTGAAGTTCAGTTAACCAATCGGAATGTTTTAGCCGTTACTTGACCACGCCTCTTGCAGATCCGGTAACCCTTGCAGATCAGATACCCACACTTAACATTGCTGCAAAGATTGCAAGTCAATTATTGAACCCTTTCCAAGAAACTTCTAAAAATCATAGATGACAGTGCTAAATTCCATTGTCATCTAACTATTCCAAAATTTCCTGGGGGTGACCTCCAGACCCCCTTGTAAGTCTACTTGAGGCTACCTTTCGAATATTTTAGCCCTAACACCTTTGATTCACAACTGCTGAATAAACCTGTTGTGTGACATTACCAATGCGATTGCCATGAAAAGGCCAATTCCTCCTCCACCAGTATGACCAGCACTCATAATAAACATCTAACACATTTTAGGTTAATCGCCTAGAAAATTTGGCAATAGGGCCTACTACTTTAAAACATGTAATGGCACCCCTGGCTGGGCAAATTAAGCAACATGTCAGCACAAAGCAGACAAGCATCAGATTACCCTACAACCTAACTCGGCTGGCCAAAACATCAAACTTTTGACATGGGATCCTTACCTTCCTTTCTCCATGTGACAAACTCGCTGTATCACTGGAGTCCAGTCGAAGCAACCAGGCGCATTACAGAGCCACTGGTTAAGCTCTTCCCGATTTCGATCTGTGAAATCTGACAGGACAATTTCTTCGAAGTGCGCTGAAGCGCTAATAACGCAGTGAATCGATGCTGCGCTTCCCACGTCTACCAGACGTTGACCTTTGTATTTTCCTAATGGTAAAACAAAACAGCAAATACCATATCAACCAATCACCTTGAGACAAATGGCAATTTTTCGACCAGTAGCCTATGATTTTATAACTGTCGGCGTATTAAAAAATGAAGAAAAAAATCCACACACTAGGTCTGTGCAAAAAAAAAAAAAAAAAAAAAAGGTTTTAGGCTACTCTATGCGCTATAACTGCTGGCCTGTCAGCCCTAAAGACAAAATTAGGCCTACCTGGGGAGAATGTTTCACTCAATCGTTGTAAAGCAAAGGAAAGAAAACGTTCATCCTTATGACCACCTGGGTTTGAATAGAATGTTTCGACATAAGCCCTTGCATCGAAATTGACTTGGTAAAATTCACCCTCGGTGAAATTCACAAGTTTATCATCCATTTTATGCTTAACTCAAAACCTCTAGTAGCGTTTGAAACCGAAAGTGGCCTTTAGCCTACGTTATGCCATTACAACAGGAAGGCCGTCCATCGGCTACGCAGGCGCAGAATGACGGTAGTTGTCGGTGGTGTGTCCGCTTATGCCCCGCTAGTCCCCAGCGGACACGAGTTGATGAGCAGCACAAGTTTGCCCTTGTAGCCTACTGTAAGTCTACCGGACTGGAATTTTATAAAATGGTCGTTGTTATCTTGCCATCATTTAGTCCAAGTCCTCAACACACAACTATCACAAGTTATATTTTTTAAAAAATAGGCTACTATTGGGCATATTGCCTCACCTGTAACCCCATGCACTAAAATCATCCAACTGTTAGAATGCCATTTAGACAAAGATCTCTGCAAGTCGCTGGGACAAAATCTTGGGCACTAAACCAAGAAACAGCCACCAGAACTTGCATAATAAGGAAAAAGTTTTATTTTACAATTCTTAAGTTTTTACCCGAGATCAAAACCTTGGGTTTTAAGTAAAACGCTGCTAAGTAGCCTACTTGTTAAAAACAAGTTGCATACACAGTCATACTGTAGGTTATATAAATCAACTCAACATCAAGAAAAATTCACTCAGGCCCAAAGAGGAATAATGATGCATGTCATCTTTTTTTTTATTTTGATTTGATTTATTTTGGATACAAAAACAGTGATCCAAAGGATGCAAAGTAAAATACTTATTTCCAGCATGGTCCTTGGTGTTACACAAAGAAAAACATATGGACAAAGACAGACAGACTCAGGCTTAAAAACTTACATTACATAAATCAAAGTGGGAGTAAAGTTACACCCAATACATAAATGATCTACATCTAAGACATAAATCAAATCAAAAATGAAAAAAAAAAAAACAATAAAATTCTAATTCAAGTCAACAATGAATTTCCACCTTGTTCTGTGGAAATACATCTGCAGATGCAACTGGACACATCATCAGTGATGTTCCTGGAATCATTGGGAGTTTCGGGTCTTTCAACATCATACACCCTCATCCAGGTGACCCAGCTGGGGCTGATCAGACCCCAACTTGTGTCCAGTTGGCTTGCTAACTACCACGACTCCATGGCTCGCCTCTCTTGAGCCACAGCCATCTTGAGGCCTTCTCTGCCGCTTCGGTGGTGTTGCGGATGGCTCTCCTCTTCTGGTGTCCGACGATGCCTAAGCATCCCAGTGCATTGGCCAAGGACCGAGCCGCAAAGCCTCCAATTGGGAGGCACTTAGCCCTCCATCCTGCTTGCTGGCAGTCACTGACCAGTCCTGAGTACTTGAAGAGCTTTCTTTCAAAGGCTTCCTCCAGGCGGTCTTTCCACGGGACTGTCAGCTCCAGCATGACGACTTGCTTGGTGGCGTCTGACACAAGTACAACATCAGGGCGAAGGGTGGTGGCTGTGATGTGGCTCGGGAACTTGAGTTGCTTTTCAAGATCCACTAGCAGCTGCCAGTCCCTTGCAGAGGTCAGGATTCCTGCTGGAGCTCTTCTGGCTGGGGCAACTGATTCCCCAGCCCTGACAAAGGCAATGGCTTTCTTGGGGGGGTGAGACTGCTTTGCCCATACCAGTCCTGTGCTGATGGCTTCAGCGATGGTCTTCAGGACTTGGTTGTGCCTCCATCGGTAATGCCCTTCTCCTAGTGCTGTGGAGCAGCTGCTTAGGACGTGTTCTAAGGTGCCTCTCTTGGAACACAATGGGCAAGCTGGTGACTCTGCTAAGCCCCAAATGTGCAGGTTAGATGGGCTGGGCAGCACATCGTATACAGCCTGTATGAGAAATTTGATGCGATGAGGCTCAGCTCTCCAGATATCAGTCGCATTTTCCCATCTCATCCAGGCCCCCTGCTGTCTCAAGCCCACGACTTGCAAGATCTGATTTCCTCCTCCGCTGCCCTCACCTCCTCTTGGACCAAGCGCCGCCTCTCCTTCCCCCTGGGGTTCACTTGTGGAGTCGGAAAGGAGCCTAGGCCTGCTCTGCCCCGTGTGACCACTCCCACAAGGGCCTTGTGGCGGAGCATAGCTTCGGCCATTTGAACAGCCTCTTCTGCCTTCCACTTCCTGCCTATCCTCACCTGAATTCCAGCATTTGCAACCTTTGGATCGCTGGAGTCTCTGTACAGCGCCACTTCTCTTGCTCGTGTTACCTTGAATTCCTCCTCCAAGGATTTGAAGGGCAATTGAAGTTTGTTACTGCGCCCGTAAAGTGCGATGCTGCTCAGGCTCTTTGGGAACCCCAGCCATCTCCGTAGGTGGTTGCTTACTTTCCTCTCCAGGGTCTCCACTGTAGACAATGGGATGGCATAGACAAGGAGAGGCCACAGAATCCTAGGGAGGATGCCATGTTGATAGACCCATGCTTTATATTTCCCAGGGAGGCCAGATTTGCCCCCAGATTTCAGCCAGCCATCTAGCTCAGCACAAGCTGTCTGGATAGATGTTTTGTCTTTGAGAGAGCTGTCAAAGACCTTGCCAAGACTTTTGACTGGCTTTTCTGTGATCGATGGAATGGGTGTTTTTCCATAATATCTGCACAACAGAATTGATCATGCAGTAAAAATACAATTATTAATGATTCGTAAAATTCATCACCAGCATTCAGTGATTGTAAAGCAATGCTGTTACTGCATGTTTGGATTTGCTTATGAAATGTTAGGGTGTGCAAAGATTAATGGTACTGATGCCATTTTGACCAGGACTCCCTCGCAGAAGAGACGCTTAGTGGAATGCGATACTGAATGCGATACTGTTTGTTTACAGTTTTGGTGCCAGCGGAGCAGTTAATCCAAAGTTGCAAGTCTGGATCTGTCCCCATGAGCTGACAGTGCCAGATGCATAGAAAGTCTGTCTGACGCCCTCAGATGAACTGCTCTACCTCAGAGTTGTCTAAAAGAATAAAGTTGCTATGCCTTTTCAGTAGCTGGGCCCAGGTTGTGGAAGCACATTACATCTACTATGGTGCTTTTACATCTGCGGCTACAGTATTTTGTACATAATTATTTTAGCTTTATTCATGACTATGACGTGAATAAACAACACAAATAAACAACACAAACACTATTTGCTGGCTGCAACTTAGCTCTTCAAATGCAAATATTCTGGCTAGACTACAACAACTGTCAGTCACTTCTTCATGTGACATATCGGTGCCGTTTTATTACTTTTTTTTGGAATACATTTCATACATATTGCTCCTTTAAAATTCAAGACTCCAGTTTATTTTTCCCATACATAGAAATACTTTTGTAAAACATGTTGTGAAATTGCATTTTTAGAGAGAGAGAGAGAAAATAAAGAAAAATAAAGTCAACTTTTTTATCACAAGATCTTGGGAACATTTGCCCCCTCTGAACCCATAGGAGCTTTTTGTACAATCAGTAATTAGTCAGGCTAATAAAAACTTATCTGACAGCTGCCATGTACTTGATTCTGAGTATATATGTTTAAATTCAGGAAGAATATACATTGTTCCACTAAGTAAAGACAACATATAGGCTAAAAACAAACATTGATTCTCCTTTCAATTAAGTTCATGAATAATCAGAGGAGAAAACAGACATACTGTTCCAAAATCAAGGATCCTTTTCTAGCAAGGTCAGAGGCGTTTGTTCATAGATTTTTCAAGGATGCACTGATGGAATCTCATTTTTTAAGTGTAGGCTACGACTTCCAAGGCAAGTGTGCTACCTAGGAAGCATTTTTGACTTTGAGAAACACTCCATATTATCATACAGTCAACCCCCCTAAACACACAGACGACACCCATTAACACAATGATCACTGATTATCTTTTTGTGCGTGTTTCAGGGTTCCCACTGTTTCTTCAACATCAAATTTAAGGACTTTTCCAGGACATTTCAAGGCTTTTTCCCTCAAATTCAAGGACACGGATCGAGGTGTAGGCTAATGTTATCGGAACAACAATACACCAATTCTCGATACAACAACATGCTAATAGAATTTCCTTTATTGCTATACCTATGAAATACAGAGGTATGACTGGCCAGTGGTGATCGGCGTAGTGAGCAAATTCATGTTTAGAATGAGATCTTTTCAGTCAATGATGTAAGAGTGCACACTCTTGGAGGTGCTGCTAGGCGAGGTTAACTGTAAATAGAATTTAGCGCACACTCAAATCTTCTTTTTTCTTAAGTTTATTTTGAATTGTTTCAATGAAACCTTGACAAAGGCCAAACGGCCGAAACGTTGGTCAAAATAAACTTAAGAAAAAAGATTTGAGTGTGCGCTAAATTCTATTTAGAATGAGATCTTTTAAAATCAAGGTTTGGTGTAGGCCTAATTCCAGCATAGCCCTGTTGTACAATTTTGCTTAGTGCACTAGATAACTAGCCTGACATGCCAGACTATAACAGTATAGTCTGGAGACCAGTGATAGACCCCGAGTAAAACTGTGGCTATTTGTTAGCAATGCAGTGTATATTGGCATGTTGCAACCAGGTGTTCTTTTATTTTGAGCTTGTTTAATGTGCCTCACTGCTGGCATTGAAACTTGTGTGTGTGTGTGGCCTTTATGGAATCATAACTTGTCCGCCAACATAGCACTTTGAAACGTCTTGTTGTTGTACAGTATGTGCCAGGACTCCACCAAACCACCAGAAAAGGGAGTGGTGTTGGAACTGCAGGTGTTCAGCCACAGGCATAAATTATCAGAGGGCCACAGTTATTTACAGGTTTATCAACATTCTAAATGGGTGATGATTGAAAAATACAGATTGTGCCTTATAACCTACATGTACAAGCACTAGATAACAAGGCACATCATTCTTCAAATTTGTCAGTGAAAACATTTCAGGCAAAGCTGTGAACACAATACAGATAATGTTGTTTGATGTTGTTCACTATATTTTTGTGATATATAGGCCTATAGAAACAGGCCTAATTAACATGAAGAAATATTAGTCATATCTTTACTTAACATTAATGATAAACACAACAGAGTAATTATCACTCCTAAATCATTATGATTAAATACTGGAACAGAACCCGATCCTATGATATTTAATCATAATGATTTAGGAGTGATAATTACTCTGTTTAAAGATATGCTAGCAATGCAGTGTATTTTGGCATGTTGCAACCAGGTGTTCTTTTATTTTGAGTTTGTTTAATGTGTTTAATACTACCATCATCAAACACACAAAAAATACCTTTTTTCACGATATTTACGGCAGAGCAGACCCTCCAATTATTTGTTACAAGGGTTAAAGTTAACCAAAAAAAACACAAATGAAAAGTATAACAGACGGTGTCGGGTTCAACCTATTTTCTTGAGCTTTTTAGACTTTGGCTCCAAAGTTAAGTAAAGTTAACCCCCGCAGCCCCCAGTCCAAGGGGCCCCGCCCAACCTGTCATTTCAAAAGTTGAAATAATTATTGTTCTCTTAATGCAAGTCGTAGCGCTCCGTGACGCATAGGCGCTGATAACGCTAGAAAATAATAAGCTAATACATCGGTATTTTAAAAGAACGTCTTCTCCGAGATAAACACATGACGTTACCTATGCCTGCAGTCACTGGTTTCACCTTGTCAGTGCGTGGTGTGTGTGTGCGTGAGTTTGGAGAAGAGGGCGAGAGGACGGCATAGCTGGTCACAGGGAACCGCATTCCAGCAAATGGATTTATAACGGTGCCGTGGACAGCAAACACAGCGATTCAGTGTATAAACGGGAGAAAAGTGTATTAGTCTATTTCTTGCACGTTTTAGTCGGTGACTTCAAACAAATAGTTTATCTATATGCACAAGTTCACCATCCGCGCAATAGACAGCTGTTCAGGTGGTCTGATGTGCGGCGAGCTTTGTCAAGTTCTTGTTCAGATTTCGAGAGCTTCAAGAGCAATGAAAGTACTGATTATTCGCGGAACACAAGCAGCATGACGACGGAGTAGTTGCTTTATTAATATCGGATTTTTAAAAGAGCTAAACATCTAAACAGCTAGCCTAAACATCAAGGCTACATTAGTGAAGCCACAGCATTACAATTGAAAATACTGAATATACTGTAGCCTCTTCATTCTTTATTACACTATGGGAGTTTTAATTAAAAAAAATAAAGTCAAATATTTTTTCCCCCTTAAAATAAGCCCAATTTAAAACAGGGTTTGCCATGGGAAACAAACCAATTAGGCTATAAGTTTTGAAGAAGGTGTCCAATTCCTTAAGTGCTACTGTATGTGAAGTGTGAAACACACATTTCCCATTGTCCATCCAGAAGGCAAGTTCTGCATTAAGGACAAATAACATTAGTTAACCGGAGCCCAATAACTTAATAGGACTAATTGCTCTGAAGCTCACATTTTAGGCTACACTTAGGCTATAGACCTAGAAAAAAGCATATTTCTTTCATGCGATAATAAGTTATAAGGAACTGAGACCCTCTATTACCCTGATTGTCCTGAGTCTAATGATAACAGTTATAACAGTTGTCTATTATGAAAATTTTTCCACATTCATCCAAATGTTCCTCAGAAGGGGGGCCCCGAGTGTTTGCGTTACGCCACTGTTTGGCTCCCTGACTATTTAGTGGATGTTGTCAGCACATGTGTTCTGTGCATATGGAATGTATTTCTGGACAGGCACTGAGTATTTGAAGGGAAAAGAAAAACATTTTTCACATTTATCTGATGAATAATACACTGTATACACTAAAATAGGCACAATTTTCTTTCGCGATATTTCCGGCAGAGCAGACCCTCCAATTATTGGTTCTTAGGGTCAAAATTAACAGAAAAAACTCAAATAAAAAGTATAACAGACCATGTCCGGTTCAACCCATTTTTGAGACTTTGGCTCCCTGACTATAGCCTATACTATTCTATTTAAAAATACAAACCAGACAAATGTATCTCCCCAGCTTATCAAAAAGCAGCAAAGTGTCTGTGAATCTGAATGAGTGGCTAAATTAAATTATAATTTTCCAGGTCAGTACAAAATTTTTCCAGGACATTTTAACATTTTAGCCAATTTCCAGGTGTTTTCAATGACTGGAAAGGCCATCTCTAAAATTTCAGGTTTTCCAGGTTTTCCAGGACGCGTGGGAACCCTGGTGTTTTTCTGCGGATCTCTGTGCTGCCGGGAGCCCAGATCCCATGTCACTGTCCAGTGAAGACATGGATGGAGTTTGTTGTTCATACCACGGTTCCCACTCCAAATCCGACTTAAAATTCCCTGATTTTTCCATGACTTTCTCTGACCAAAAAGCTGAATTTGCATGGCATCCAGTAAAGGAAATTATATTGAGAAACTAGATAGAAGGATGTGTGACGATACAAATAATAACAAAATTCCCTGATAATCCCATATCCAAGAAATATGATAAATTTCCCTGACTTTCCCTGTCTGGAACAGCCTTTATTTAAATTCCCTGATATTCCAGAAATCCCCTGACCCAAGGAAATCCTGTCATACAATAACAGAGTTTGTGGGAATGAAAGTTTTAGTTTACAACAAAACACAGGAACAGAGGTTAACCTGAGGTCACTAAAACAAAGTTTGTTCATTAACAAGTTAAAACAACATTTAAAGGCACGACTGTTCTCGTAATTATATCCATGTGTTCCTGAAATTATTCTGACAGTGGGGTAATTCATAACGTATTGCGTCCACTCAGTTAGTTATCCCAAAATGTGTACATTATTATGTGTTGGGCTGTAACAGCACTTTCATGTGCATGTGTGACAAATACTGTGAGAGCAGTGCAATGGTTACCTCACTCATGTCAGATCATGCGCTACGTAACTTTCGTAAGGCACTTCCGCGCAACGATCTGATGTCGAAGCCCTTCAGAGCCATTTCAAGCCAATTATTCTCTAACCGGACCAATCAGGGCTGCTGGCTGCTGTAGAGGGCAGGGGGTCAGGATTTGGCTGGTTAGCTGTGCCAATTAGCATTGCACTTCCTCGTCGCCATTTTCCAGAAATGACATCATATCCGACTCCATTTGACATATGCTGATTGGTTAATGCTACACTTTCAGCTCATGCTAACGAGCTCCCTGTGCACATCAGGTGTGTGCCGCTAGAGCCGCCCTCATCTCCATTAGTAACATGGGCCCTCATTGGCCTAATGAAATGGAGTCGGAAGTGAGCTCCATGAAACGCCATCTTGACAACTGAAAATTTTGTTCAATTTTGGATGAATTCACTAGCCTAGCATTCCACATTGGAATGAATGGGAGGCGGGACTTGGTATGTTTCTCCAGGTTTATTAATAGGCGTGTTTGAGATGTAAAGCCGCCTACAGCCGCCTTCAGCCGGCTGCAGCCAAGCGATGCATTGTGGTTAGACGCGGTGTCCGACTTCCGGCTGACTTCACCAAGCTTGTGAATGCGTCACCAAAATACGCCCACAGCACGTCACTCAAAACTCGCGGTAACAAGGCGGCTGCAGCCGAAACCCGCATCTCCTTTTTCTCGGCTGCAAGAGGATGCATCCCACCCCCATGACGTAACTCATTATTCCGATTGGTTTGAAACTCCTCATGACAAATATGACACCAACCACGTTGTACTCACTGAAAATGGGCTTATTTGAATGAGCTTCTGCTAAGCAGTATGCAAGTTTTGCCCAATGAAATAGCCTTATTGCTCTCCAGCATGGCTTGGTTTGCCATCTCAAATAAGCATTTCATACCACATTACTATTTTTAACAAAACACCTTCAAACACAACTCTGTTCCTCTTGCATTGCAACAATAATTTATTAAGCAACATTATATGATTTATTTCGCCAGTTATCACGTTCATTTTAATGGTGAAATGAAGGGATTCAAGCTGTTTTCAGTGCAAACAAACTTCCGCGATATCTCCCGACATCACGTCCATGTTCACGTGTTGTATGGCTTCAGCCAGCTGCAGCTGTGTTGTCCACCTTGTCCCCCATGCTTTTCCACTCCCACCGACGTATTTCCGTAGATCTCGCTGGTTCTGGCTACAGCCTCTAGCTGTACCGACTCTGAACACGAACGAGCTTACTGTTTTGAATCCAACCAATCCAACAAACGTAACCAGCGTCATCGGTTGGTTTTGATGTGGTTGGCTGAAGTGTACGTCAATTAAATTGATGGACAAGCCGTTTGTCCAGTTAGATTCAAGGATTTCTGGCTCCTGAAATAAATCGTCTATCGCTGAGGACCAGATGTTCGCGCGTATAGCGCTACATCTGACGTGAGTGAGGTAAGTGCAATGGAGGGAAATGAAGAATGGTGATATCGTTGATAGCCAAATTATTGTTTGGAGTTTGGAGCTAAAGAAAACCCCAAATTCAGCATCTAACATAGAATATTCCATGGTAATTTGGGGTAGGTTTTAATACTTTTGGCAGTGTGGGCAAGTGCCGAGTCCTGCTGGATGAATGAAACCAGCAGTATCATGAAGTCTGTCACTTGTAGGAAGCAATAGGGTGCAGTTAGACAACTTCATTGATCTGTGCAAAATATAAAATAAAAGGCTCACCTCATCATACTATCATGGCCATGGAAATACCACAACCTTCCCCTCTCTTCTTCCACCAGTGTGTTTAATTTGATACCAAAATACCCCAATTGTAGGACCAGATATACCTATGACAAAACTTCACAAAGACAATGAAGCAAAACCACGTCACCCACAATTTCATTTTTTTGACACTCGCATGCGCCCGTGATGCCGACCCATCCAACGATGCCGCCCCCACTTCGCCCATGAGGACATGGTTCCTTCAACTCTTCAGTGACTTCGCACTAGACATTCAAGCAAGGATTTCAGAATGTAATGCTTTCATTTCAGATTAAATAGCCTATCATGTACAAAGGCCTTCATCTGAAAAGAGGATTTTTGAGCTCTGAACAACAAAGTGGATACTGCCCTTTAAAGGAGAAATTTGGTGTAAGGACCCAAAGTACATTGTAACATCATAAAGAGTTGAAACACTTGCCGGGAGCAGAATTTTGATACATTGTTGCTGGCCGGATAAAACGATTTGCTAGTTTTAGCTTCCATCTAGCTAGGTGTTTCTAGCCAAATCGCTGTTTTAAACCATAGAAAAGGCTCAAAATAGCCCCACACTTTGTTCATAGTACAATAGGTCCAACATTTAAAACTAGGCATTGAAAACTTAGTAATTGTACAGATAACTACTTACCCCCGAGCTGGATGCTCCCGGAAACTACAACTAGCAAGTGTTTTTCTCCGGCCTTCACAAACACAAAATGTTCCAACTTTTAATGATGTTGCAATATACTGTGGGTCCTTATCACACCAAATTTCTCCTTTAAAGCTTGTTGTTGTTTTAAATTATATAGCAATTCATGGTGCTTTCTATAGTGACAAACTTTATGAAGAAGATTTTATTCATCCAGCTGGACTTGGCACCTGTCATGTCAAAAGTATCAAAACCTGGTCAAACCATGCAATATGCGAGAGGCTGAATTTGGGGTTTTCTTTAGCTTACAAGCCATAATCGTCTAAATCATCGCAAATGTCTAGAAATCAATCTAAAGAATCTACCTCATGAATGACAGAATGAGTTGCACATTTCACTTTGTATTACTGAAATGAATGGTCTTTCCTCCACAATATTCAAATTAATAAGATATAGCCTATGCATGGACATTTCCGTATGGGCGTTGTCAGTCATTTAATTCTGTATTTTAAGAGCTGCGACTCTGCCTGAGTTTAGAACTCTAGACGCATGCCCTCGCAAATGACAGAGACAAAACTCGGTTTGCAGAATCTGGAGTGAATTTAAGCCAGGACATTGCTCAATTACAGGAGTTATCACTAACCGTTAGTCTGCACCTATCCTTTGGTCTGGTTTTGACTCATTCTTTACATTAGGATATTACTTTTGGTTCAGACTCAGCATATAGGTCCGAGTTTAGATTAACTTGTAGATTAGGCTACAATACATTAACATGGACGAGTCAGTGAATTTCACAGGGGGTGCATTTTACCAGGCCAATTTCGATTCAAGGGTTTATATCGAAACGTTCTACACAAACAGCGGAGCTTATGAAGATGGAAGTTACCTGTCTTTCTTTTTACAACGGTTTAGTGACACATTCTCCTCAGGTAGGCCTACCCCCATTCAACTCAATGTGATTAGTTAAGACATAAACTATATCCATTTTCTTTTCACCGTTTAGGAAAATACAAAGGTAAACGTCTGATAGATGTGGGAAGCGCTGCCTCGATTCACTCCGTAATTAGTGCTTGTCCGCACTTTGATGAAATCATCCTGTCAGATTTCACAGACAGCAACCGCACAGAGCTCAATAAATGGCTGCACAATGCGCCTGATTGCTTCGACTGGACTTCAGTGATACAGCAAGTTTGTCTCATGGAGAAAGGACGGTAAGGATCCCATGTCGCGAGCAATATCAGTTGGTATAGCCTGATGCATGCTTGTCTTTTGTTTTACAGCTTCCTTATTATGATCGACCCTAAATTTGCACGGCAAAACACAAAGCTTATAGTGTAGCCTACTAAATGGGATGTGTTGTTATTTTTGGCAAATATAACCTATAGGCCTACCCGTTTTGTTTCGCATTTTAATACCTTCCTGGGTGACTATTGCATGCCTTGTTTTTTCTCTCAACTTCGTTAGTATCTTAGTACTCATTAGGCTAGTGACATTATGCACGTAGTCGATGCAATAAAGTTGTATAGTAAGACTAATAACTTTTTTCTCATTTTGGTTGTTTAAGCATAAAGGTGTTTTTACATTTTCTCTTATTTTACACCAGTAACCCAGTGGAAGTGGAAGCGCTTCTCAGGCAGCGAGTGAAAAGCGTGCTGAAGTGTGACGTTCTTCTCGACAATCCTTTCCACCCGTTGGCACAAGAGCCTGCAGATTGCGTAATCACATCTCTGTGTTTGGAAATGGCGTGTAAAGATTTACCAACTTATCGAGCTGCTTTGCGTAATGTGACATCAATTCTCAAGCCAGGCGGTATACTGGTGATGGTCGGTACCCTTGGAGAGACGTTTTACATTTTTGCCGGAAAACGGTATTCCGCTTTATTCTTGACACGCACCAATGTCGAGGAGGCGTTAGGAGAACTAAAGTTCTCTATTCTTGACTATAAGATTTTTAAAATTGACACCGAGAAAATCAAACATGTGTCAGATTATGAGTCAAAATTCTATCTTGTAGCGCGTAAAGCACTTTGATGGACAGGGGACACCTCTTTTCTTTTCAGTGTTTTATCTAAGCACCCTTTGGTTGATACTAGAATAGCAATAGCACAATATCGTAATGAATCTCAACCCTTGTTCAAATGACTAGGCTTATACACTAGCCTATAGCCTATAACCCATAAAGGCACTTTTTGAATTATTTGTTTAAAAATTCAACTGTGCGATTTTAAATGCGTGTTCACATTTTTTGTCTTTTTAATAAACTGTAATCATAATGATTATTGTTTTGTGTGTGTGTGTGTGTGTGTGTGTGTGTGTGTGTGTGTGTGTGTGTGTGTGTATGTATGTGCACTGCTTCTCTCGGCCTGGACTGCTCGGTGTCTGCAAAAAGTTGAAATGCACAGTAAACACACTAGTAGGGGTGGATTAAAAAAAAAACGAGTGTGTGAGTTTTGTTTGTTTAGAACAGGCGTGGTTTCTTCCTAAAAATTAACGCCATTGTCGGTCCATGTGCACGCCTCCGCGTTATGCCTATCAGATCACGGCATGCCTCATTTAAACACCTGAACATTCCGACTTTCTATGGTAGTAAACTGAACATTCTATCATTAACGTTCGTCAAATAGACCCTTTTTGAGGCTACGTCACAATTCCATGAGTTGAGTTTTGGAGGCAGAAAATCGTCTGTTCTGATAGACATGCCTGTAAATTTCACAACTTTCCCCATCTTTGAAAATATAGCTTGTCATCATAATATAACTCAAGAATCTATTTCTTTACAAGATATGATTCACAAACAACAAAATATATGTCCACCAACATGATTAAACGAGTACCCAAAGTTCAGAGACTGAAAGTAGCACAGGTGGCTATCTGCATCTTTAGGCTGCTGGATAACGTAGTGATGCCATACTGCCACCGTAGCGACCTCTCTCAATTTAAACCACTTGTCAAAGCAAACAAAATTATCGACAGTCTCCAGATATTTAACTGAACACAGGGATTTTGTATCACTTTAACACTACCCCTAAAAGCCAAACTTTACCACCGAATAACCCGCTAGCTTGTTAGCTGACGGTAGATCGCCTACCTTGTTAAGTGACGTTACTAACGTTAGTCGTTTTCCCATAGGATTAAGCGCATTTCTCTTGAAGTGCACCTTAACTCACGCAATTTGTAAACACAAGGCATACAGGATCGCTACTGTAGTTGGATATTATTTAGTATACATCTGATAGATTACGCCAAAATTATAAAATGTAGGATTAGCTGTTGAGAAAGCATTAAAAGACAGTGCTGAAAACGGTCACTTTTGTATTGGTTCTGATCGCTTCTGGAGGCTTTCTGCCTCCAGTTGCAGTTTATAGAATGTTAGAACACGGAATGTTTACAAACACAGAAAGGGTCTATAGACGGTTTCATGGAATGCTCGCGTGATCCGAACGTTCTGCCTCTGGCCCTAAAGTAACTTCCGTTCTGTTGAAATACAATGGGCTTCTGCATTAATTATAGCGACCTCAAACGTAGTAAAAAATAGTTTTCAGGCAAGCTAACGTCAGGGTGGAGTGCTGTGCTGTGGGGTACAAATAAATAAAATAAAATAATAATTCAAAAACCGAGTTACTGAAAGTATTTAAATATTGGTGAATGGAAATAGTTCATATTAACCAGGATGAGCACAGGTCTGAATGCTTGAAATATAGGTTGAAATAAAACCACGACACTGACATTTCGTTTTGTTACTTAAAATAAAAATTATCCCTGATGCACAGGAATACACATTGCACGCAAACATGCTGTATTTAGCCTATTTGTGGTCCAGTTGCAACCTAGCCAAGCATTTCAAAGCTTTGTAAAGAGAGGTTTCAGGACGTGCTTTAAATCGCCTTCGCAATGTAACGTTAACGTTAACAAGTGTTTTCAGTCCAGGAAGCAACCACGGAAAGTTATTTTATTAAGCTACAGTTGACGTGACTAGCAATTCATCTGACAAGCTGAAATGCTGACCTAGCCCTTGCCTACACAAATCAAGGTTTTAATGCGTGAATGGATTTAGAACGGTAAGATAGTTTCTACCTGTTTTAAATCAGCTGTGTTTGACCTGACGAAGAGTACAGTGTATAACATCATTAGATGAATGTTATGAAGGATAATGTCTGCTGTCATGAAAGAGCATTCCGCCGCTAGCCACGTTTAGGCTATAGCTAACATCAGTCAGCTAAGTTGTCAAAAGTAGCCTAGAATTAGAGATGGGTAAAAACGCTAATGTAGTGATGAAACGAAATTAGCCAATGTCATCAAGTAGCGATCTATGCAGGAATGTTTTTGGGCGATAGGAGGGATTATTATAGCGCATGTATCGATAACAAGGAGGTTGTAGCAGGCAGCATGATATTGCTGAACTCACTAACACCGCATCCCCACTCCTTGGTTGTTGACAACAAATTCCTTACCGTGTCTTACAAACGGATCTTGTTGGCTTGGTTTACTGAAAAAGCTTAAGTATGTGGTCATTCTCCGTGTCTTGATATCTTATCAGAAGTCCGACCGTCAGTTCAGTACGTTAAATTACAGCACAGTTTTGAATAGCACTGTCACAGTGTGCAGGATTAACCAAACACTGAATGAACCGCGATTAACGTTGCATTTTGAGCAAATGTAGTGAAACCACTGCTTTTTTCCTTGAATCATATTCCGTACATCACCAGTTAATCATAATTTAAACAAGTAGCTTATGGAATGTCCTTTTTATTCATTATGTATGACCATTGATAAACCATTGATCAGAAGAACTCCGTTGATTTTGATTGTTTGCGGAAGTCCACCGGAAATAAAATTAGGGCCATGGAACGTTGGTGCATTGTTTTTGTTGACAACGGTGAAACCGTCTATAGCCAAGCCAGAGACGGTTGATGAAAGCGAGACCATTCATTAGGAGCTCCTTCCTGTTTCCATATGACGTTGGGTTCGAAGCTGACACGCCCCTTTAGGAGACCGGTAGTAGACAGACCTTCGTTAAACCCAATGTGGAGTTCGTGGGATTTTACTAGATTTCTCCAATAAACTAAATTCCCTTATTTGAGGAAGGGCTTTGGACATTTTTATACCCCTAGTCACAATGAGCAGGTAATTGTTATCAGAACTAGCCTATAGATAAGAAATGTAAGTTAACTTAATGGAAGAAAACGAACTTTATTTAAGCCTAGGCAGCTAGAAAAGTGCCCTGCTGTCTGATAACAAGCTGGCTAAAAAGCTAGCGATAGCCACAATAAAGTTGTTAAATTTACAAATCACACTCTCAATAAAATGTCACCTTCCTAGACAACATTACTGATGCCAGGTAAATGAAAATGTCCATGTCAAGTTCGTTTGTAGCAATATAGAAATTTAACCGAGGTTCTCAGGTGCTAGCAAGCTAGCGATATTCTAGCCATGTTCTCATAGTAACCACTGACCTCAAAAAAGGTTTTGAGGTCAGTGATAGTAACCCAGGCAAAAACGGTTGGCATGTTAACGTTAGCTAGCTTGCTAGCTCGGTTAATACATAAAATGAATTATTTACCCCGTGCCTGAAAATATACTGAATGGGTATTACAAACAAGCAGTGGCAATAAAACGACACTGGAAATTATATTTTAATTATTTAACTGCTTATTAAGAGAAAAAGTTAATGTTACGACGTCTATGACGCACCTATTTAGGAGACCGGAACTGTATCCCGATTTTTAACGTTGGGGAAGCCTAGAACGATTCATCTCCACATAATACAGTATCTCTGGCCGAGCTGTTCCCAAGGAATCCGGTTTTGAAATTGCATCATATACATCCTACCAGGGGCGGAGCTATGGGGGGGGGGGGGGGGCGGGCAGGGCCACCGCCCCTGGGCCCAGGGCCCTCCCACTATGGAGGAGGGGCCCCTTCATCAACCTTCAACTGCATCACGAAAATTTTCTTGACCACACCTTAGTTGCATTGCAGCAGACAAGTCTGAAACAATGAAAGACTTCAGTTGTGCATTACATTATATACCCCTTGTCTTTGCTTATCATTCTTATCATGGTTATTTATATATATATATAAAAAAAAATAATCTTTTGAATTCCTTAAAGACACTTAAAATAAACTAAATTACAAGGTTTTCGAGCAAAACTAAGCTGTTATGTATTTAGAATGGTTGTTTTTACATTTTGCAATTTGCAAAAAGTGCAATGCATGATGGGTAGTTTAGTATGAAAGCCATCGTCCTGCTGCGTCAGCTGTCAGTGGACTAGGGAAGAAGTGCGCATGGCTTCTCTGTTGGTTGTGTACGAGAATATGTACGGATGAAGCATGTTTAAAAGTAAAAGCGGGACACAATAGAGGATGGACAGAATAATAAAGAGAAGGCGATCTTTAGACCTCTTTGAGTTTTTAATTCACCGTCTGCTTCTACTAGTTGTGAACATGACTCAGTTCCCTGTCCCTGTGCTAACACTGGCTGTAGCTCTGGCCAATGTAGAGAAGGGTTAGGAATGTGGAGAGGGAGATTGAGAATCAGGAAATTGTTTGTCAGTCATTATTTTGTAACCAGCTCTCTCATTGGCATGTTAGAAATTGTGCATTGTTTGAAATGAAAGAAATCTCTGTTTTTTATTTGATTGTTTTTAAATAATGTTTTAAAAAAGCAATGCCTTCTGGGAGCATCAAGGCAGAGTAGCAAAACAACTCTTCATTTGGAAACTGAAAGTCATCTAGCCACAGTTAGGAGAGGTTCAGCTGGCCAGGCTAAAAAAATTAACAGGGGTTCCAAGCAACACAAGGGGGAGGGAGCGGAGCAAAAACGAGACAAATTGAAGAGAGCACTGTTTACTGATAGCGAAACATGCACGAAATTGTCAACTCAATTGCAGCTTTAGCTAGCTGCACTAGTAGTAGGCTAGTAATGACACTGCTATCCATAGACAAGGTTGTGGAGAAGAGCAAGCTGTCTCGTATTTCGTTAACTGCATGAAGGTAAGACTCAGGTTTTTATTTGAGCGGCTGGCTCTATGTTTTATATGCATTGGTGTGTCATTGTTTTGGTGCAGTAGTTTAAAAAGCATGGATTATTAGCATGGGCTACTAAATGAGCTCTTGAACTAGCCGTTTCCGTGTGTCAAAAAAATATCTGTGAACTGTGAATTGCGTGCGCGTGTCCCTGTTAGCCACTTATTGGAAATATGGAAGTGCAAATACCAGGGCTGTTTTTTGTAATGTGGTTGGTTGTATTATTATGCCTTAAAGTAGGCTACATGCCGAATGGACACATTACTGAGCGATATACATTGTTCTGTCTGAATTGTTGTAGAGATTATTTCAGCGCCGGCACCTATGTGCGCTTGGGGGTGCGTGCGTGCGTTTTGGGAGTGGGTGGGGGGGCCCGTTTGGCGTTTTGCCCCGGGGCCTTAGGTTCAGTTGTTCCGCCACTGCATCCTACATATCATTTCAGGACAAAGGACAGCAGCCTTGCTGTTTTTTACATCCTATTCTTCTCTGTGAGATAGAACATGCATAAAAGATAAAGATTAATAAAATATTCTGTCTATACATACTGTATATATTTGGCAAGTTGTGAAGTCATACAATATCCCACCATCATTACCATCACCATCATCACTAGGCTATGGCCAGATTCCAACCTCCTCTATCCACATATGAAAATATATCTGTACTTTAATGTTTCCTATGGTGAGATTTCAGCAAAAATGTAAACAATTTGAAAGACTGAAAATATTTTGTATGATTAAGGCCACTGTACGCAACAAACACTATTGGACTTAGATATAGACTGTCCTGAAAAAAACAAGCCATAGCATGTGCTGATGAGCCTTATAGTGACTGAGATAGCGACTAAAGGTAGTGAAATTATCCAGGAAATAGAATAGGTCTGAAAAGGTTACATACAATATTCAGTATAAATAAGCTGAAAGTGCATTAATGTTGTCTTGTTTGTGTTCAGTACAAATTAGGTAGAATCCGGCAGCCATATAGACTTCCGTAATACAAATAGAAATAAAAAAACCCTCAATGAATGTCCTCAAACTTCGTCCGCTAAATATTTGCATCAACCATTTCATTGTTATAATAGGCCTACCCCCCAAAATTGTGTCAAGCTATACACCAAAAATCTCTGCAATGAAATGCACTGTTTGTGATAGTGTATATCATTATAATCATCTAATCTCAGTTATTATTGCCAAAATCCTACCTTGGAGGTACATTTATGAATGAAATTAATGGAATTTCACGATTGAGCTGAACAAAATGTACAGTTTGCAAGTGTGAGAGAATATAAAAATAAATTTGAGAAAGTACAGCATCTAATCTAGAAATTAGGCCCAGACATGAAATGGCCACAAGATGGTGGCAAAGTGCTGTATATCTCCCAGAGCCATAGAGGTAGACCACTCAGGCATACCTCTGTTCCTGATATGCAGCATTGGTGCCATCTTGTGGCCAATCACATGTCTTAGTATCAGAATATAAAATAAATACAGACAAAACTGAAATCTTGCCAATAACAGGACACATATCAAAAATAAGCTAGCTATGTTAAAATGGCGGGCAAAAGGGAAGGATTAAATAGGCCTATTTAAGATATTATATATAAGCCCTGATCATGCTTATGTCTCTTGTCTGTCCGCGCCTGTGTCTATTCTATCGGAAGAGACTCTCTCTGCTCTGGGCTCAAACTACCAAAAGGAACATGAAGGATTTGATTAGCTGGTCTTTAAGTGCCTTGGATACAATTTGGTCGAAGAAAATAGCGGGTCCGGGGGAACCCGAATGTCCTACTGGATTGTATGCTGCAGATTACGTGATGGACTCGTGGGAGAAGTGGCGTGTCGTGTGCCTGGTGCCTCTTTCCATGGAGGATGTTGAGGATGTCTACAATTTTGGAATTTTGATAACAGGGTTTGTGCTATTGGGCTTGGGCCTTGCCGTCTGTTATCGGAAAATGTCTAAGATGGAGTCAGCTCTCCAAAGTCCATTGTCCAAGTCCAAGTTGACCAACATGATTAGTGGGTAGGGCAGCTCCGTGGCGAGTCATACTTTGTCATTGAACCGCATTTTGGACATGGCATTTTGGGTAGCATCTGGGATAGAGTCATGCGACTGCAATTGCAAAGAAGCCAGCCTGACCCAGGTTTGCTTGGACGAAATAGAGATTGTGGAGTCTAAACAACAAGAAGATATCAACTATTGGCGCCCCATGATCAGCAGTGCCTTGGCCAAGGCCGCTGCTGATTAACAACTCTCCTGAAGACCAGTGCAGCAAGACGCTCTTTCCTCCCTCTCCCCAACCCCCATTCACAAATCACCTGCTGACTGACTCTGCCTGTGACCCTGTCAGGGCCACCTCCACAGCAATCACCTGTGTTATCGCCTAGAACACCTGCGGACTGAGAACATTCTGATTGGGGTACCAGTTGGTGCAGCGCTCCAGGAACACACACACACATACAGTACTTGATTCTTGACACTTGCACACATACATTCTGATCTGCACACCCCCCCCCCCCCACCCCCCATTCCAACGCCTCCGACGTTCCTCTCTCACCCTCCCAGCAAGCTAGGAAAGGCTTCAATCAGCGACAGCAGGCAGCAGTTTATGCCAGCAGGCTGTTTGGAGACTAACTACTACTTGTTTGGGACTGCTTCCTCCTTCCCTGCTCCACCCCTTTAATGTCCTGTCAACTGTATTATCAATGTTTTTATGTTTTGTCACCTCCTACACTGTATTCCCTTTGGAGCACAGTCTAGGGATTGTGGTGATTCATTTTCAACTTTTTCAGCCAAATTGAAGGCGGCCACTCTCCAACACCATGGAGCGGCCTCTCTCTATCCTAGCCCCTAAACAGTGTTTGTCATTGCCATTGTCATGAAGTATGCCGTGTCAGTGCCATTGTCATGAAGTATGCCTTGTCATTGTCACTGTCATAATGATTGCCATGTTTGTGTCATGAAGTATGCCTTGCCACTGCCATTGTCATGAAGTATGCCTTGCCATTGTCATTGTCATAATAAATGAAATGACTGTGTAATTCACTGTTGGGATCCAGGGGGTCAGGATTTGGCTGATTAACTTCGCCAATTAGCATTGCACTTCCTCTTCGCCATTTTCCAGAAATTACATCATATCCGACTCCATTTGACATATGCTGATTGGTTAATGCTACACTTTCAGCTCATGCTAACGAGCTCCCTGTGCAAATCAGGTGTGTGCCGCCAGAGCCGCCCTCATCTCCATTAGTAACATGGGCCCTCATTGGCCTAATGAAATGGAGTCGGAAGTGAGCTCCATGAAACGCCATCTTGACAACTGAAAATTTAGTTCAATTTTGGATGAATTCACTAGCCTAGCATTCCACATTGGAATGAATGGGAGGCGGGACTTGGTATGTTTCTCCAGGTTTATTAATACCTCCATGGTTGGGATAGTAAGGAACGGAATTTCCCCTCTGGGATTATTAAAGTATCTATCTATCTATTTATCTATCTATCAACCGGACTTCTAACTGCTGACATAAAGCAAGTTTAAACAGGCCTAGCCTAAATGAGCAGACACAGACCTCCCAATAAACTTAACAGGAACAGCATAAACCTGGTTAATATTAGTGTATATGGTTGCCTGAATTTTTTTATTTTTCAGACAGCCTCTAAAGACCTTCTTTATGCTCCTTTGCACGCTCCACTCATTTCACTCTGAAAAAAAAAAAAAACGATTTTCTTGCCTGCTTTAGGTATCCATTCACAGAAGAAAAGGGGACTAGCATGGCCCTAATTTTTAGGGCGGCGGCTCTGTTATTGGCTCTGAGCTAGGTACAGACGCCATTCACAGCGCCCAATAAATAACCTAGACAATTGTAAACAATGCTTCTGCTACGAGAAAAAAGAGTCACAGCAGTAGTGCCATTTCAAAACTCAGATTATGCACTTTCATGTGATGTGTGTGCATGTGTGTCAAATACTATAAGAGCAGTGTAATGAAAGAAAGAAAATAGGTGTTAAACACAATGTAGTGTGTAATTTAAAAGTTAATTTACTTACTGCTTATCGCAGCAATATGCACCCGGAGGCTATAAATAGCAAGTGGTCTTCTGTGGCCTCCACAAACGTTTCTACATTCCGCTCCCCGGTTCAAAATATTCAAACTTTTCAGAATGTTGCACTATACTTGCGGTCCGTATCACACCGAACTTCTCCTTTAAAGGAATAGTCCATCTTTTTACGAAACTTGGTTATTCACCATCTTACCTGGAGTTACCTATATGTGAAAAAGCATTTTAGTGTCAGTACTTATGTTGTCCTAGTCTGGCAACCCCATTTTCTTTAGCTTATCATAGATGCTGGAATGTAATGTGGAATAACATTCCAGCACCTATAGCTAAGGCTAGAAAAGAGCTAAAATTGAGGTTGCCAAACTAGGAAAATCCAAGCACTGAGACCAAAATGCCTTCACTCACATATGCAACTCTTGGTAAGGGGGTGAATAATCCATTTTCATAAAAAAGTAGAGTATTCCTCTAAGACCAGATTGTTGCGGTTGAGTCTATTTTGATGGCAACTACTATAATGGAAGTGTGCCGACTGTTGAACATTAATGCCATTTTTTAGGAGAATCGTTCACTTTGGTATAAAAGCATGAAATTTGGCACAGATACTCTTTAGGGGTCACATTTTGGAAAAAAGCGCTGGCCACACAAAAATTCAATATTTTTTCAAGATGGCCACCATTGCAATTACATGGTTGGAGTAAAAACCATTTAGTTTGGTATAAAACCAAGAAATTTGGCTGAAATACTGTCTGAGGGCCACTGTTTAGGAAAAAGGCCCTGTCCACCCAAAAATTCAATATGGCCTCCATTTTTCAAGATGGCCACCATTGCTACTAAATGGTTAGTATAAAAACTATTTACTTTGGTATAAAACCATGAAATTTGGCTGAAATACTGTGAGGGCCACTGTTTAGGAAAAAGGCCCTGCCACCCAAAAATTCAATATGGTGGCCATTTTTCAAGATGGGCACCATTACTACTAAATGGGTAGTTTTTTTCAAGATGTTGGTACATACATATACAATAAATTATGGTCCAGAATCACATATTCTCTATTCACATTTACAACTGCAAAGTTCTGTGCATCTGAAACCTGATTTATCTGCATCTTCCCCAGCACTCTGTTTTGCAGCCACACTTGACTAGTTGTTCAACTCATATCTGGCCTTGGGCACCAAAAAGGCTCGAGTCTAGCCCTGAGTCTAGAAGACCTCCCAATGCTCACCAAGCTTTTTCCATCCCCAGTCAGCAGGACTGCTTCTTCTAGCTGACACTTGGCTGCTTGACCCCATATACACCATTTCCAGTCTGTCTGTGTTTGCCAAAACCAGAAAGAGAAGCCTGGTGGAAATGTTGCATGTGCATGGTATGAGAATCTCATTAGACCGGGTGCTAGAGATATCGGCTCAACTTGGAGATGCCACAGTACACAAGTATGTTGAGGAGGGTGTGGTCTGTTCACCAGTGCTAAGGAAAGGGCTGTTCACCACCGCAGTCATTGGCAACACTGACCACAACACTTCTGCAACAACCGCTACAACATCATTCCATGGCACCAGTGTGTCTGTGTTTCAGCATCCGACAAAAGAAAACAATGGTGAGGAGCGCCGGCAGCTTATAGGTTTGGGCCAGAAAAAGTAAACTCTGTGACAGAACTTCCAGACTTTTTCACCAACATTCATCCTGCTTTCTTCAAGACAAAGAATCCTGTTCCACCAAATATCCCAGTATTGTCCCAGATGCTTTATGTAGTGTTGGTGTTAAATCTTTCATTAAAGGAAAATACCGGAGTAAGTTTAAGCATAGCCCTGCTGCACGAACCTTCTAACAGCAATATATTTCGTATGAAATGAAAGAATTTCGAACAACATAGACCTAACACAAACGTGAAACACTTTACATTGAGTCAATGTAACCTCAGATCTTACTTTCGGTTTCCAACAGTCAGGTCCCATTGATTCAGTTTAAAGTGCCTGTTCGCTTCTGCGTTCACGTTCTGTCTGTGCTGTACCAAATTATTTTGTTCCACTCGCTAAATAGCGCATTTAGCAAGCTCTTTCAACAGGGCTATGCTTGAATTCACTCCGGTATTTTCCTTTAAGTTCATGGTATACTAGCCTGGCTTTGGCTATCCCCTTGGTCTACGCTTTAGCTTTGTACAAGGGTCTGGTATTTCACCATTGACCAACGATTGCAAGCTGGAGGTGTGAACTATAGAAGTTTAAAACGAGTAAATCTGATTTCACCCAATCGCTGACATTATGCACCAGCTTGGTCACGTGAGATAGTTATGCTACAACAACAGAAACCCGACGTTATCTCTCGCCTGGCGAATTCTGGCAGGCAATATAATGGAAAAACACTGGAGAGGCAAATCATTTAAACACATAGCTCAGAAGCAGTGACGGACTGGGATAGAGAAACGGCCCTGGCATTTTGACCCACAACGCGGCCCCAAGACCCCCCAGTACACCCCCCCCCCCCCCCCCCACGCACACACAGACACACACACAGAGAGAGAGACACCACTTCGCGGAAGTTGCAACAACTTGGTGACCGCGCACCACATGAAAACACATTGGTAAACACAAGGTGCATCCTCCTACTAGAACTAGGTGCATGGTGCATCCTACACGTCGAAAACGGTGCGTACTTATAACAAGCGCACTCTGCACTCGTTGGCCCGCCCCACACAGAGAGAAATTGTGACTATTAATAAAATAGTAGGCCTAGTAAACACTGAAGTTTCAGAAACCGACCTTTAAATAACAGGCACCAGGCAAGCATCAACGTGCCTACACACACACACTATACAATCAATGAACCAACCACTTTTGATGTCCGCTTTGCTCCCGCATCGCTTCTTTACGCAAAAGCCCCTTCTTAACGCTGTCCAGTGGACAGTGGCCCAGCTATATGATGACAAGACTATGAGTGGGAGTCAGTCCAACTTCTAGGCTATGCTAACCAGTCCAGAGCTGAACGCAAAACAACATACCGTAGGCTACATCGTTATGGCTACTAAAATGTATTTCAGCAAGACGCCACCAATTCGAGAGCCCATTACCAAGTCATGAAGTTAAGAATACAGTACAAATAAGAAAAACTACAACAGCCCCCAGATTACCACAAGCTAAAAAGGTTTACAGATCACATCACCTTGGCTAGTAGCGAGACTAGCCACGGACTGGCTTATGACAGTAGAAACGCGACCTTACGTGAAATTAAAAAAAAGTGTCACGGCGGACACAAACAATGATTATTAATGGAAATCCTTCAGCCCCTACCTGGTCTTATTCGTAGCGTCGGGCGGTGCAACACATCTTCTAATATCCATATTTGTGTGGGCGAGAACTCTGCGTGCTATTCCATGTGTGAATGGCCTTGTGATTTCTTGGCGATTGCAGAGACAAAACAACACACTTCTTCATGGTCTTCTTCCAAGCAAGCCAAGAAGCCGGCATAATAGATACTACGACATAGATTCGAACAGAACACCGTGTTTTCAGTGACAACAACCTTGAATTTATGGGACACTTCTATTTGTTGTCCGCCACACTTGAGGTCAGTGGTCCGTTAGTGCTCACAGGAAGTTTATCGTCAGTCACTAGGGAAACGGAGGACTGAATAAAAATCCCACAAAGCAATGCTTTACTACAGTTGTCTCAAACAAAAGCAAAATATAAATAGGTATAGATTTTTTTTATTATTTTGAACACTTTTACATCATTGGAATATATATTCAGGAAAAATACAACATGAAACATAATGAGACCCACCCATCAAGATGCCACCGCCCGTGTGTAATGTATGGCAGTGTCAGTGGTATAAATAGCGAAACGGTATTAGCAGAATGCAATCTTTATGTAAGCAATAAATCCCGAGAGGCCGGTGTAAATGCTGGTTTTAGCACGGGTGTTGTTAGGCACGAGGCGCAGCCGAGTGCCGTTAGACATCCGTGCTAAAACCAGCTTCTAAAACTGATAGTTCCGGTCCTCGATTGTGATTGGTTGAAAACGCGTTCGATGCCATTGTAAAATAGGCATTTAGCACGGCTCCAACCGCATTTCGTTCTAAACTGCTGCGCCATAAGAAAGTGAATGGAGCAGCGCTTATGCGTTACTTGGCAACCATTCAGTAAGAGGAAGTATGTTTTTTGGCGGAGGAATTGGTATCAAGGAATAACTTGCTATATTTCTCGCGGTTATGTTTTCCGTTAATGAAACAATTGCCGGTTAACGTGGTAACAGTTTTAGAAGCGCAATAAACCCCTCGAGTCCGGTGTAAATGCTGGTTTTAGCACGGATGTCTAACGGCACTCGGCTGCGCCTCGTGCCTAACAACACCCGTGCTAAAACCAGCATTTACACCGGCCTCTCGGGATTTATTGCTTACATTTACACCGGACTCGAGGGGTTTATTGCGCTTCTAAAACTGTTACCACGTTAACCGGCAATTGTTTCATTAACGGAAAACATAACCGCGAGAAATATAGCAAGTTATTCCTTGATACCAATTCCTCCGCCAAAAACATACTTCCTCTTACTGAATGGTTGCCAAGTAACGCATAAGCGCTGCTCCATTCACTTTCTTATGGCGCAGCAGTTTAGAACGAAATGCGGTTGGAGCCGTGCTAAATGCCTATTTTACAATGGCATCGAACGCGTTTTCAACCAATCACAATCGAGGACCGGAACTATCAGTTTTAGAAAGAACTTTAAACGCAGGCAGCGTGATATTTGCATACACAGTTCCCGTACGTATGATTATGGGGCCGCAACGAGTATTGGAAGGGCCGCGATGAGTATTTCAAGAGCCGCGGCCCTTCTGGCATGTGCCCAAATGCCAGACCGTTCAGTCCGTGCCTCCGCTCAGAAGCCTTCTATACTCTTTGGACAAAAAAAAAAAAGAAAAAAGAAAGAAAGAAAAATATTTGTAATGTGACCGTATCAATGTGACAGGTGGTGAGCAATAAATTATGTTCCTAAGGCTTTCAGGAGAGAACCAACAAACTTAATCCTTAAATTGCACCTCAGTTTACAGCAGTGTAATTGCACAGAATATACAGAGACACGTGATGAATGAGTTTTACTAAAGTAACTGATCCTGTTTTTCTTGTATAAAGGTGTTTCCTGCTGAACTTGGTAGGTTAAAGTTGGCCTACAGTAGATCAGTTAAAAGATACTATTAACTTTTCATAAAGTGGTGGATGCCAAGTATCATTGGTAGCCTAGATCAGTTGGTTGTAAAAACGCACTATTAACTTTTCATTAAGTGGTGGATGCCAAGCATCATTTTGATCATGTCATAGTTTAATAAACATGTCATAGTTTCTCACATGTCTGACTTATTTGGAATTTATTAGCCTAAATATACTTTGGCTCTACAGATCCCACTCTACAATGGAAAGGTTTTCTATTGAGTGGGGTCCTTTAAAGTAAGGGGAAAAAAAACATTAATTGCAAAAACTCTGTACGAAATGTTCATCATTAGGATTTAATGGATTTTTCCAAAGGGCGTTGTCAGATGAACTAAGGATCTGCCCGACAGCTTTTCAAAAACTCTCGTTTTTTCTGGATAATCTCGGGTGAATTTATGACATTGCATCATAGGTGTATTGTTATCACGTAAAGCATTAGGAAGCGCCTTTATCATACAGCATCGGCCTGTTGGACGGCATTCTAACCCGCTCTTGGTTGTTACGAAGAAGTTAAGTTAAGTTAAGTTAAGACGAACATGGATAGGCCTAAGTTAGTGAATTTCACAGAGGGTGAATTTTATCAAGAAAATTTCGACCCAAGGACTTATATTGAAACGTTCTATTCAAACACGGGTGTTTATGATGATGGAGGTTATTTGACCTTCTTCTTACAACGATTTAGTGAAACATTCTCCTCAGGTGAGCTATTCTGCATTTTTAGACTGTCGGGCCTACTATTAGCCTACAATTTAAAATCAAGGTGATTGATTTAGGTATAAACTATGTATTTTTTGATTCACCCTTTAGGAAAATACAAAGGTCAATGTCTGGTGGAGGTGGGGAGCGCTGCCTCGATTCACTCAGTAATCAGTGCTTGCGCACACTACGACGAAATAATCCTGTCAGATTTCACAGACAGCAACCGCACGGAGCTTGACAAGTGGCTTCACAACGCACCTGATTGCTTCGACTGGACTCCAGTGATACAGCAAGTTTGTCTCATGGAGAAAGGAAGGTATGGGTCGTTTTTAAAAGGATTTTTTTAAGAACAAGTCAGAGTGCGAGCAAGATCAGTTGGGTAAAGTTAATGCATGCCTGGCTGTTGACATTGTGCTTATTTGGTCATGTTGATGGCACTGCAATACCCTTATGTTTACTGTAGGCCTAAATGAGCGGTGTCTTAAAAGTTGGGCAACTATTTTTGTTTCACTTCATTAAGCAGGCTATTTATCATTATGAGTGTAGGCCAGTATGTAGGCTATTAAGCATATTGTAAAATAAAAATAACTCGCTCATTTTGGTTTGTTCACGGATAAAAGTGCTTATCAAATGTTCTCTTATTTTGTATCAGAAACCCAGTGGAAGTTGAAGCCCTTCTCAGGCAGCGAGTGAAAAGCGTGCTGAAGTGTGACGTTCGACTGGAGAATCCTTTCCACCCGATGACACAAGAGCCAGCTGATTGCGTAATCACGTCCTTGTGTTTGGAAGCGGCGTGTAAAGATTTGGCATCTTATCGTGCCGCCATGCGTAATGTGACATCAATTCTGAAGCCAGGTGGTGTATTGGTGGTAATTGGTACTCTTGGAGAGTCGTTTTACATTTTTGATGGGAAACGGTTCTCCTGTTTATTTTTGACACGCACGAACGTCGAGGAAACGCTGCGAGAATTGCAGTTTTCCATTCTTGATTACAAGGTTTTTAAAATTGACACCGAGAAAATTAAACATGTGTCAGACTATGAGTCTAAATTCTATCTTGTTGCGCTTAAGTCAGTTTGACATGGAGAGGGGAGTTATTTTTATATAGCTTGTACTTCACCCATGGGCCACGGGACCTATGATTTGGCAACGAAACCTCCGATTTGGAATAAAATAGAAAAACATATTACATTTGTAAATCCACCGAAATTAGCAGGGAGAACTCCATTTAAAACTGATGAAGGGGAGAGGCGTATGATCGCGATGAAATCATGGTGCAGCTTTAACAGAATAAACTAGGCTACTGTTGATGCTTTTTGACATGCTGAAACTTATTTTCCCTAAGCCTTTGTTGTTACAAGTTGTATTGAAGAAAACAAAACAAAAAAAGTTGGGCAGAAATGAACAGCTCATAAAATTATTTCTGTTTAGGCTAGGCCTATTTTTTACATAGTTTCATATTTAGATTCAGTCACATATGACATGTATTGTGTATTTTGGTTAATATAGTTTGAGTCAATAGTTTGGGCAATAAAAAAATGAGGCAAAATGTGTGGTGAATTTGTGTGTGTGTGTGTGTGTGTGTGTGTGTGTGTGTGTGTGTTATGGAATGTAAAAATAGGTCAAAGGCATATAATTATAGAATTTAGTTTGAAACCTGGTTTTAGGAGCCAGTTTATTACTCTAATGTCAATAGATTTTAAATTAAATTAGGCCTGTAGATGGAGCTGTTGAATTGGTTTTTGTCAGCCAGGAACCTACAGAAGATGCCTTTTGAAACATTTTGCTACAGCTCTAAAAAAAAGGCTATATTAAAAAAAATGTTTTTTTTTTTTTTCTTTGGAAAATGGAACTGCATTATGCTCTTACTATCTGGTGGAACAATATGAAATGAGCAGAAGCTATTAGAAAATATAGGTGAATAACAGAATTTATGTCCATGCATAGATGGAAAAGGACACATTTCATATTTCGTCATATGAGTATTGACTGACATTATTTAAGTTTGGCTTGAATTAGGCCTATGCCTCGCCTATTTTATTCCAGAAATGACATTGCCATCCATAGGCCTAATTAAAAATCTACTGATAAACTTCTAAAACCAGGTTTCATGCCACTAAGACTAAGACTTCTAAAGACTAATAATTATCTGCCTTTGACCTATTTTTCAATTCCATACATCTCTATTTGGTAAATAAATGCTTGCTTTAGTTTAGATGATCACATTGTAACACATACTTTCAACTCCTTTTTGCTGTAGTCTAAATGTAGGCCTACTGTACAGAGGAGGTTGTTTGCATAGAGTCAAGGGATGATTGCAGTCTGAAGTTGAACATCTGGTGTTCTGCTATTCTCTGTGAACTCAGGGTAAATACTGTATGGGTCACTGGACTCCAAGAAACAGAAGGGAACATGCATGTCACCAAGAAATGAAAATGATTGTGGAATTAGGAAGAATTAATAGAATAAATCATTTATATTTCTTATTACTTTACCCCACCTTAATTACTTGTGATTAAAAAGATTAAAACGGGTAATCTCTATCTATTGCCTATAAATAATCTAGACCAGTATGCAATAAATTACTATACTAGCCTATACTCGACAGTAAATGGAATAATAATAATAATAATAATAATAATAATAATAATAATAATAATAATAATAGTGTGCCAATATTGTAAAAGTCAATTTTCGTGATATCAATTTACACAAAATTTACATTATTTCAAAGTGAATGCTTCTTTTTTGACATCATTTTGTATCCCAGGGAAGAATGAGGACTCATATTCATCTTGGACAGAGTATTTAATAACGGCAGTATAGCTTGGTCGTATAGCAACAGAGCTTTGATACAACTACTTAACTTTTACACATCGGCCAAGAACACAATCCAGATTCTATTACACAAATAAAATGGCAATTTAGGCTAACAGTTAACAACTGTGATTTGGGAAAAGAGGCTCCAGAACAGCAAACACTGTGATATTAAATTAGAGTGAACAGGCAAATATGAAACTCCAATTGCATATTTGAATGTAGGCTACTTGTCAATGTCAGTCAGTTTATAAAAAAATGTGAAAGTAATATGTGTGTAAAACATTTAAATAGTGAAACTTCAAAGTAGGAGGGTGTTTCATGTTGTGCCAACATTTGCATGATAAATTGGGTTGTAGTTGTAGCCTATATAGGCTATTTATAGTTCAATGAGATGTCTCTAAATTGCAATCTAATCTGGGTTTTTTTGGCAAGAACATAACCATGGGCTTTATCGATATATATTTATTCATAATCCTGGTGTGCTGTCAAGGTAAGGCTAAGCTTTTACATTATATTCCTTCTTTACATTTTTAAAAAAAATTAAAACAGCAACAACACACAAAAAAAACAACTTTTATGCAACTTTTTAAACATTTACAGGATCTCATGGCCAGATTACATTGACCCAGACTCCAGCAGTGAAAGCTGTACAGCTAGGCGAGACTGTTGTCTTAGCGTGTAAAGCCAGCAGTAATGTATACACAGGGTGGGGATACCCTGCTTTAGCCTGGTACCAACAGAAACCTGGATCAGCTCCCACACTCCTTGTCCACAAGGCAACGACAAGCCTGTCTGGGACACCATCCAGATTCAGTGGCAGTGGATCTGGAAGTGATTTTACACTGACAATCAATGGAGTTCAGGCTGAAGACGCAGGAGATTATTACTGTCAGAGTTTCCACTTCCCCAATAGTGTGCGTGTGTTCACACAGTGATACAAAGACGTACAAAAACCTCCCTCAGTAAGACATAAATTGACTCACACTTGGACTGGGGTGCCACCAGGGGGTGGGGTAGGGCAGAGTTTGGGATGATTCTAGCGTCCGTGTGTGTGTGTGTGTGTGTGTGTGTGTGTGTGTGTGTGTGTGTGTGTGTGTGTGTGTGTGTGTGTGTGTCTGCTAAATGCAGTGTTGGGCAGTAGCTAGCTACAATTAGTGAAGCTACTAGTTTAACTACATTTCTGAGTAGCTTGGCTGTAGTGTTGCTATTTTCTGAAATTGATAGCTTTTCAGTAGTGTAGCTACTTTTTTGGCCATGTAGTGTGGTAGCTTTCCCATAAGCTACATTTTCAGGGACATCAGTTCAAAACAGCAAATCATTTATCAAGGCCATTCACAAAGGATCAGTTCTTTACTGTGATGCATGTATTGCCATAATTCAAAAAAGTGCCCATAATGAAAACAAAATCAATTGTGTTTTCTATCATGTGTCAATTTTATGTAATTAATTATTTCCTCTGCCAAGGAGGTTATGTTTTTGCCGGTGTGTGTGTCTGTGTGTCTATCCTAGTACAACATAACTTGAAAAGTGCTGCACGGATTTGGATGAAATGTTCAGACAACGTGTGTATTGGGATGAGACGAGTAAGAACTTTTGGTGACAATCGGTGATCCAGAACATCATTTGTGACCACATTGCCTTGGCAGGGGTCTGCGCTCCCATAGGTTATGTTTTACAAAGGTTGACTACATTTAGATAGAATTAGTTAGTTACCGTCTGTTTGAGAGACCTGATAGTTTGATCACCAATACTTTGGTTGTATCGCAGGATTTATCTATAGGCCTTTTCAGGTATTAAAAAGTAGCTTCACAATAGTTAAGCTACTTCTGACATTTTTTCATAGCTTAGCTTGCTACAATTTGTCTTCCAGTAGCATTGGTGTAGTGAAGCTTCATATAATGTGGAGTAACTGGTAGCTAAGCTTGCTACATTTATTGAGTAGCTTGCCCAACACTGGCTAAATGTGTGTGTGTGTGTGTGTGTGTGTGTGTGTGTGCCTTCATGTATGTGGCTGATAAATGTGTTAGTGTGCATGTGTGTGTGTGTGTCTGTTGTCTATGTACAGTAGGTGTGTTTGTGTGTGTCTGCCTTCAGGTGTGTGTGTGTGTGTGTGTGTGTATGTGTGTGCATGTGTGTGTGTGTGTGTGTGTGTATGTATGTGTGTGTGTGTGTTTGTTTATCTCTGCTGTGTTTGTGTGTGCTGACAGGGGCCCAGAGAGAACACTTTAATATTACCAAAATGATTGTTTCTCTGGTGGCACTGACTGTCCCTCATCAATAACCCTCATTTCATTTCATTATTAGATGATAAATGTTTCAGAATTTCTGAAGTTCTTGCCACAAGCACTACAAAAAATAAGTACAGAAAGAGAACCTGTTGGGTAATTGTTCCCCTCTCAGAATGGATCTTACTGAACTCAAATTACACAAACAGTCACACATGCACCTCTACCACAGGCATCTGTGAAACTTAGTGTTGTAACTGTCAGCGTACAGATCTACTCAAATTTGCATGTCGGAGTTCAGTAGTTTTCCAGTCTCATAATAGAAACCCACTGGTCCCACTTGTGCAGAAGTTCCTGCCACTGAAGAAAAAAAAATGCAGGTTACTTTTAAAGTGCTGTATTATGACAGATTGACCCATTCGAACTGCTTGGGTCCGTGTACTTTTTCGTTCATTCATTATTCTATTTTGGAATGAAAGATGAAATTGGAAAAAGGGTGCAACTTCTTGTCTTGTACAAAGCCATACACGCAGAAATGGCTGTATTTGGTTTTCTGCATGTGTTGTCTCATACCATAATAGTATTATAAGAAATTACAACATTTTTGATCGTTTTTCAATGTATTTGTTTATTCATTTATTGAAATTCATTTGACTGACCCTGTTTACCCGGAAGGAAAGTTTGCAGAGTCACACCAGAAAAGGTCTAAGTTAGCTGGCGACCATACGAGGCATACGCAAAGACGCTCCAGACGTAGCCGGAGCCAAAGACATAGCAGAAAAATAATAGTGTAGGCTATTCTTTAGCTGGCAAGTTCACTAATGAGCTGAAGCGCGCGCACTTGCTCTTCATACCACTGTTTTACGCACTTTTAATGCACATTTCTCTTTGATATATTTGGGGCATTATCGTTGGGAAACCATGTGTCCATGTAGACTACATACACAGGTAGGCTGGAGATGAGCAGGGAAGCTGATGGAAGATGCTGATAATCAGAGCTGTCAAAATCCTTTCTCAATCACAGTTGGTCTACCCTTCCCGTCCTCTGTCCTACTCAATATTGTGGTGACGCTTGCATGCACTTGCTTGTGGCGCTTGCTTGCTATATGCAACCATCTCACGAGGTTGTGAGCATCACAAAATTTTATTCTCACACTCATCACAGATCAATCACATCTTTTGAAGTGTAGCAACGTTCCGGAATACTGTTGCAACAATGCTTGCAAAGTCGGTATTTGCCTCCAAATAAACTAAAAAACTTAACCACCTACTTCCAGAATTACTTCCAAGTCATCCGAATTCTGGGTGCTTAACAAACCAAAGACGCAATTCAGATGGATGTTTTCTTTATTGCTATTCTCTTTTTTCTAGGATTCAGCGTTTCATTTTCAGTTCCTAAACGATATCAAAACATGGCGCTTGTTTCCATTTCATAAGTGATATTCAAGCGTAAAACACCATAAACGAGTCCTTATTCATTTCTCGTGCGACTTCCAAAATAGAATAATGAATGAACGAAAAAGTACACGGACCTGCTTGGAACAACTTCATCTAATCTCTATCAGAATGCAATGTGAATCTTATTATCAAGTTTAAAAAAGAAGAAGTAGAAAAAAAATGGAATACTGATAAAAATATTGCAAGTGGAGTTTGGTTTTGTATCTTGACACTTCATATTTTCATTTGGGATAGGTTATTTTTTATTCACACTACTCTAATGATGCTATGAAATGTGATGCATATATATTTCCCATAGGCCTATATAATTTGTACAATCTCCAATATGTTGGTTGATCTTCCTGGAAAGATCTTTTGACATTAACAGTGGGACAGGACAAGAGAGACCTACACAAAGAAGGGAAAGTGAACACGAGACCAAGGCCCAGTTTCTCAAAACACTGTAATCTGAATAGAAATCTTACAGGTTTGAAAAATCCCATGTTTTGTTGTCTTCAATCAGGGACCATTAATACAACAGTTATTCTGGATTATACATAGCTAGCAAACCACTGGATTTCTAAATCTGGATCACTTTGATCTGAATTAAACTGTTTAAGAAAAAAATTGAGCCCAAGAGATCAAGAGCTTCAGTGTATAAAGGAGTTATTTGCATAAAAGTGTCCGTGGGGATTGTGACTGTTGTCTGTGAGCCTTTGGGAGGACTAGAATGTATATAGTATGGGGTGCAGTCAGTGTTCAACAGAGAGTTTTTAGTTTCAAGAACTAAAACACAAACAAAGATGATTTCTACTTTTATTTTCCTATCTCTTTTGTGTCTTCAGGGTAAGGTCATTTGTGATAACGTATTTTTAATTAAGGCAAGGAGCTGAGTTTTGTGCCAGCAATTATACTATGAATGTGTAATGATGAGTAATGTTTCCATGCTTTTTCTACACAGACTCCCTGGGAAAGGTCACTGTGACTCAGACCCCAAAGGTGCAGTCTGTCACACCTGGAGAAACCTTTACTTTGAGCTGTAAAACCAGCCAGGATGTTTTCAATGCAGGGACATCAGATGCTCGCCAGGCCTGGTACCAACAGAAACCAGGAGCCGCTCCAAAACTCCTAATATATGATGCCCAAAAACTGCAGACAGGGACTTCCTCCAGATTCATTGGCAGTGGGACCCACAGTGACTTTACTTTGACCATCACTGGTGTCCAGCTTGACGATGCGGGAGATTACTACTGTTGGAGTAAACACTACATCAGTGGTATATGGGTGTTCACACAGTATTGAGGGGCCATACAAAAACCTCCACCTACCAATGCACTGATGTTTTAGTAAGTGATCATTTCTGTTAGCACAGTAAACCTACCACTAATTTATTTAATGTTTATATAATTTAGCTGACTTCTTTTTTTTATTTAGTCTATTTACATATTAGTTTACATGAATATAGATAATAGAAAATACTTTACTGTTCACTATAGTGTGCTGTAGGTGAACTACTACTGTTGTATGACTGCAACCAACTTCTTCATCAATGCTTTTAATGTGTTTCATTTTTTCTATAGTCTGAAATGTCTGGGCTGAATCTTTGCTGAAAAAACACTACAAACACTACTACACTACATCGTCATCTCTTTAAAATAAAGGTGTTTTTCATACTATATCCAGGTCTACAGTATGTCTGTGCAAAGTTCTCTAGGTCTTCAGACTAATTATAAACATCAAAACTAAATCAATTAATAAATGATCTTTAAGCTATTTTTTTTTTCAATAATTTTAGCACATTTACATGTAATAGGCTGGTCCAATGTTCTTACTATGAATAGAAATATGGAATTGTAAATGATAGCATTAGTAAGACTATTGTTATTACTGTACTGGACAAGAAACACCCCCAGCACCATCATTATCTAAAGCATTGGTTCTCTAACTGGGCTTCACATCGCCAGGGGGTTCTTGAAAAAGTTTGCTACAAAAATTAAACTGGTCTTAAAGGGATAGAAATATTGCTAAAACATTTCATGGGCATTTTTAAAACAGCAGGCCTACAGAAAACCACTTCTGAATTGTCAGGTTTTGCCAGATGCAATTACATGCCTATTTAAAACTGCTGCATCTGAAATAACAACAACAAAAAAAGTATATGTCAGGGGTCCCTGGCCCAATTAAGTTTGAGAACACCTGATCTAAAGTAATAGAACAACTCTGAGCCTTCTGGAAGTTCGTTCCAAAGCTGAAAGGCACTATTGAATTTCGTTGTGTTCATACACTGTATCAATGCAATGACAATAAAGCTTCTATTCTATTCTATTCTATTCTATTCTATTCTATTCTATTGCGACTCGAAAGCTCCTTCAGCCTTCAGTTGTCTATATTGTACATGCTTGCAGATAATTTAACCTGATTAATATTGTGTGTGTGTGTGTGTGTGTGTGTGTGTGTGTGTGTGTGTGTGTGTGTGTGTGTGTGTGTGTGTGTTCTAACAGCACAGTAGATGGTCCCGTTATATAGTCCTTTTAAAATGTTGTTTTAATGTTATTTTGTTTTATGATTTTATTTAAAAAAATGTGCATTGTCTGAATTGTTTTGAATGAATAGATTCCCATTCCATTCCATTCCATCATGGTTCTGGGTTGTGAGGGGATTGGCATATAAAGTGAATTTGCATGTATCCCTTAGAACCTCATATATTGGGTTAAATGGATAGGCTACAGCTAACTTGGGCAAATTGTGTACCGTATTACAGTAAGCCTTGGAAAATGAATTTCTTCAGTCTTATATGGATAGTTTGCATTTATATTGAGGGTAAGATTTTTTTTTTTTTTTTTTAATTCTCTAGCATTTCACTATACACCGACTTAACCCAAACGGCATTATGATGGCATAGCCTACCAGTATGCCACATTTATAAATGTAACAATTTTTCCTTTTCAGAATGTTATGGAGAGATAACAGTCTCACAGACTCCGGACATTAAGCATGCTCTTCAAGGACAGACAGTCAATATTCACTGTAAAACCAACCCTGCAGTATACCCTGACTGTGGTAGTTCTGGAAAACCTTGTCTGTTCTGGTACCTACAGAAAGATGGAACGCCACCAAAAATCCTTGTGTATCCGTGCAGACCAGCGCCACACAAATGCTCCTGCTAGATTTAGTGGCCAGGGATCAGGCGGTGACTTTACACTGACCATAAGTGGAATAGAGCATGAAGATGCAGGAGTTTACTACTGCAAGAGTATTCACAGTGGAAATGTATTCACACAGTGATACAGAGCTGTACAAAAACCTCCTCAGTGGTGGCAGTGAGGCTTGAGTCTACCCTGCAATGGTGATTGAAAATCAATGGGGTAGAAAAGCCTTATATTGTGTAAAGCACTTAGGAAAGTTTATTATTCAAATGGAATGATTATTAGGCTATTAAAATGGAAATAAAGTAAAATTGAATTTAGCTACTTTGAATTTAGCAAATAGCTACTCAATAGTTTTTTCATGTTACAACACTGCTTTATGGGATCCTCAGTCATTAATCTGACACACTCAACAATGAAATTAAATAACATAGATGTGGGCTGCATAGATAGGGCTGCAAAGGCTCAAAACCGTATGTCATAGGAACAGTGGCCACAACCCCCACAAACTCTATCTTTTTTATCTTCACGGTAGCTGTTTGGTCATATTGATGTGTGAAACCTATATTTGCACACACAGAGCAGCTTAAAAGTGTGGTTGTTTGTATCAACCCACCATCCCATATTTGTTGTGTCTCCCTTCTAAGGTAATTATGGATACAGTGAACTATAGCTCTGAGAAATAATGATGTAGCCTACACACAATAGAAACCCTGGAACTTTGTTGAGAAAGACAGAGATCCTGCAGTTCCGTTCCATTACTTGAAAATTCTGCATTATTATCTGCAGTTCCAATTTTATAGCCCATATGCAATCTGTATTTGATTGAGTTGTGGATTCAAATGTGCATTCAGGAGAGAGAGAGAGAGAGAGAGAGAGAGAGAGAGAGAGAGAGAGAGAGAGAGAGAGAGAGAGAGAGAGAGTGTGTTACATGGTCAAGGTTCAGTGGTTTTGGCTGCTTTCAGAAAGGAAATGAACCTTTAGCAGATGTGCTCTGCTCTTTGCAGTTGTTATAAACTCTACTTTATGAACTCAGGACATGCATTTAAAGGTTTTTTTGTCATTTTCATTAAAAAAAGGTTCACAATAATCACAAAAATTCAGAATAGCAACAGAAAGGTTTTATTTTTCAAAGTCAAACTTTGCTAAATAAATTGCTCAAAAACATTTCTCAGTGGCAGTTATATACTAAAGTAGACAAAAGGATGACAGGCTATGGATGTTTGTTGAAAAAGATTCTTTCCTACAGTAAGCACAAAATAAAAATTAAATGAATGAAATGAAATGAAATAAAATAAAATAAAATACAATCAGACATCCAGACTAGAGAGAGTATAGAATACTTTAGTCAGAGCATTCACCTCCCTTTATAACCTTGGTGACTGGAGACTGGGAGCCCTGTTTGGCCTCACAGGTTACTGAGGCTCCCTTGGTCCACTCCTGGGAAGGTATGGTCAGGGTGCTGCTCCAGCTATACAGGCCATTCTTCTCTGGACCCCAGCGACTGGCCAATCCAGTCCTGCTGTTCCCGTCCACCTTCCAGCTGAGAGCCCAGTCTGAGGGGAAACCTCCGTTGGCCAGGCAAACCAGCGTGGCAGTGCTCTCAGAGAGCTCTTTGCTGGAGGGGGGTAGGACTGTCACTTTGGGAATGGTGTTGCCTGAATGTCAGAGGGAGACATCAAGGAAATAGAAATATATTAGGACTAGGCTTCATAAAATGTAATGTATAGCCTACTAGGCCTACTGAATGCAAGTTGAAGTATCTGAAGATATCTATCAGAGATACCCAACGCATAATATGCCTGCAACTTTGGTTAATTAGATTCTGTCTTGTGAATTAACAGTAGCCTACAAAAGCCACATGATCCAAAATAAATAACAATGGTGATTAGAACATTTTTTTTGTTCAGATATCTTCAGAATTTCAATTAAAAACGCAACAATAAATACCAGCGTGTGCGCTCAAGATGTGGAAGAAGATTCGCCGAAAGATTAATGGCACAGGCACACGATTTGTGACATAAACATAAAGATGTTTCTACTCAGAAAATCACATATAGGCCACATTTCTTTAAGAACAGAATAAACACTTGCATCCAATTTCGAACCATGGTGCCACTTTCACGTTCATATCGTTGTGACACAAATGTATAGCGCTACAGAAATCCTACAGAAACCCTACAGCTATTCCACTTGCATTACTAAATCTATTAGATTAATAATCTCTATGCAATCCCATTTCTATGATTTCTTTCAGAATTTCAAAATCCATTCTTTAATTTAGGCTAAATAAAAATCGGCCAATAAATAATTAGGCAGACAGTTGCTTGATAGCTTGGTAAAATCACATATAGCCTTGGTAAATGTTTACAATCTGCAAATATTCAGAAGAAAACTTTGCCAGCGTGGCTACAGGTCGTTTTAGGCTTTTATGATTCACGGACAAATAGAGATGAAAAGAGTTCCTCATGCCATATAAAAAATATTGTCACTCATAGACGATAAAGTTACATAAAAAACCTGGAGATTTTCAGTCAAAATAATGGTATAACATTTAGTCATCAGGTAAAAAAAAACACTTACTTCCAACGTCAAGTTTTGTGCCGCTTCCAAAAGTGTACCACAGTGATAGAAACCCTATCAGCGGCCGTACAAAAACCCTACCTCCAAATGCGCACAACTTGACATGCTTATTCTGTCATTTATTTTGCCACGTTAGCCACGTTAAATGACATAGCAACACTCTGCAGCTTGCTATAACCAGGTGACCTAAACAAATATTAAACTTTTTAAACAGCTTAATTGATTTGGCAACTTGCTATACCCAATAGGCACAAGAGATTATGCGTATTGGTGCGTGTGACGACAATCCTGAAAAAAATATATCATTGTTTAATCTAGACTAATTTCCGTTGTGATTTCCCAATTTTTCTAAAGTAGCCTAAGGTTGTTTTTGTTTGTTTAAGACTAATGGATACCGTAGCTCAGTAGTGGTCAGTATGCTAATTTCTATTATTAGCCTAGGCAAAATTGTAAACGTCTACGGAATTATATGCAATTCGAAAACATGCTTGAGAGCATTTTGATTTCAGCAAAAACGTGGGCTACAGAAGTGCCAAAAGCAAAGCAAAGAAATATTACTTACTTCCAACTTCAAGCCTTGTCCCGCTACCAAAAGTCCACCACAGTGATACAAATTAATTCAGGGGCTGTACAAAAACCTCCTAGCGCTTTGGTATCAGAGTTTAGCCTACACTGTACACATAGGCTACAACATCTGTCCTCGAAATGATATCCAAAAAAAAAAAAAAAAAAAAAGCGTAATAATTAGCTAGGTTATTCAATATAACCGAAAATAACCGTTGTCTATTTATTTTTTTAGATTTTATTTATTTATTTATTTTTTGCAAAAATAATCAGATAAAACCCAGGCGGCATAAAACCAAGTTTCAGCACCGTGGACAGCGACTAGGCCCATAGCCCACAATACAAACGCGGGTGACGAAATGTGGTCGGTGGATATAGCCTAGGTGTAGGCCTGTGTGGATAAAACACGTTAAGCCGACACGTCAAGAATATCCATAGTCAATTTCAACATAATTTAGAAAAAGCATAAACTGCTTGAACACTAAGAGCATGGAAACTGCTGCTTCTTCTGTCATTTAGCCTAGGTTGTTATTCAGAAGCTGACAGCTGGATGGATTTTTTATTATTATTATTTTATCATTATTATTATTATTTTATTAGTATACAGGTTTAGTTCTTCCATAGTAGTTTTTAGTGGGTTAGGTCATCTTCGTTCTTAGCGGCTTGAAATATTTTTTACCATTGGTGCTTAGGGCCTACTCCACTCCAGTAGATGGCAGCATTGTATATTTGGTACAGTGTGCACCAACCGCAAGCGGAATCACCGCCACCATTTCCTGTTTTCACACGACTGGTCGTTTCTATGTTCACGGCCTAATACAGTGAACTCTTCGTCAAATGTATGGCTTTTACAAGCTCTTTACTGTAACATGTTAAATAGGCGGTTTCTTCGTTGGAAATATGACATCCACGGAGAATTTCAAAACGAGTAAGTTAGTATTTATGGCTTTTTGGATACTCGCCGACTATGAGCTAATGTAGCATATGGGCACGTGAAAACATCAACAACAAAGATAACTTCCACGAAAGTTGTAACAGGAAAAGATAGTTATTGATTCTTGTTGTAGAAGTGTTCACTAAGTGGAAATGCTCAGAGAGACTTTGTTGAAATCTCTCTGGTATGCTACAAACATAGCCTACAGTCTGTAAGAAGCAGTGAAATAAGCAATTCTCATGGCAATGTTGCAGATGCCAGTGTGCAACGTTAGTGTTAACGCTAGCAAGACAATAATAACATTTCACGAAATTATCAGGATGAATCAACATTCACATTTGCTGTCGACAAGTGTATCCTTTCCTTTCCCTATAACGTTAGCTCATGCCCGCCCTTTTGTTGACATTTTTGCCCAAGACGGCCTGCGCCATCATTCACGTTACAATGTGCCTCAATCAGAGAAATGTTAATAAATGGGCTCTGGTACAATGCTCCAAAATTAACCATGAGTTATTTATTTGTCACACTGTAGCCAACTCCCTACCTCTCTCCTCCCTACGTCTTCTGGTGTCTCCTCTACGCCTGATGTCAGCGTTCATGTGGCAGGTGGCAGAACGTCACAGCATTTCCCATTTTGAAAAGTTGGTGGAATTTATTGGCTTGGTGTCTAATTCAGCCCCCAGTTTCTTCAACCAGAATCAGATCACCAAACTCATAATTCAGCTTCAGACCAGGGTAAGTTAAGTTCGCTTGCTGACTGTGCCCACCTACCTAGGCCTTCTCAGGCTTATTATACTGATAATGCCTATCTGTCATCAAAATAATGCATTGTCCAAATTGCATTATATAGGCTACTGTGCAAAAGTTAGAGGCACTACACATGTTCAGGCTAAGTGCCACACATGTATTTTCACTTACTTTTATTTAAATAATAAAATATAATAAATATGCACATAACATTTTGAAAACTCAAGATGCACCCAACTTCTGGTTTTGGATTTGGGCCTCTCGGGCCACCACTGGAGTCCTTTTCCCAGCAGTATTTCAGTGACCAACAGTGACAAGCGGGAAACAGCTGTTTCAGTTTCTCAGTTAACTTTTAGAAACGTTACTGCAAATACAACAAAGTCTTTGCAATGTTGGCCTTAAAGCAAAAATCCGGAGTGAATTCAAGCATAGCCCTGCCGAATGAGCCTGCTAAAGGCATTAGGTAGCGAGTGGAACAAAATAATTTGAAACAGCATAGACCGAACGCGAACACAAAGCACTTACACTGGATCAATGGATCCTCATTATTTGAAACCGAAAGTAAGATCTGAGGTGTCTTGACCTGAGGTGTTTTGTGTTCACGTTAGGTCTATGCTTTTCAAAATTCGTTCATTCCATGCAAAATATCGCTGTTAGAAGGCAATGCAATAGGGCTATATTTAAACTTACTCCAGAGCTACCCTTTAAGATGGGCACCAAAATCAGAAGAACAACTTTGCCATTCAAATGACGTTCATCAATTCAATTTTTCTGTAGAAAAATACAGTCTATGGTTATGGCACTGTTTTTGTCAATACATTTTGTACAGTAGGACTACTATTGGCAGATATCAACAAAGCCAACACATATGGTGCATTCATGAAGTATTCAGACCATGTTCACCATTTGTTGTAGCAGTTTTGAATAATTTACATTAATTGTGCCATAGATTTATCAGCTGTTTCATTCCGCGGTTTCCTTACAGATCATCTTGGAGTTTTACAGAGAAAAATGCCCACCACTAGTGACTATCCAGCCTCACCTTGACGTATTGATCAACTTGAAATTATCGGTAAGGGAATGTCTGTTATTTAAAAAAAAAAAAAAAAAGATAAATGATTATAATGATTTTTCTATTTTTTTCTGTTGATTTGTTGTTATTGTCGTGGTTTTCGTAACCTTAGCATGCGCACAAATTTTGCAAGATTTTGCATTGTGTTCGTGTTGCTCATTTCAGAGTACAGACGAAGATGTTGTGAAGTACTTGGATGACTTCACTGAGCTGATTCAAACTGTCCTGACAAACCCAAACTCAAGAGAACATTATTTTAAGGTAAGTGTCTGACCCGTCCTTTAATGCCAGTGTTGTATTTCCACCCACCCTTTGAACCTGCTTAATTGCTCCGTGTCTCTGCAGACGGTGTTGAAGAAGAGAAAACAACACTCTCGTGTGTATTGCGCTGACGGCAGCTTGATGCTTAGGGCATGGTGCAATAAACCCTTTATTTTTATTAAAAGCAGTGTTTCCCATAGAAGTACTATTAATGAATAGCCTGTACAATTTTTGTAAAAAAAAAAAACTTTTAAAGAAAATTCCAAATACAACAATTTTATCTTTTCAGGGTGTTGTTTGTTGTCAAGGTGGCTACCTCAACTATAAAGCGCTGATTGAAACCCTGAAAAGTACAGAATAATACACGAGTGTTGTTTTCTCTTCTTCATTTTTTAACTCATAGCCAAAGTATTTTGTGTTGAAGTTGAAGTGTTGAAGTTTGAGCTTATAATGTTGAAACCTCGGCAGAATGTGTTCCCTCATCTCTATGGGGCTGAATACCAGGCGGCCCTTCAGAATATGGTCTTGGAGTTCCTTTTCAGAGTGGAGGAGCTGCTACCAGTGCCAGACTTGAAACAGGTTAGTTTCAGTCTGAAACTAGAATATACATAATAAAGATATTATTCTTTAAGTATATGTAATTATGTTATACTCTTTCAATAATATCTGGTTTCAGTCTGGTTCTGATTTCAGACTGGCTAACTACCATTTTATATGTGTTACAGTATTTGTTTTCAAAATTTGTAAATATGGACTTGCATGGTCTCTTCATGGCAAGGCTTAAAATAATTACATAGTGTTAATGAAACCTACTCTTCTCTGCCATGTCTCAATGCACAGACTGTAGCATGGCTTTCTGCATCCCCTTGTGATTTGGTGGACAGCACGCAGTTGCTTACAGATTCTGAGGACCTGAAGACCTTAGTTACTGTGATGAGCGGTAAGCCTTTGATAAACATTTATCCATGAAACAGTTGTTTTTGTTGTTGTGCTTTCTTTTATTGGTTTGATCCCAGGTGTGAAGGTGGAGCATGTCTGAATTGACATTTGGAAAGAGGCGATTAAAAAGATTGTGAGGCATTTAAAAAGTAAAACTATACTGTTGACTACTTCCTTTTTTATTTTTTTCCCTAGTTTTGGATTTTATGTCCAGAAAGTTTAAGCATCCAGTCACATTAATATAAGGTGTTGAGTGCATTTCCTTGTTCAAGTTTGACATTTGGGAAGACAAATACATATACCTTAGATTACAATACATGTCACTTTAAATATGAACCATCAATGCAAATCGCATCTGTGTGAAAATACCTATGTCACAGATGATTTATGAATGTCTTCATATACATTGCTCATAATATTTTGTGTGATTCACTTAACAGCTCCTCCTGCTTGTCTCATTGAGGAAGAAGTTATGGTAATTGCTGACCCATCCAATCAAGTCGAAGTCGTCGAGAGGGTTGTGTTCGCCGATTCGAGTCAACCTCATGAAATTGTAGAATGTGACGAAACACAGGAGTTTGCCGACACGGAAGCCGTGTCTGATGAAGAGGACACTGCAGAAGAAGCACACCTACCCCAAGAGGGAGATATAGTGAACACCATCCAAAACATAGCTGCCATGGCAAATGAAGGTGTATCAGAATTGGAGAGTTCAAACGCAAACCAACAAATATATGTGATCCAGCAACCTGCGAGAGCTGATGCAAAGTCCTCTGCTCCTTCCACTGTGTACGTGATAAACTCTGTTGCTGCCAATAAGAAGAGTGGCCACCAATCAACATCTGAAGTTACGCCGATTAGTGTGGAGAAATGGATCTCTCAAGTAGCTGGCAAAGTCATCTCACTTCCTTTTCTTCCGAGCCTGCCCAAATCAAGCATTCCGCGTTCCAGATCCACAAAGTCTCGCTGTCGTTCTTCCCGTGGAAACCAGGAGAAGACTATTCTCAGAAAAAGCTCCACATCCAGTTCAGGTGCACCAAGGCCATCCCAGGAATTACCTCGACCTCGGAGGCCTCGCGAGACGTACACGTGTAACCAGTGTGGTAAAACCTTTCCTTACCAGTCTCAGTTGGACGACCATGAGCGCACGCACACGGGTCAGAAACCGTTCCAGTGCTCCGTTTGCGGCAAGACGTTCCGCTCCCGCAGCTTCCTGAACATCCACGAGAAGATCCACTCCAACGTGCGCCCATTCCAGTGCCAGGTTTGCAACAAGGCCTTCCGGAAACGCGGGGATGTGGTGAAACACCACCTGGTGCACACTGGAGAGAAGCCGTACAAGTGCACCGTTTGTGGGAAGGGTTTCACTCAGGCCTCCTACCTTAAGATCCACCAGGCCTGCCACACGTCCGAGCACGAATACCCTTGCCCTCACTGCGAGAAGACCTTCCCCACCGCCTTTAAGCTGAGGCTGCACGAGCGCTACCACACCATGGAGCGACCCCATCAATGCTCCATGTGCGGCAAAAGCTTCATCCACCTCTCCATGCTCAAGAGGCACATGGGTTACCACGCGGGCAAGCGCCAGTACCTCTGCTCCCTCTGCGGCAAGGCCTTCGTCTACATGTTCGACCTCAAGAAGCACCAGCGTCGCCACGGCATGACTAGAGAGGAAGTGCCGTGCGAGATCTGCCACAAGACCTTCTCGAGCCCGGAGGCGCTGAGGTGCCACATGCGTATTCATACCGGTGAGCAGCCCTTCCAGTGCCAGGAGTGTGGCAAGGCTTTCACCCAGCTGGGCAACCTGAGGAGACATCAGCGCGTTCACACTGGGGAGCGGCCGTTCACCTGCGCAGTGTGCAACAAGACCTTCAAGCACTCTTCCCACCTGAAGGACCATTCGCACGTCCACACAGGCACCTGGCCGTACCAGTGTGATCAGTGCGGGAAACAGTTCAGGGGGCCCGGGCCTTTGAGGAAGCATGAGAGCACCCACTTGAACCCGCAAGAGGGACGAAGGAGTGGCCGAAGGAAACAGGAATCGCAAAGGAGCTGATATTGTAACTGCACGTCTCAGGATACTAAGATGTTTCTGAAATTAAAAAAAGTCCCAGAACTTTTTTTATCCAAAGATGAGAAAAGACTTAACATATAGTATGGTACTTACATGTAGGTATGGCTTACCTAGGGAAAAGAGTAAGATCTAGGGTGCACTTCTCATTGTCATTGTTCAACATAAGGTTATGTTAAAACAGTTCAGTTACTTTTGGCAATAAACAGTCCAGGTTTGATATGAGTGCTTGTTTAATGTGTTGTAAATGATAGTTTGCCATCATTCAAGCATAGCTCTGTTGCATAAGATAGTGAGTGCAATGAAAGAATTTGGAAAAATGGAATGCAATTTTGGTGCCGTTGCCTCAATGTACATTAAAGTGATCATTTGCATTTGTGTTTGTCTATGTTCCAAATTTTTTTTCATCTCATTCACTATCTAGTGCTGTCAGCAGGCTTGTGCAACTGTGCTATGCTAGAATGACTTTAATGCTTGGTTATGCAAGACACTGTAAATCCTTTTGAAATAATTTTCCTGAAACTTTGAATGTAGCATTGTAATTAATTTACATAGATTAAAAATGAATTAACATTTTGTCCAACATGTTTCGAAACATGATGATCCTTTCAGAGCTGTTAGCCTACTTTGATGTATAAATTTGCGCAAATAAAACAAGTAGAATTTCAAACAGCATTTTTGGTCAAATTTTATTAAATAAGAAAATGGGATCATGTGACTTTGATTTGATGCATCATGGGGATATTTGTTTTCGGGAAACTGAATACCACTAGGTCCAGACTGGGACAAAAAAAATGGCCCTGGTATCTTTGGCTTTGGCTTCCCACTGAAAATTTATAAATTTAAATTTATGGCAAGTTAAAATTACACTGTAAGTTGGACTCATTGCATAAACACGAGAGATTTAATTGGACTAGCCCAATATCCTTCAAGAAAATTATGAGTAAACAATGACAGCACCGGCCCAAAAATGGCCATCGGCCCACCGGGCATTGCCCTTTATGTCCTATAGCCAGTCCATGCCTGGATACCACCAATGCCATCCATTATGATTATTTTTAGTTTCTTAACTAGTGTATGTACTTATGCATGTATACATGTTGTGTTGGCAACACAAATGAACAATAGAACAATGGTGTAAACTGTAAAACCTTGTCTTTCAGACAGGACACTACCTACTTTGCAATTCCTTACATCTTTTGGCCTACTGTACGCTTCATGTCTGCTATATCTGCATGTACTGATTGTGGCAAATACTGAGGTCCAGCAGTGTATCTGTGTACTGTGTTTCCACAGTAAGGTGGAGAAGATGAATGCTGCATCCGCAAGATGTTTAGGATTCAGTATTGTGTTTATTTTTAACTGGCCCTGTAATCTTTTTTTTTTTTTTTTTTTTTTCAAAGGAAAAAAAAGGTATGTGTGGAGTGCTCTAGGATGTGACATAACTTGATGTTCTTTGGTGCTGGAATTTCAGAAATAGCTTTGAAAGAATAAGCTTCTAGGAACTCTAAATGCAGTATAAACATGTTTTTTAGGCAACAAAAACTATCTATGCGTTTTGGCCGCAATGGCCTTCATCAGGACAATGAAAGATGACCTGATGGCCCAGTAATCTATTGTGTTTATCTCACTGACTTATATTTACAAACATATATAAATATCTGGACATGTGGAAAAGTATCTGAATGTTTTTTTTTTTTTTTTCCTTTATTATATGTTAAGTAAAAATGTCACACTGTCTTTGTGCCCCCAAAAGCAAGCCCTAGGCGACGGTGGCAAGGAAAAACTCCCAGCTGTGGGCTGGAAGAAACCTTGTGAGGACCCAGACCTTTGGGGGAACCCATCCTCCTTGGGCCAGTACTGACAGAGACAGCAGATGTGTGGAGGAACATTCGAGAGAAGCTGAAACAGATAAGAGTCCGAGTAGTTACTGTCTGTCCACCAATAATGTTACATGCATTCCTTGACAAACATGTGAAGCTTCATCCAATATCTATTCACAAAAGTGATGGTCTGTTTTCATGTCTAATGACTGGTACAGGCTTGAACTACTAATGTAATACATAATAGCAAAGGCTATTGAATGAAGCAAAAATAGCATGTGTAATTTTTTACTGTTCATGCATAAAATTAACTGTTAAACACAATATCTAACCTTGTAGTTGTGGGAGTTCCTGCAGAGGATGAGAGATCGGTCATCACTGTCTGATCTGTTTTTTCTTGTGGCTGCCATGTTGTATGATATTGTGTAGTCGGGACGGGACACATTTAGTCTGAGATGTGAGGCTACAAAAAAAAAAAAAGGAAAAAGAAAGAAAGAAAGAAAAAAGGTTGGTTTCAAAGTATGCTTTGGGTGGTGATGATTTAAACTTCACATTTCAGACAGTCTCTCTGATGATTTGTTGGTCAGTCATACAGTGCTTGACGTTCCAGGCATTGTAGTGGAGATGTGATTTTTTACTGATGAGTGATGTGTCCCCACATGCAGCTTACCTTGGTTACAGTGTTCCAACACTTCTCATACAAACCGCATTAATAGAACATGGATGGCAGCTGTTCCTGAGTGTTTGGTGGCAGCCATTCTAGTGAAGATGCCTTCCCTCCTCCCCCTGGGAACTCAGTTCTCTTGTTTCTTTGCACCACTAAACATGACAGGAAGCATAATCAAATATACTTTAACCAACTGTTTCTGAATTTATAAGATATCATAACTGCAGTATAGTTATATTTACTATATGCTTGCATTATATTCATTAGGGGCAGCATATTCTCAGAAGTGCTTAAGTCCAAAAAAGTCCTTATATTAGTGCAGACTGAAACACAAGGAGCAAAACACTTTTTTAGACTTAAGCACCTTGAAGAATACTGCTCTAAAAAATTGTTTACATGTTTAGTGTATGTTTATGCTATAGTGGTTAGAATGTGAATGTCTACCAATGAGGTCTCACTTTACCCGTGATGTCACTGACCTTTTGCTTGCCTGGCTCTCTCTTGAGGTCCTGCTGTCTTCTCTTACTTGGTGCTGTTGGTGCTTGTGTTCCCACAGCACCCAGCACACATGTTGCACCCCTTCTTAGCCTTCCGCTTTTCCCCTTTTAAAGCTTCTCTGCTTTCCTTTTCCCTTTCCTGCCTGCGCCGCTCTATCTCATCTTGGGCTGTTGTTACTTGGAATTCTGTCTCTCTTTCTATTGGGCAGATGCACTCGCAGGTGACCATGACTTGCATTGCTCGCAGGAGATGTCTTGGTGCCTGCCTGATGTTGTAGCATATTCTATTACATCGGTCGATTCTGTTAGACCATCTCCTGTTATTTTCATGGCAGCTTTCCTCAAAGTCATGCTGTTTCTTTGACCACCGTTCTTCCTCCTTTTGCCATTTTTCAATCTGTTTTCTCTCTTTTTCCTCATCTTTCTTCTCCTTACGCAATCTCTCTATCTCTGCCTTTTTTGCCTCTCTCTCTTCAGCAAGCGTCCTTTGCAGTCTTTTGTGCTTTTCCTTTTCTAATTTTATCCGCTTCATTTTTTCTTCCTTTTCATCTTTCAAACGTTTCTTCTCCAGGACCCTTTTTCTCTGTTTTTCTTTCATTTCCTCTTTGTACAAGTCTTTTTTGTACATAATCAAGCAGGCTTTATGGTTGGCTATCTCTCGCTTCAGTTTTTCTTCGGTTGTCTTTAGAGTCTGGTCTAATGTCTCCTCTCGCTCTCTCAGACCTTCCTTAACTCTCTTTGCATCGTTAGCTGGCATCGATTTCTTATCTTCTTTATATTTTCTCCTCTGGAGTTCCAACTGCTTTTTCTCTTTTTGGTAAGATGCCTGTGCATCTATTTTCTTCTGTTTTGCCAACTGCAGTTTCTTTTCAGTGGTCAGCACCATGTGTCTGAAATGACTGAGGTGCCCATCTTCCTTGTCACAGGAACTTTCTGATGGTGCTCTAGCAGTCTCTGATTTTTCTCTTCTCTGTCGACAGCAAGACTCTTCTGCAGTTTTCTCCCTTTTTCCTTTTCTTCTTTCTGACATAGCTTCTCCAGGACCTTCTGTCTCTCTTTCTCCTTCTTTTCCTCTTTGTCCAGGGCCTTTTTGTATCTAACCAAGGAGGCTTTCAGCTTGTCTTTCTCTTGTTTCAGCTTTTGTTCAATTTTCTTCTGACCTTTTTCTAAGGTCTGCTCTTGCACTCCCAGCCCTTCTTTAACCATCTTTGCCCTTTCGGCAGCCATGAACTTCTTTTTTTCTTTATATTCTCTCCTATTCAGTTCTAGCTGCTTTCTCTCCTTTTGGTAGGACTCTAGTGCATCCTCCTTGTGTTGTTTCACTAACTGCAGCTTCTTCTCAGTGGTTAGAACCAGGTTCCTTAAATGATTCAGCTGCGTGTCTTCAATTTGTGATGGTTTGGGAACAGTTGGGCTGCCGGCGCCTCTTGAGGTCAGTGTGTTGATGTCTGCATCTTCCTCATCACTGACAGTGGCCTCACTGTCACTCTTGCTCTCCGCACTCTCTGGGTCATTTTGTGTGCTGAGCCGACTGTCTCTCACACTGTCCTCCCCTTCACGCTGCTCTCTATTACCCAATGCGGTCTGGAAAACACGCAAAACATGGTTTAAAAAAAGTAGTTTAATTTTGGATTTAGAGTCTGTAAGTAAACATGCCTCCTGTCTTGATTTTCTATGTATTTAGTTACTGCATGGTTCTTCAGAAGTAAAAGCATGGAAACATCTAAGTTCATGTGCAGTCTCAAACACAGGTCTGTAATACAAACAATCCTGTCTGAGTACATTCTAAGTCTAAGTAATGTGAATTGAAATTTAGCAACATGAAATAAAAACAAAATTATCTCCAACTTACCTTGGCTGGTGATGCCTTTGCTGCATTCCTCCCAACCACAGTCTTCAGAGTGGTGGCACAAACCAAGATAGTGGGTGGTTCATGTGAGGGGACTCTGGGTGGGAGGCCAGGCACTGACATTTCCGATATAAACTCGTGTTGGAATGGGCACTTGTCTTGGGAACAGGAGCAAGAGTCCCTGACTGGAGAGCATGATATTCCTGGGGCGTCCTGGGTGCCAGGGATCGGAGGAAGAGGACGCTTTGTTGTGTGCTTCGAACCACTGAGCTGAGAGGCAACGCCTTTTCCTTCGTCCTTCCTCCTAGAATTCCCCTTGGGTCTTAGGGCCGAGGTCTGTTTGGTGAGAGATCTGTCCAAGTGAGAATGTTTCTTGTTTGAAGAGCAAGGGTCAGCTGAGCTAGGGGGTCTGGATGCATGCTGCCAACCATTGGCAAGAGGGCGAGGAATTGCACCTCTTTTGGTATTCTCCTTTTCCTTAGTAGCTTCTGCTGTACTGGTCCAAGGGCCAGTGTTTGGTGCGTTTGTCCAATGCTGGGATGGTCCTGCAGAGTACTGGGTCAACTGCAGACCAGGGGGAGAGGAGGTTGGACTTGGATGGGCAAAGGAACCAATAGCAACTGGGATGGGAGAATTGTGTGCTCTCTCTGCCTTTGTTGTATTCTGCTGAACACAAAATAAAATGCAATCAGTCTTAAACAATGGTCTTCAGTTTTGGAAGCTCAAAATACAATCAATCACAAATACAAATAATTCTGGGATGAAAAGTATTTATAGTTTTAACATCCCCACCCAGCATAATATTCAGTCTCTGCAAGAGAAAGACTCTTCATACCTCTGTGTTGTCCCATGGCTTGGGCTGTGTTGTTACGTTATGAGTTGGTCTGACACTTCCCTCTGCTTGGGGCTGATACACCAAAAGGCGAGAGACAGGCTGAGGCTGCACTGAGGGAGGCCGGGAGCTGTGGGCTGATGGTTCAGGGAAAAGCCGTGCCATGCCTGGATGGTATGGGATTCTTGCTTGGCATCCAGATGCAGATGTTACTGTGTTTATTTTGGTGCCAGTAGCTCCCATGGAATGAATTCCTCTGGACCCAGAAGGGATCGGCTCCCACCTTGACTCAGGGATAAAATCTGAGGAGGAAGAGCACGTTCTTTCCTCACCTTTTCGGATCTGTTTCAGGTAGATAAAGACGAAAATTAATTTGGATCTGTTTCAGGTAGACAAAAACAAAATTGAAATCTGTGTTTGACTATTGTGTCAAGAACACAATACAACTGAGCACAAAGTCCCTCTACTCACTGGCTCATCACTTCTCTGATAGATGCTCGTTATCAAACGAAACCTGTTCCTGAAGACCTTCAGAAGTTGGTTTTCTGAGAGGGTTCTCTCCACCTGACATGTGAGAAATGTTTTCTTATCTGTTCTGCAATACTACTCTATTCAGTTCAATTAGTTGGACTTAAATTTAGTTCTGTCTATATTATCAGTTCAGTAAATTCAGTTCTGTCCAGTTCTGTCCAGTGGTCACCATCACCAAATAACACTCTACATTGTTATAAATATACACATTGTACATACCACAGGTGCCCATGTTGGTTCTGGGCTGCCATCATCCTTTGGCTGAAAAAATGCAGTTCAATTACATTGAAATTTAACTACTTTGGTTTGTCCAATGATTTACAGTAAGTTGGAGCAGGTGCAGTTAGTCTAAAATATTAGGGCGGAATCGATTAACAATGGCTTTGACTTACGGGTTCAGGTTGGACTCGTGAGCGAGTCATCTGGCGATCTAAGAAGAGCAAAAGACACAAATTCATAGAGTATAGAAGAGTATTTCAGAAATAAACACAATCCTCAGTGGCAACATTATACTTCAAAATGTAGCCTACACTTTTATTCTCAAAATTCTTTCAAACTCACCGGATCGGCAATAAGCTGTTGTCTAATGAATTAAATAAAAATGTGCTTAAGCAATGTAATGTTGTGTCCTCTTGTCACATGTACTTTGGTGTTCTCAAAGTTGTTCTCAATGCAACATTCTGACATGACATATTGGTGCATTATGACATCATAATGACGCTATAGTAACCTGTGAGAACAAGACCTGAGAACAGTCACCTCCAAAGATTCTATTGCAACTGCTCACTTTTGGGAGGGTATGGTATGCGACAACAGTTGCAAAACAGTACCACAGTAACACAGAATAAAATTCAGCATCATATGATGACCTTCAAAGTAGTATTGTTGGGGTGATGTGAACCACACATGTATCACAACAGTGAAGGCAAACCAGATTTTTGGTGGTCCCCAGGCCGAATGAAGAATATGAGATGCACATTTGCATAAAGAAGTAGTTGGGGGGTTTGGGGGTTCTCCTCCTTTTGAAAAAAATGTTGCCAATTCCAATTTCTAGATCGCTTCTCATAGCAATTAATTAAATGGATTACCTACTGCATTGCAGATTATGTGAATGCTCCATGAGGTCACTGACAATAGCAGCCCTGGCTTAGTGTAGTTGTAGTTGGTAGTCAGTGAGACCTTGTAATATTTCTTACAATTGAACCAAAATTGATTTCATTTCAGACTTTGTCATTTACTGTACTGTTGAATTTTCAGTTTGATGTAATGCACATAACCTAGTCTTTTATTCTTTTGGACCCTTTTAGGATAATAATGAGAAACATGTCTCAAATAAGTCTCTCTTTGCAATTTTCTAAATTCACTGATATTCGCTATAAATCATTTAATTGAAAATGTGTCTTAACCCCTGGGGGACCTTGTGTTTCTGAATTAGTAGCCTAATTAGCACAGGGCATTCCTTGACCAACATATCAGTCATGGAATGTCTAAAATTGCCACTTCAGCCTAATATTAGAGGCTACAAAAACAGTTGTGCTTGGTACAGTGGTGTTATAGCTACCTCATTGTAGATCTACAGATAGCTATGCCTATGACTTCCACTGTTTTTGGAATGCAGCCTATTTGATATAGCTCATTATGCATACAGAACTGTTTCCACAATAGGCTAGCCTACTTTGAAATCATGAAATAATCTGTAGGATAAACTGTTTATCACAGCAACTAGTAACCAGCATAGATGAGTAGTTCTTGTGATGTTATTTTAGATTATATATGTATGGCATTTGTGAGAGGAAAACTCTCTGAGATATTAAACAGAGAAGAACTGATAGATTTGGAACCCATAAGCGCAACACCAGTGCATCGCAATATTAAATGCATTTGTTTTTATATCGTGAAGGGTAGGCTATGGTGGTCTGCAGTGGTAGGGACAATTTTAAGGTTATCTGCTGTCATTCATGCACAACAATCTTTGATATCATCTCACATGCTTTCTATTTTTCTTTATTCTCTTTCTAACTCGGACAGTTATAACTTTTTTTGCCCTCTCCATCTTCAATGCTTCAATGCTTCAAACCCCCTGGTGGAGCACCCATATGCACATATGCACAGTGCATACCCCCTGTTTGTGCCACTGAGTGAACCATGCAGTATAAGAGAATGTGAGATTGTCATCTAAACAGGCTTGACTGGATCATGATGACTGAAAGATTTAAAATCAGATACTCCGAGGCTCTCAGGCTTTCCTGTTTGTTTGTTTTTCTTTTGAAATCAAAGTTTTGCTGCTACGTGTTAAGACTGTTCTGATATCCAATCAGGGAACACCTGTTTATCATTTGTTGTGTGTATTATATCATTACACTGTTCAAAAAGTTTAGCTACGATTTAACAGTTTTTGCTGAAGTACAGATGACTTCTTTTTTGTTATTGATGAAATGATTAAACATTTTCTTATTTTGCATTGAGCTAGTCCTCTTTTAATACCTTACACATCTGCTTTAGACGGTTTAGAAGATTACTTCTAGGTAACCACAAAATAACCATTCTAGATTTCTACATTCACATTACTAAAACTAGGCCTAAGCGTCAATGCTGATTTGTCAGTGATGCACATTATCATAATATCTGTGTATAGACAAAAAAAACCAAAGGTTTAACCTTGCCTAAACAAAGATGTGATGGTGAGAATATCTTCAAAACTTACCAATATATCGCTGGTGTTATGTTTGTAAATTTTGCTTTGCAGTTCTATTGTAGGCCTACGGTCTTCAGTTCAAGTAGAGTGAGGGTCTGTTGTCATTCTGGTACACCACACCATGCTGAATTATGACATCATAAACAGGAGCATGATGATGTGGATTTGACACTGCCCAATGGATCCTAATCAGTAATGCAACTGGAATCACATAATTCTGTGCCATGAATTAACATGTTGACTAAACACATTGGCAAAATCTTAGATATATTAAGATCTAATTCCTTTTTCCATCTGATTTTAATCCTTATGTGAATTACCAGATATTTATAGTTCTCTATCGCTTGTCCTTAACTTAACCATGGACTTTCTACCACCAACAACATTCTCTTTGTTTTTTAAAAGTAGGTGGTTGTTACCTCACCACTCCACAAAACATTCCACCAGTTGCTGGTACACAAGTTTCCTTGTCTTCCTCTTTAACATCTGCTACTAGCACCAGCTGAAACAATGCAATCGTGTGTAGTCAACAGATACAGGTTTTTGTATGGGTCTGTATCACTGTGCGAACACTGCCACACTGTTGGGGTAGTGGAAACTTTTACAGTAATAATCTCCTGCATCTTCAGCCTGGACTCCACTGATGGTCAGAGTGAAATCAGTTCCAGATCCACTGCCACTGAACCGAGATGGAGTGCCAGACTGGCGACTGGTAGCAAACTTTATCATGAGTTTAGGAGGCTCTCCAGATACCTGATGGTACCAGTGAAGGTAGTGTCCATAAGAGCTATAGTAGTACACAGCACTGCTGACTTTACAGCTCAGGATGGCCGTGTCCCCCACAGATACAGCTTTCACCACTGGACTCTGAGTCAGAGTAAACTGACCTCTGGATCCTGTCAATACAATATAAATTTGATGAGCCTTAACATGCCTGGAAATATCTATATGAATGAAATATCAGTAAACCTGTTCTCAGGACAACACTGCTATAAAGATAAGAGTTCAAACATACCTTGTAAACAGAGGAGCAGGGTCAAGAGTAACATTATTGGGATCATTGCTACAAAATACTAGAATCTTTCTCATTAATGAGATGTTCAAGTTTGAGGATCTATAAATATCATCCTGAACGCTGAATCATAGTTCATGCTGCCAATGCAAAGTTTTCTCATGCAAATCCTGACTAAGAAACTGGGACCACATGATGATGTTATTAATGATGAG